>OY747125.1:24439346-24852718 GCA_963556465.1 Berberis vulgaris
AGATAAGACCACCCCCCACCCCGCGTGGTTGTTGTTGTTATTACGATTATTATTTTGAGAAAGTCAAATAGAAAATTAAGTCAGACAAGAAGAAAAGTTGTAATGATGGACTGATTCATCCTTTCTTTCAAAGACAATGTTGTTCCACTCCCTCTGAACAAACACACATAATTGTTCGAACCAATCTGAACCACACCCATTCCCCATGATGGACAGCCTATCCTTTCCACTCGATCAGCAAATCTTTAGCAGCTCAATTTGATATGTCTGTTACATCTGAATTCCACCAAAAACTACTTCCTAATCTGTTTCCCATCTTCACAGGTCAACAATAATAGTGATCTATTGATTCGTTAGCCTCATTGCAAAAAACACAGCAGTTATATGAATACCCTCAACACCGCCCCCCCCCCCCCCCCCCCCCCCCCTCTCTCTGTCAGATTTTTCAACTATTTCATATAACATGTAATCAACCTATGTATCAAAAGCATTATTTTCTTTAAGAACCCAGTCTAGCGTTCAGTTTATACGGAAATAAGCTTCTTAAGAATATAATACACCCCCCCCCCCCCCCCCCCCCCCCCCATGCAAAGACAAGTGCACTAACAGCCTGAAAAAATGGGGAAAGAAAGATAGAAATGAGCGAGAAGCAAAAGAATGAAAAAAAAAAAAAAAAAAAAAAAGGAGGTTAAGCAACTACAGCACGCACTACTTAATCACCAATGACTAAGGAATCCAACTTACATAACAGCCGAAAAGGAAGAGGAGTCACGTCAGGCGATGGCCCCTTGAATGTACATCACCTTAATCATTGTCCAAAGGGTGGGCGGATCCAAATGCTCACACCCGATGACCCATAGGTAATGAGCAAAAGTCTGTCCCAAATCCATTGCTTGGGCAGGGATAGACCTGGATTTTCATTTAAGTAGACCAATCCATCAGGTTGTCATTGAGAAGGAATAACCATCGGGTTTCAGTGCAGGAAAAGGTGGTCGATGCATTCTGATTCTGCTTCACACATGTGGGTAAGATGAGGCCTCTCGTAGCTAACTTGTCAATGGTGAGGATCTTGCCATGCGCATTAGTCCAAAGAAAGAAATTCCGGCATGAAGGGGTTTTTTTGTTCCAGAAGAAATCATCAGAAAAGGGGATGCGGACTGATTCAGAGGAGCATGAATGGTGGAAACGGATGACTCACAAAGTTGTTATAGAAATCTTTAACTGAAATTTTGCTAAACTTATGATCCAATCCAACCTCCCCATCCAAGACCAACTGATCAAGGAGAGAAAGCAGCTCGATCAAAGAGCTGACCAAGTGATCTCTAATGCCTCGTGGGAGAGCAAGATCCCAAGACACAAAAAGGTTGTTGAGGGAGTAGAACTCATAAACAGTTCCCACTCTTCTTTGCCTGATGAGAACGCCGTCTCTGCACCTCTCTTGAAGCCGTTGGGATTGGAGCAATATATCTTTTCAAAAATCAATCATGTTTCCCTTGCCAACTTGGAAAGAGAGATGTGATTGGAAAGAAAATCTAATATTGGAGATAGCTCTACAAAGGGCACAACCGCAAAGGAGCTTAGATTCTTTGGTGTATCAACCATTGCCTTCCAAACCATATTTCTCAGAGATAACTGCCTTCCAGAGAGTTTGATCTTTGACCAACTCCAAAGCCACTTGCCCAAAAGAGCTTTGTTTGTATAGCAAACCTTGCAGGTGGCCAGGTGCCAAGCCCCCCTCGACCTTTCATCATCATCAAAGCCCATTCCTAATACTTTTAGGGTTGGCTACACGGATTTTTGTTCTCCAAGCAATGCGATCTTCCCACATATCCTCGCTTAATCCAAGTTTTCAACGGTCGTCCCCTCCGTCTACACCCTTCATTAACTTGTCAATCTAGACATTTTCTAATTGGCGTCGTGCTTGGTCTCCTCTGCAGTGACCAAACCATGTTAAACGCCTCTCTCTAATTTTGTCCTCTATGGGCGCTACATCTAAGTATCTCCTAATTCGTTCATTCCTAATTTTATCCTTACGGGTTTTACCACACATCCACCTTAACATGCGCATTTATTCTACCGCCATTCTATGGGTATGTTGTCCCGTAGTAGCCTGACATTCTAAACTGTAAAACATGGCTAGTCGACAAAAAGTTTGCGAATTAATCAGGTGATACTTATGGCAGTTGAAACAGTTCCCCACAGAAAAACTGAAACTGGGTAATATCCAGAAAACTGGGATTGGGAACAGAAAAACTGGAATTGGGACCAGAGAGAGTAAAAACTGGGATATTACCCATAGTACTTTTGATCAGAGTTAGATGACCCGCCTTTGAAAGATATCCAGAAAGCCAGTTGGTTGAAGTCTCTTGATAACAGGATCCCAAATTAGTTCACTCTTCTATGACCAAGGGGGAGGCCAAGGTACCTCGTAGGAAGAGGGCAATGGCTGCAACCCAAAAGAGTAGCGATGTCTGTTACTATTCCAACTGGGTAGAGGACAGTTTTGATTAAGTTAATTCGCAAACCAGACACAACCTCAAACCAAATGAGCAGGGATTTGAGGTTAGCCAGGTAGGTTCTCTTTGTATCAAGGAAGAAGATTGTGTCATCAGCAAATTGAAGGATAGGGAGTTGAGTTCGTCCCGCTTAGGCTTGGAATCCTTTGAAAATATTATTTTCCGTAGTCTTAAGAGTCATTCTCGTAAGGGATTTCCCAACCAACAAAAAGATCATGGGGAAATGGGATCCCCTTGATGAATCCTTCTGTAACCTTGAAAAGGTAATTGGCCCTCCATTGAGATTGATAGAGAAAGTAACTGACTGGAATAAGGTCTGAACCCAACTTCTGAAATTTGGTTGGATGCCCATTTGGAGGAGCACGCGATCAATGAAAGCCACAAGACAGTATCAAGGCTTTGAAGAAGTCAATTTTAAGCACAACACATTCAACATTAGCCAAAAAAGAAGAGTTGATTAACTCCTTAGCAAGAGGGCCATCTACAAGCTATCTTCTCGAAGAGAACATTTTACCAAGACAAGAAATCAATAAGAAAATGAGATGAGCATTTCTAAACAAGACATTTGCCATTTTAATGAACAAAGTTGGAAGAAACATAACAAACTTACACTTCAAAGCAAAACCTATGAAAAACACGTGAAAACTGAGGGTGAAACTGAAACTGCAAGAAAACCTATGTTTGACATTTTAAAACCTAAGTTTCAGGTTTTGAAACATGTGAAACTGTCCCTTTTTTCTGGCTGACACATAGAAGAGCCTTTTTCCATTTGCACTTGAGCCTTAAATTGAATAAAAGGGTTGATCACATTGAAAGATTGAAATTTTCATCAAGGTTTGATCACTTGAGGCTTAATGAAGCTAAGAATTTGGAAACTGGATGTCTGACTTTCTGGATTATAGTTTGTCCATGTTTATGATGTCATAGTTTTGAAATATGAGTTCAAGGGTATGCATTAGACTATTAGTTGGTTTGATCAATGACAAGAAAGCTTCTCTCAAAACCAGTTTGAAATTCATTCAAAAATATTGTGAATGCTCTGACTGACAAAGGAAATACAAGTTTTTCCATATATTTAATTCTAAGTACTGTTTGTATATTTTCATTGGTTCCCTATACTATACCCCACTCCATTGATAGGTTGCAACAATCAGATATTCCTTGATAGTCTTAAGTATTCGCTGAGCGGAAAGTGTTAATGGAATTAGCAGAAGGTGTTATAAATAAATAAATAGATGAATATGCCAGTGAATCCATAATTTAGCTTTTGCTTCAATATCGTTTAGTTATCAAAATTCTTTCATTTCTTTGGTTGATTAGATATTTCAATAATACACTTGGTTGAGCCCCCAGACAGTTTTAAAAATACTCTTCGGATGGAGGTTCTCCACCATTGAAGGCAAATGCATAAAAGAAGGTACCTTCAGTCCTTGGCTATCAGGTCGAGAGTTTGACTTTGGGAGGAATAGACACTGATTCAGAAGAAAGAAATGGTAGTTTTATAATATGTTTCTGGACTTAAGTTTCACCACTTTTGTGGAACAAAAAACCCAAGGCCACAAACTGGTATGTTTTCAAATCCTTCATTTTAGTGGGAATACATATTGCAAGATGATTGAGATCATAGCTTTAGAATAATTTTCCTGTTTTTGATTCTTAGAGGCGTGACATCTCAACCTGCCTAAACGATCTTTCTGGTTCAACAAATCTCATATCCACTGACAAAAATAAAGAATGTAGTTACCACGAGGAAATCACATTTCTACTAAGCAGATACATCAAATGCAAAACTTTTTTGCAGATAAAAGATTAACAATAGAGCCAAGAAATATGCTCAATAATATATTAATCAAAAGCACTATTGGTCATCGACAATAGAATAAACACATATGCAAACACTTGTTTCTATGCAGCCAAGGTTATTTCATAAGAATGAAGAAAAAAGTAAAATTAAATTATATCCATTGAAAAAAATTTATTTATATATTATTCTCTAGGAAAAGCATCCATCAGCCATAAATATGAGAGGAAATAGATATTACACTGGTTGTGATGCAGCCAATGATACTTCTCCGTGAGAATAAAGGTAAAGGTATGATGTCATACTGGTCGGGACAACAATTGTCATCCAAATGGCACACTGCGAATTTCAAAAGGAAAATATGTCAATTGGGAAAATGTGTTGATTATACACATTCTTCATGGTATTGCTATGAATAATTAAAAATAATAATGATTGCAGATCAAGGAAATATAAATGTAATGGATGAGTCAAACCTATGGTGCAACCTAATGCAGTCACTGTAATAATTATAAATTATTTCAAGTCGACCTACCACAGCTTGATGTATGATTGGAATCAATGCCTGTCGTAAGTTAACATTAAGTTGGAGCTGTTGCATAGATGGAACTGCATGTGCGCGTATGTGTATTTTCTATAACATTATTGAGAAAACCATGTTCTCTTCATTAACTGCTGAAACCAGTTTCTTCCTTTAGGGCTTTTCATGAAGTTTGTGGAAGGTTGTAACAACCTTTTATCACTTAAGTTGGATTGCCCCTTTGAAGGTTGTAAACAGCCTAATTTCAATAAACTACATTCAGGAAATAGAATATATAGAGAGAGAGAGATGTTGGTCACGCTTGTTAACTATGTCTTCTCATTGGGAGTCCCTCAGCTGATTTCTTCTACTCTGTCCCTATACCTTTTTATTTTTTTATCAGAATAATAGCATTTTTTTAGAATATAACAAGAGAGTTCAATATAATGTCACTACCCAACTTAGACTACAAAATGGGGTTATCTCATAACAGTGTTTCCCCATTTAAACATAAAGATATCAACAATGCCAAATATCTGCTTTAGTTATGAGAATGAGATGATCAAGATCCACAAATAGACCACTGAAGCATCTGTCATTTTTTTCTTTTAAAAGCATCCGTGGGATGAAGAGCCAGAGTAAATCCTGAGGCTGAAAGGTTGGTGTGGGTTGGCCAGCCATTAAGCCAGTCATGAATAGATCATCCATGGACTGTTTTGTTGGAAACAAATTAAAACATAAAAGCAGGCCAGATGTGTGTGTGACAGCCTTTGTGTTGGAGTTTGTCAATGGTAAGTATTTTTCCATGGCAAGCAATACAAGCGAAGGAGCCATAGGATAGGAGGGGCTCAGGGGGGCCAAATTATTTTGTTAAGGGGAGCAAAGTCAATGAACGCCAATGGGTTTGGAGCTGTTCCAAGGAGCGTGTCACAGCAAGGATGAACAGATAAGCCTTTACTTTCTTCCTTCAATTTGATAGAGTTTTCACCTTACTCAAGAATCTCATCCTCGAGAATCATGAAAAGGCCAGCAAACTCCGGGATTTCCCATTCATTTAGAGCTCTTCTAGGAAACAAATTCATGATAGTGGAGTTACCACGTATTCATTTTAAATCCCAAGATCATACGGTATCTGTTGGCAGAGACCATCTAGGCAAGGGGGAAAGCAAGTTTAAGAGGCACTTTGCCCATCAATTTGTCAATACCCCTTTTAACATCATGTTGAATTTTCAGAGATGGCTTTCCTTGAGCTACAGCCATGAGGGAGAAATCGGGAATTCTAAACCAAACATTGTGATGCTGCTGCACTTCCCAGAGACTACCATTCTCCACATGGAAGCAGGTTCGGTGGCGTATCTCAAGATCAACATGCTCGTTAGAGCTTTGTTCCTGTGGTCAATGCATTTGATTACCAAACCACCTTGCTCTTTGAGAGCACGAACTTTATCCCAATAGAGAGGTAAGGTTCATTTGCTTGGCCAATGAGCCCCAAAGTGAGTCATGCACAAACTATTCTAAAATGTTCTCGACTCTGAAAGGGGTTTCAAGCATGGAAAGCATGTAAGTGGGAAAGTTTGACATGCTAGATTTATAGGAACCAGTTTACCAAGCTTGCTCATGTATTTTGCTTGCCAAGTACTCAAGCGCTTATCAATTCTGTCAATAACTTTAGTGGGAGGCCAAGGTACTTAGCTGTGAGCATAACAATTTGGGAGTGCACAACTTCAGCCAGCAGACTTAAGTTATTGGCATACTGAAGCACTGGGACGCTTCAAGACATTCAAGGTTTGTTCTTGACTCCCAGTGAGTGATTATATACAAGACGAGCAAGCTTTCCTTTTCTCAGAAGATCAAACCCATTTTTGCCAAGGACCTTCAATATCCCTGGGACACTTGGTTGGAAGGAAGTAGAAATTTTCTAAGCGATTAGAACATAAATCTGCTCAAGTGGCATTTTCTATTAAAAGCTTGGCTCTACTGTTGGTGCAAGGTCATCTTATAGTTTAGGGATTATAGCTTTGAAGATTACATAATAAACTGGAGACACAAATATGCTTCTACTTTTCTTTTTTCTTTATTTTTTTACTTATTTTTTCTTAATGCAAGCTCTCACAGCCTCCCTAGCATCTTTGCCTCTTTTCTCACATATATATTATACAAGCGACCAAAAAAACAAATTTACAAGGATAATAAATATCATTGATCATGAATTGACACATCAATAAATAAGATCAGTGTTCTAAAAAACGGTCTAGGCGGCGCCTAGGCGCTAGAAGGTGGAAAACCGCCCAGATTAATGCCTGGGCGGGCAGTCTGGGCGGGCTAGGCGGTCTAGGCGGCCTAGGCGGGGTCTAGGCGGACTCTAGGCGGTCTGGGAGATTTTTTTATTTATTTTTTATTTTTTTATTTTTTTTTATTTTTTAATAAGGTTGATTGTGTTCTTATTTTATTTTTCTTTCCTATTTTTTAGAAATAAACTATTTAATTGTTTTTTTAGAAAATCTCGGAAATGGGCTTTGATGATGATGATGATGATATGTCTAAATGTAGCGAAAGATGATTACTTAATGGAATTCTCAAAGGATCTGCCGGTACCAATTTTACTAATGTAGATTTTATCAAACATAACTGAGGTTATTCATGCAATTTGAAGAAAAATAAAAGATTACACAAATTCAAATTTATATAAAGTACCCATCATGACCAACTTCAGTCATTTGAGTTTTAATAAATTTTGTTCACGATTGTTAATTTTTCATGTTTTTAAATTTTGCATATGTATATTGACATTAAATTGGATGTAATTGATAAGGTATTATGCTTAACTTTTGTAAATTATTAAAGTTATAATACAAAACCTAAGACCGCCTAGGCACCGCCTAGTCACCCGCCTAGGCCCCTGGGCGCTAGGCACCTGCTCGCCGCCCGCCCAGCGCCTAGCGATTTTTAGAACACTGCTAGTAAATAAATATCACTGATCATGAATTGACACATCAATAAATAAGATCACTAGTAATGATAACTGATAAGACAAATGATCTAACAACAACAATCTTCAATTACCGTCCATATTTCTCTATGCGTGAGATGATTTTGATCAAGATCAAATACTTGGGCATAAGTCACAGTAGTATTAGAAAAGACCCATAAATTTACTCCCCAAAGCCAAACCATCAGAGTCTGCAACATCAGACCACAGGTGAGAAACATGAGACTTGAAATGTCTGCCGGGCCTACTGAGCTATAAGATAGTGTTAGAGTTCGACTGAAACATCAAAACTTACCACGAGAAGAAGAGGATTATAGTACAAAAAAACCTCGTATAGGAATAGATCTCGCAGATCCACACTCATTCTCATAACCGAGTCCCATCCAATCTGCAGCTTTTAAAGTCTAGTTGATAAAGAAACTTTACTAAAGACGATATAATACCAGAACTTAACAGCATCTCAAGTAAACAATCTCAACATCTCTTATAGGATATATGTTAAAAAGGATTAGGACTGACCTTGCAACAAATGAAGCCCCAAACAAAAAATAGTAATACCTGTAAAATCAGCCATGTATTAAAAGTTTATACATGTTCATGCTTAATTGTACTGTAGCATTTCAAGATTTTTGAAGACAACGAAAGAGAGAGAGAGAATAAATTCTTGGCATAGCCATAAAAACCAAAACCTTGAATCTCCATAAAAGAATTGGAGATGGCATCATTGCCTGATTGATAGGTAAAACTCCACTCTTCATTACATCTGATTTCACATGATGCAGCAAATCGTTGTTAATAACCTTGAACCATAAAGAATCTCCAAGAAATTTGATGTTTAGAAAAAAGTATTTACTCCATGTCCCAAGCTCAAATATTACTTACCAAGATCCGAGAAAACAGGCCTACTACTAGAACGACGTAGGATAGGGCTACTAGTAGAGATCGTTGCAGGACCTCCAAACATTGGTGAAGATATCGTATGATAGCAGCATATATGATGACTATTCAGCTCTCCACCTATGTAAACATCCTGCAAAATACAACATTTCCTACTCGATGGCTTTAGACGGACATAATAAAAACAGCTACAGTGACATCAGAATATGCATAGCACCTTAAATAATTCGTATTGTTGAATGTTTCTCAAAAGGCAAACCAAAGATGTTTAGCCCGATATTTAATCTTGCTCTATTTAACAAATGTGTAAGAGCAGTAATAAGTTTTGGGCCATAGGAGCACCAAATTAAAACTTACTGGAGCATCCTGAACATATGTATTATTTGGAGAAAATAGTATTTGCATGTAGGGAGATATCTATATTCATAACTATATTTCTTGAAGTTCCTTAGAAATAAAAGATAATTAAACTAGGATTTTTATTTCATACAAGGATCAAGTCCTAGTTCAAGGTAGGTAAGGTCCAAGCCTACTAGTTGTGCAACGTCCAAGCGCAAACCTCAGAGTAGGATTGGTGGGCTGGTACCTAGGAGGCTATGACACCCCGACTCTCGAGGAAGAATAGGTGGTATGTTGAATAGCTGCCTAGCAGAAAAGGAGGTGTTGCTTGTGCCAACATGTGCCCCGCTAGGGAGTGGTCCAAGTTAAGATTCTAATTGTTATTTGCGCTCTTCCAACATACAAGCCTTTTTAGCTCGACTAACAAAGTTTGTGATCAATATTGCCACAGAAGTTCGAATCCCATCACAGCCAATTTATTGATTTGACTATTTGAGTAAAAACCTAACACCTCCAATGGGGTGGTTAAGTGAGAACAATATCAGTGTTACAAGATTGGGGTGTTACAATTAGCATTTGAGGTTAGGCCAACTTCGTAAGGTTGGGGACTATGAAGCAATGATTCCAATAAAGAAGTAGGAGCAACGCTCGAAAGGCGCGCATACGTTTAAGAGTTATGGTCGTCCAAAGTGAAGATTCTTAAGCATTATTTCCAGTCTTTAACATTGAGGTCTTTTTAGCTTAAATGGCACTTACGGTCGATACTATCACAGGTCAGGGTTCAAACCTACTAGCAACAAATAATGATTTGAAAACAGCTTCTGCGGTAGTACGCTCATTCGTTGCTTGTTTGTTTATTTGATAGGCAGGCTCCCCCGATGGAAACTTAGACCTAATTGGGAAGGACCGTATGTCATTTCAGCGCTTTATCCGGGCAATGCGTATCGATTGGTAAACGCTGAGGGTGAAGACTAAGCCCTGGAATGCTATGTATTTAAAGAAAGACTAAGCGTAGTCAAGTTACCACATGTTCTGATATGGGATGGTTGACTGGTGTGTTATAGGGGATGCTAAGTCGAACCCCAATTATGGCATATCAAGATAATATTATCCGCTGCTATTTTTCTAAATAGTATTTTATTCTAAACTTTTAACTTGTACAAATATGGGCAACCTTTAAGCATTAAGACTCCAAAATATTTTATCTGAATAGGCATACAAAGATTCGAAGAAAATCTCTCTCCAAAATATTTCATCCCAATAGGCACACCCCTAAAGAATTGAGCAACCCTTTGCCAATTGTTAACCCACTAAACTAAGGAAACACTGACGGGTTTAATGTTGAGGAAATCCTTAGGAAGAAGTTACAAAGTTACCTCACATAGCTGCAATTAATAAACAAGTCATCAATGGTTTCTTTCTCTTCATTGCACATGATACGCTCAGCTTTCTAATGGAGATGAACTAGTTGATCTTATTAATTGCAAATTAGCAATATTGTCATCAAAGTACCTTGGTCTCCTCTTCGGAGCAAAATTCAGAAGAATAAGCAAATGTTTGATGGTTGGAAATGGCGGATGGCAATAACAAGCACAATTGAGATGACATCGTCGAGAGTGAGGAAAAAAGAATTCCTACATGGAAATGCAAATACCTCTCTAAAGCCAGCAAGTTAGTTGTGATTAAATCCTTTCTCGAGTCTTCTAATTTACCAAATGTCCTTGATTAACATACTAGCTTCTATCGTTGTTAAGATCGAAAAATGTATGAGGGATTTTTATGGGGCACCTCTCCGCAAAGTATCGCTTAACTTCTTGGCATAATGTTTGTAAACCATTTATTCAAGGCGGACTGAGTGTGCATAAGGTTAAACTCATGAATACTTGGCTCTTAAGCAAGTGGATATGAAGATATGGCTTTGAGAAGTCGGCACTATGGAGAGGAATCATTTAAAGTAAATATGGCTCTCACAAGGGAAACTGGTACACATAAAATCTCTCAAACGTGTGGGTATTATGAATGCCAAAGGTGAGTTTAGCAAGCACATTTCTTACAAATTGCAATCTGGAAGCAATGTTGATTTCTGGCATAACTCTTGTGGTCGCTTTTTCAGTCATATTTGGCATCTCTAACAACAAAACAAGAGCTGTTAATGAATTTTGGAAGTCTCATAACGGCCATAATGAGTGGGATTGAAACTTGAGAAGAAAAATTTATGATTGGGACTTGAATGAATTCAACAATTTGATTTATTTGATTGACCCAGTTCAATTATCTCTTCAAGAAGACAGGTGGGTACAAAAAAAAGACAAGAAGTTCAGTATATAAACAATGTATGAGAGTCTCCTTGAAGAACAATTTCAAGCCAACAACCATCAGCCTTTGTTCATGACCGGAGGAAATTTTGGTTGAAGCATACCCCGCTAGAGTGAATTCTTTCATTGGGAGTGTGGTCCATGATAGAACTCTCACCTTCGATAACTTGAGGAAGCAAGGATGGACTACCCCCAATAGATGTGGCTTATGCAGCGTTGAGGAAGAAAGCATCAATCACTTGCTTTTTCATGTTCAATCACCAAGAAGATTTGGGAAAAGTTCATGGCAGAGTTTGGGATGGACGCAGTAGTTCAAGGCTCAATCAAAGATTGGTTAATGGGGTGGAATGATCGACCGAACTTCAGCTCATTGAGAACATGGTTATCAAAGACTTTACCTCATGCTCTCATTTGGACAGTTTGGAAAGAACACATAATAGGATGTTCAACAATTCAGCTTTTACGGAGCATTAAATAATCTTATCTATTAGGATGAAAATTTGGTGTTGGGGAAATAATGCAAAAATCATCAGGAATTTGCCCTTGGATCACTTTATGTTTGGGTGGGAAAATTGTGTTATAGTTGTTTTTGTCCTTGGGAGGCGGTGGTGTTTCGTGAAATTCTGCTTCACTAATCTTTTTTTTTCTATCAATGAATTTTTTTTTTTGCTGACAAAAATTTAAAATAACCCCGCCTACCTTTTTTGCCAAGTTATCTTTTGTAGGGATCTTCCTCATTAGGTTGGCGCACCTAAAGAAACAAACACGAGGGGGGAGTTTCTTGATCCATGCCTTTTTTACGTTAAATTGGGTCAACTTAGCGGGATAGTTAGACTCGTAGATTGCTTGATAACATGATTTAACAGAGAGGTCTTCCTTAGGGGGTGTTTGTTTGAATTAGATATCTAACATCTTATTAAGAGGGAACCTAATGCATGAGATTTACAAATTTAGGGTATTTTTATTTTAGAAATTAGGAGTTTTATAATATTAGGAAAGTTGTTTATTTTTTGCAAGTATAATAGTTTTAGGAATTACTATTTGTCATAAGCTAGGAAATAAGCATTGTCTATTTTGAGTAGGATTTGAATTTCTGTTGTACGAGTCTTATTTTGGTCTATAAATAGACCCTAGTTGTAATTGAATTTTGGTCAAAGTTGAATAAAGGTAGATTTTAGAATATGAATTTTGCAGAGTTCTATTTGCAAATTGTGATTTGCTTTAGTTGGTATCAGAGTGCATTTCATATCCTGATTTGCTTTTGAAGTTTTTATCATCACCATTGAAGACATTTTTTATCACCACCATCATCGTTATCATTGCGCGTGATTACAAGTCTTTATTGAAGTTAGTTTGAACAAAAATCATTGTGAAGAATGAAGAATGTCAAGAATTGGTTAGCACAAGCAATCGAAGAAATTTTGAATACCATCAGGGCTACCTTGGAACGTATTAATACGCGACTTGATGGTCATCCTCCTCCTCAAGCACATCATCGAATCTCGTTAGGTGCACAAACAACATGTTCCTCACCATGAGCCACCAAGGCAAAACAATCTGTTTTTTAAGGGAAGAACTAGGTTCTAATCTAGACGGTTGGTTAGATTGTGCCGAACAATATCAACTTCTTCAAGGAATTCCTGATAATCATATGGTTCTGTTAGCTGGATTGAACTTAACAAGTGAAGCTTCTTCTTGGTATCGATGGATGTGTCGTTCTATTGGAGCTATGAGTTGGACTGAATTTTCTCGAAGCATGTGCATAACATTGATGATCGACAACATCTTGATCCGGGTGGTGCATTGTCTAAACATTCGCAAACTAGAACTGTGTGTGAATACATCGATGAATTTGAGCAAATCTTCCAATCCTCAAAGTTCATCTTATTAGTATGCTTATTTCTAGTTTACATGCCTGGAGTTCGCATCTTACATCCTAAATATCTTACTGATACTTTTGAATATGCAATTCATCAAGAAGAGGAAATTATTTTAGTCCAAGAATATAGATCGTCACAATTTTCTAAAGGTATTCGTTAAAGATACTTTTGCAAACTGCTCCAAAAAAATGTGTTGTGGTCAAGAAGGTCATCTTCAAGCTAATCCCTGATTCCCTTGTTTTTGTGTTTGTTTAGTCCCTAAACAGGAAGAAGAGGAATTCAAAGAAAAACTTGTAAATAAAAAGAAAGACCCCTAGTTGAGTAGGGATTTTTTTTTTTTAATTTCAGTAAGGAACTCATCTACTCCATTAAGCAGTATTATTGAACCGTGAGTAACAAGCGATGAAACTAAAGACAGAGAGCCAAACTATAAGAAAAATAAACCTCTCCAGACCATATAAGTGCTCGTCAAGCCCAGGCAAAGGGTTTGGTCATTAATTCGAGTTGCTAACTCAACGGTAGAGAATTCAACTTTTAAGTGCAGCTAGAATATTTTACACTTTTGCCCAAGTTCCGTCTCTTTTACTCAAAAAATAAGAAAGTCCTAATTTCTAATAGGAGATTTCTAATACTGAACTACTAGTTGATGACACTAAAAGAAAATGAAGTTGAGGTTGATATTATTTAGGCAGAATTTTGTTGGCTCGTGTTCTTGTCTGATTTGGTTCATGGAAAACTCTTTCGGCGATCTGGGACTCTGTTTAATCTATCACTTTTCAAGGCTCATATTATATTTGATAATGGAAGTAACGTGAACTTGATTTTAAGGCGTATGGTTGATTCTCTGTCCTTCTCTAACAACTCTCTGTTATAAGAAAATGTTACATACTTTTAAAGTGGGAAGTTATGAGAATTTGACGAAAATTATTCATGTGGGTATACACTTCGATGGGTTTAAAGATTACATCTTGTTTTAGATTAGCATTTTGGATGGCTTGTGACGTGATCTTAGGTATTACTTGGCAATATCGTGTTCGTGTAGTTTATAGTGCTTCGAATCAAACATATCACATATCCAATGGTCAAAAAGTTTTCATGCTCAAGAGTCGATCGTTATCTAATCACCACAAGTTACTTGTCTCAAGAAAGGATTTGTTGTTTATCTCCCCACCACACAAGCAACCCAGTTGGAAAAAACAAACCTACATTCGTCAATGAAGCATCCAACTCGTCAGGCTTCGAGTTTTTAAGAGGAGCCCAATGCACGGGATTTACAAATTTAGGGTATATTTATTTGGGAAATTAGGAGTTTAATAATATTAGAAAAAAAATTACTTTTTTGCAAGTCTTTGCAGTTTTAGGAATTACTATTTGTCTTAGGCAAGGAAATAGGCAATGTCTATTTCGAGTGGGATTTGAGTTTTGTTTTAGGAGTCTTATTTTAATCTATAAATAGATCTTAGTTTTAATTGAATTTTGGGTGGAGTTGAATAAAAGTAGATTTTAGAGTAGGAATTCTGTGGAGTTTTATTTGCATCATAACTTTAACTAGAGGAAAATATCTTAATAAGATGTCTTAGGCAAGGAAATAGGCTAGTTAGAGGTTTACTTATGTCTAATGGAAGTTAGAGGCAATATTTGAATCACATGTTTACATTTTACCAAACATGTCAGTGAGCTGCCATTTTTTTTTAAATAATTTTACTCAGCCATATCCATTTGTTGTGTTCAACAGTTACTGTACAAGCCTATAACAGGTCCATAATAGTTAGCACATGGATTTCCAATAACTGAGACCATGTTTTTAAGTGTAAGTTCCAGCCCATGGAATCCCCTGTTTGCTGAACTTGTTGATTACTTTCTGCAGAGAAGACCTTGTTGATTACTTTTTGCAGAGCTGACCTTGTTGATTACTT
The DNA here is from genome assembly GCA_963556465.1 of Berberis vulgaris. NCBI lineage: Eukaryota > Viridiplantae > Streptophyta > Magnoliopsida > Ranunculales > Berberidaceae > Berberis > Berberis vulgaris. Next base: position 24,454,520 of record OY747125.1, read on the forward strand.
TTTGCAGAGATGTTGAAGATTAATTGGAATTCCAACTTTAGATGTTTGTTGAGTGACCATTTGTTTTCACAAAACATGGTTTTCTCCCCATTTCCCACTTTGATTGCAACATCATTTTGAAATGGGACTTGGACACTCATTATGCTTCTCCACACACGACACCCATTGCTTGAATTAGAACCAACCTGTCAGAGTCTCCCTGTACTTTGTCGCAATTATTTGTCTCAATAAAGCCTCCTGCTCGGTGCCGAAGTGCCTCAGCCATTTAGCTAGCAGAACCTTACTGGTCTCCACTACTTCGTATTGCCAACCTTCCCTGCTCAGTTGGAAAACACACTTGAAATCAACTCTTGTTTCATCTTCCAAGTGTCGAGCCTTTTATCAATTCTCAGAAGCACCTCATCCCACTCAGAGATAGGTCCAAGTATTTACATGACAGCTTCGAAGTTTTGCAAACCAAGTATGTATGCAAACTTATCTAAATCTCCCACCTGACTTACTGCAAATAATTGAATTTTACTGAAGTTACATCAAAGCCTGAAAATCGCTTCAAAGCATATGAGGATGTGCCTCAGGGATTTCACTTGGTTCACTCCTGGTTGAAGAAAATAGACCACATCACCTACATATTGAATAATTGCAAACGAAGGGCTATTAGGAGCAGACTCAATCCCTGAACTCTGCCCATTTGAACTGCCATCATCACCATTTCTGAGAGTCCTTCAGCTGCAATGAGAAGATAAGTGGCAGACTCTCCTCAAGCTTCTGGAGAACCCGTGCGTTGAACCGTCGATGGAGAATCTGCCCGTGTTCAAACATGTTCTACGTAATTTAGCTGGGAAGCCTATCACTTGCGAGTCCAAGTTCAAACGTGTTCAAACATGTTCAACGTGTTCAAACATGTTAAACATCTGATCGATGTAGTCCAAGTTCAGGCAATCAAATGCCTTTGCCAAGTCCTGGTTGCAGATAAGACCTATCTGATTGTCTTCCCTTGCGAGTCAACTAACTCACTAAGGACAATGTCAATTCTTTGGCAGACACTGACTGGAGGATTGGAATGGAGAAACAATGTGAGGCATAAGCAGCATGAGTCGTGAAGAAACTTGGTGATTATTTTATTAGCGTTTTCTCCAAGGTCCATTTTCTTGAACACCTAACCGTGGAGCGCCACAATGTTACGCCTTAGTCTAGGTGACAGGCAACCAAGGTTCCGGAATCTCAAACGCTTCAGTTGCATCTCATGAACGAGAAATAGAATCAAACAATTACCTTATGAGGTGAAAACATTAAAGTACCCAATTCTCATTATTCTAGTATTTTCAGGATGAAATGAGATCATAACTTATTTGGGACTAAGGTGGATTTTTTTAAGTACTTAGAAGCTAAGTTCTAACTCCAGAAGTTTTGAACCTTCTAAATGAGTTTGTTTTGCTTCTGAATGGGTTGATGATTAGAAGTTGTAAAATTAAAAGTTGTTTGATTTAGGTGTTGACTTGAAGTTTTTTACATTTTGCCCACCACCACAACTCCCACTGCCCACCACAAACCACCAATGTCAACCCCTTCTCCACCTGTTTTCTCTCTTCCAAATATTATTGAGATCCCTTTCTACCACTACAAAAACCAACTTATATCCATCTCTATTCCTCATACAATAAAGGGGAAGAGAAAGTGATAGAGGAATGGGAAGAAGAGGAGGAGGAGAGGCTAGGGAGGGTGATGGCAACGGTGTGGCACTGCTCACATGAAAAAAATGAGGTGGAGAAAAGAGGGGATGGTTGGTAGAGGAGAGGGGTAGCAAGAATCATTACGAATATACCCACGAATGGTCTCCTTCAATTTACTTTGGCCAGAAAAATGATAATTTTGTGTCTTTCCCTTGCTAGCTAGGATCGACGTGTCCCACCTCTTATTAAGATTTATGAGTATGTTCAAAATAAAAAGTAAACACCCTCTCAGATAGATGCCGACGACTCAAAATTTTAATCCTCTAGCTAAGGTAAATGTATCCCTTAGCACACTTTTTCTAACAGGGATACTAACGTCAACAAAATTAGAAATAAGCATACACCTCAGCAGATTTTATTCGTGCAACAAGCATGAAGATGTTCATAAGTGATGAAACCCCATGCAGTGATTTATTTCGTTTCGATCTATAAACCAAAAAAAAAAATGTTAAACATCCCACTCTTACATAGAACTCAACAATGTAACAGATCCCAACTATGCCTAAACTTGACTTGCATACATACTCAAATTCACACCTGCTAGGCTGCTACAGAATAACATATGAAAGAGAGCAAAATAGGAAATGGATCTAGTCATCTAGATCCCGTGCCTTTAAAGCTCTTAAATTTAACAAAAATAACATTGGCGAAAGATACTGACAATATACTACACACCCAATAAAGTGAAACAATTGAGAGTCTATTTTGATTGACTGATTTGAGAGATTTGACCGAAATGGCCATGAACAGAGGCCTGGGTTCTTTAACTTAGTTCATATAAACATAATGAAGATGATGAAGAAACTGACCTGTGCTGAGGACGTCGAGGGAGGAGGTGATGAAGAGGGGACTCAGCTTCGATGGAGTTGATGCTAAGAGAGAGAATTGACCGAGATTAAACGGCTAGATCAGGTTGAGGCTCGGTGGTTAAGATCGAAATAAAGCTGTCTTTGCAAGCAAAGGTCTCTCTCAGAGAGAGTTTGTGCTGTGCCTGAGCAAAACAAGGCTTACAAGACAATTTACTCTTCAAAATAATTTTGGTTTGTGAAACTGGCTATATTGGGAAATCTTATTTATGGGAAAACTTTGTTCAACCTAATTACCCAACTTAATTTTTTTATTTTCCTTTTAAAATTTTCAGCACCATTTTAAAAAAAAAATTATATTTTATTTCCTTAATTATGTGTCACGTATGAAATTATAGGTGTATTTGGTTGCATGAAATCTTAAGATGGGAATTGGAATCTCGTTCCATGGCATCTCATGTCTTGGACTTAGCCAACTTTGTTGTTTGCTTGTCCATGGGAATTAGATTCCAATTCCTATCATGAGTGTTTAGTTGCCTAAAACAAATCATGGGAATTTTTTTTGTTTTATTTTTTAATTATGGAGATCCCACAATTCCCCCAACCAATTCTACTTTGTAGAACCCGAGAACCACTTCGAAAGTCCCCTTTTAGCGTTCTCATTACCGCATTCAAGGAAAACTCCCAACTCAATCGCTCAAGTATTTCATGTCCGTTGTGTCTCAAAAAATTTACACATACTCCTTCATGTTTAGTTAATTTGCTTTGTAGTTTCAACATCTTTTAAGCTGAATTAGTATTTTATATGAATATATAATCAGAGTAAAAACATACCAAATGGTTTGTCACAAGTTCTACAACTTGAATCGAAGCAATCTCTTGTTACCATAACTTCTAAAGTCAATATCTCTACAGTACGCGACTTGCAGATTATAATAGGAATGGTCTCCAGCAAACCAAATTGGGTTTTTAAATGTTTAAGGCAGAGTATTTTGTGTATACTTGCTAAGCTTGATGTAAATCTATTACAAAGATGTCAACTTCCTTGTTTTTGCAATATATTGCAAAACAATCTTGAGTTAGTCACATGTTGCAAGCATTCTACTTCATGCATGAATATTTACTATTACTACTTCATGTACGTTGAGTCTGTATGATTGTGGGTTCTAACAAGTAACAAGTAGCTTAAAATGATTTTAACAACTTTCCGTACATTTGCAATCTTGACCCCACAAATACAACTTCCATAATTTATATGTCAAATGTCTATTTATAATCAGATAAACATATCAAAATAAGAGGGTATTTAGTATCAGAACTGCCAAAATTCGATGTAAACAAGTGTTGCTATTGTTGCCTGCTGCAAACAAGTGTTGTTGCTACCAAAATCTTCCAACAAATCATATTCTGGACTTGTGTTTCATAATAAATATCTAATTGATTTTTCGTAAAGGAAAACAAGAGCCAACAAATCATATTGAGGACTTGTGTTTCATGATAAACATCAAATTGAATTTTCATAAAGGAAAGTTGATACAAATAGTTGAGTTGATCAATTTAGTACAGAGTGAAACACTGTGAAAAAATTCATTATTTTGTGATTATAGTATAAAATAAGTAGGGATCGTTCTGGACTGGAGATTGGAGGGTTTGCCAACTAGCACTAAGAATAACTAAAAGACAACTAACAACATAATTAAGTAAACATTGAGGGATTGGATTTTAAGTTAAACTATGAAAATAACTACGAAAATTACTGTAAAGATAATAGAACTAAAGGGATGGCAAAGATGAGAAAATAGCTAAGGGTTTATCTCCACACATCAAACATATGCTCATAAATCAATATTCAATAATTACTTGTTAACTCGTGAGAGACAATGCTCAAGATTAACCGTGATCAGCACTGCATTAATCTTATTATTTTTTCAAGTTCGTTGAATTAAACTTAGCGCCACTTTCAAACCATTTTTATCATGCTATCTAATCAGAAATTGCAAGTTAAATAAACAATCCAAGATCATTAAGTTTTGTGAAAAATATTAACACTCACTAGGCAAATTACAAGTATGATCAGCATCTTGTTCTTACCTAGCCTTTTACTTAACCTTACCAACGTTCTTTAGTATTTACTACTTGCGAGTACAAGATTATAACAATTAAGTGAAACTCTCCCATACTCTAGCCCCAGATCCTAGCATGCTTACTAAGTTTGCCACCTTAACAAACATACAAAGAAAAGTTCCCTATAAAGCAGTTAAGCAAAACACAATCACTAATAGCAAGGAAGATTAAATTCAATTAATTTATAAAACACATGTTCAGGGCTTCGAATCCACCCCTAACTAAGAGGAGTTTAGCTAGACATATTAATTATGTTCAAACAGTAACCCATAATCAATAATCAAGCGAAATAAGAAAAATAGATATGAGAAGAAACTAAACACTATCGTCGTGCGTGGTGGTGGAGAAAGGGTTCTGGGTGCGAATAGCAGAGAGGAAGAGAAATAAGTTTCTCTTCTTCCTTTTCGCGATCTGCTCCTTCTTCCTTTTCGATCTGCTTCTACTGTGAGATTAGACTGCGAACAATGAAGGCGAGGAGCGGGATGGGTCAGGTGGCGTTGTGGAAGAGTTTGGCGAGGTTGTTGTTTCGAAGAGGATGGTGAGAGAGATGAAGCAAGCGATAGGGAATGTGAAGAGAGTTTGTGGTTTTGATAATGGGCTAGGGTTTGCGACAATTAGGGACAGCGAGAGAGAGGGACTGAGACGATGTTGTTGGCTGGATTGCGAGGAAGATGAGGCTTGTTGTGGTTGCAAGCATGATGAGGAGGCTATGGTTGCAATGAATTGCGAGGAGTGAGATGGGTGGAGGCTGTAGATGGGTGGGTGCATTGAGGATGTTGTGGATGGATGCGTTGAGGATGTTGTGGTTGCAAGTGTGGATGAGGAGGCTATTGTTGGATGATTTTTCCAAAGCAAGATATCATCGCTTTTATAATTGTTTTTTGCTTGGTTTCCTTCTTTGCGTGGTTTCCTTTTGCAATCAATATTTCTAAATTGCCAATTTGTTTAACTTAGCTTCTATTTTGGAATCTTGTAATTGGAAACCTACACAAACACGAAAATAACAATTAGTATCATAATTAAAAAGTAATAACCAAAAATACATATAGAAATATGGTACTAAAAATAGCTTAATTATGTTCCTATCAAATTCTCCCATACTTATCTTTTGCTAGTCCTCAAGCAAATCCAAAAAACAAAAATAAAAGACTCAAATGACTCAATCTATACTTTCCAACATTTGTCTAAGAGATTTTCAACGGATCATGACATGTTAAAATTATTAATAAACACAAGATAAAATCCACATCATTCAAAAATTAATACACATTCAAAGCAATGATATAAAAATTAACAATTAAATCAATCCAAGTGATTGTGAAACTCACACGCGTGCCAAGAAGAATTAACCCAAAAATCTCACTAGGTGCACTCTTTTCTTTTTTACTGATTATTTGGTAAAATCATTCTTCATGTTCTAGTTATATGTGAGAGGATTGATGTAAAAGAGAAACAAATAGCTCACATATGATATAACAAGAAAGAATGACATTTTTTTTTTGCAACTCTTTCTTATTGAACTGTCTACCACAAGGGTCTTCCCCCACACTTGTTTTTCAACATACCTTGAACCATAATAAAGTCTTTGCAAACCAAATTATGCTCCACTCTTTTAATTAGGTTAGGGATAGAAAATAAGGGTAATGAAACAAAAGGCTTAATAACCGGCTCAATGGGGTTAACCTAAAGGAAATATATCATGGATCAAGCTTATTTGGCAATGGTGGAAACTAGGTGCCTTTATCATGTCAAGCGTATTATGAAATTGAATATAATGCTTTGAATGAAATCAATACAAGTTCTAGTGTTTAATCCTTAATTATGAAAGCAATCCAAGTAGCAACCAAAACAAACAAAATTGAGATCATGCAACGAATTATTATTGACCAAAAAAATGAAAGATGACATAATTAAAAACTCTCAAAATCAAAGGAACAATAGGCTCAAAACTCACATATGGGTTATAATGAATTAAATTCAATTAAGCATGCTATGAGTACCAATTACTAAGTTGATTACATGTGAATTTTCATATGATAGCCATGAATAAACATTAACCAAAGAATAATATTAGATATTAAATCATGTTTATAAATCACCTTAAAGTCATGCAATTAAAAATCAAATCTCATCATTGTGTAGGAAAATATCCTAAGACTCAAAATACCTAATTTTTTTAATGACACTAATACCAACAAAGAAAATAAAAACCAACATTTTTTTAATGGACTGACACTTTTTATTTTTTAAAATTATTATTTTTTTAAAATAAAAACAACATTGTTGCCCCCCCCCCCCCTCCATACTTAAACCTAACATTGTCCTCAATGTTAATAAATTATAGCACATGCAATGAAAAATTTTAAAAGAGGAAAAAACAAACTACTAACAAACAAAAGCAGAAATAACGAAAATAAAATAAAGGAATAGAAAAGCAAATCTGATTGAGTTGCCTCCCAAGAAGCGTTTGTTTTAACGTCGTGTAGCCTGATGGTATCTCTAATTAATCATCAGAATAAGTGGGAACATGGAGTGATACGTCCTCCACGTCATGCTCCACAAATGACTCATAATAGGGCTTAAGTCGATGATGTTTCACTTTAAACTCCTTCCCGATTGTGACACTCTTAATCTGTATAGCACCATGGGGAAAAACATTAGTTACAATAAAAGGACCAACCCATTCAGAACGTAACTTACTAATTCTAAGACAGGATTGGAAAAGAAAGACTTTCTTTCCAATGACAAAAGTATTTCCATGGATCATCTGATCATGAAAAATTATTGTGTTCTCCTTATAATTGTTTTTACTATCATAGGCCTCATCCTGAATCTTTTCGAGCTCATTAAACTGTAATTTCTCCCGCTTCTTTATGTCACAGAGAACTCTATTGCTCTCATATCCGATGGCAGTAGTGATGGTGCAGGTATCAAGTTCATCCTTGTTTTTTACGTCTGACAATTTTTGGGCCAAATTGTCATTCGCATTAATAGAAAAACAAGAATGATTTTTAGTAGGATATCTCGTGGCTTCAAAGATGTTGAAGCCAATCACATCACCATCAAATTCCATGGTTAGTTTCCCCGCATGCACATCAATATTTTTTCTTGCAATTTTCATGAAGGGGCACCCTAAAATAAGAGGCAGGAGTGCTGACAATGTCGAATCTTCTATTTCAAGCACATAGAAATCTGCTGAGAATATCAAATGATTAACCTGTACCAACACATCTTCCAACAAACCTTGAGAATATGCATTAGAACGGTCAGCCAATTGAATAATTACACCATCATTTTTAGCTTCCCGAGATTCATAGAACAATAAACAGAATACGGCATAACATTAATTGAAGCACCTAAGTCTAACATTGCATTTTCAATTTTAGTATTACCAATAACACAAGGGATAGTGAAACTACGCGGATCCTTACACTTCGGTGGCAATTTTTTTTGAAGAACTGCGGAGACATTCTCACTTACCTTAACTACCTCTCCATCTTGAAGTCGTCTCTTTGTTGTGCAAAGCTCCTTCAAAATTTTTGGATACTTAGGCACTTGCTTAATAGCATCAAGAAGCAGAATATTGAATTGGACTTTTTCGGAAGGTTTCCAAAATTTCCTTATCTTTTTCATCTTTCCTAGATTTGGCAAACCTACCTAGAAAAGGCATAAAAGGTGGAGAAAGATTAGCAGAAACTGAATTTGGAATGCTCACCTTCTTACCTTGGAGCTCTGGTGTATTAACGATGGCTGGATCATTCTTCTGTAACTCAGCTTCCCTATTTCGACTTTGTTTAGGGACTATTGGCTCATTCTCAGTTTGCCTACCACTTCAATGTAATTGCTTTTGCGGTTTCAAACCCGCCTATCGGATTTGGAATGGTAGAACTAGGAAGTTTTCCTTGCTTGCGAATTTTTCCAATAAACTCAACTATATGTCCCATTTGTAGCTTCAAATCTGCTATATCTTTTGATTGGTTCTCTTGAGAAATAGTCAACGATTTCAAAATCTCATCATAATTAAGGGGCATACCCGAATTGTGCTGAGGTGGTTCTGGTTGCCTTTGGACGAAACTAGGGGGTGGCCGATTCAAAGCTTGTTATTGAGGTTGTTTTGAATTTCTCCATCCAAAGCTGGGATGATTTCTCCAACCTTCATTGTAAGTATTTGAATAAGGGTTATTCCTATAGTTAACATTCTCCCAACCACCATTTTCAATCATTTGAGGACATTGATTAGATGGATGTCTTGGCTGAATGCACACGCCACAAACTTGTGCAACTCCTATCACATTCGGCTTCCCTAAAGCTTAAGTCACAAGTGAAGTAAGATTAGCCATTTGAGCTTCAAAACTAGAATTAGTACTTACCTCATTGACTTGGCGTGAAGGTTCTCTAATTCCTTCATACTGTTGGGCATTTAAGGCTCGGTTTGCAATCAAAGTCTTTGCTGCTGCTGGAGTTATATCAACCAAAGCTTCTTCTGCCGTTGCATCTAACATCTGTCGCTCAAGAGGAAGCAATCCCTCATAAAAGTATTGAATCAGGAGTTCCTCCTTCATCTGATATTGCGGACATGATGCTATGAGAGTTTTAAAAAGCTCATAGTAAGTTGGATATGATTCTCCTGGACCTTGCTGTATACCATTGATTTTCTTCCTCAATAAGATAATTTTGGAAGTTGGGAAGAATTTATCTAGAAACACGTTCTTCATGCTATCCCAAGAATATATTGTTCCGGAAGGTAGTTCATATAGCCAATCCTTAGCCCTATCAGCCAGAGAAAAGGGAAATGCTCTCAGCTTTAAGATGTTCTCATCCACAATCATTGGCGTCATACTGGAGCATACAACTTCAAATTCCTTTAAATGTTTATTTCGATCGTCCATAGAAAGATCATGATACTTCGGAATATGATGAAGTAGGTTGGATTTCAGCTTGAATGACTCTGTCTTGCCCTGCGCCGTTGTTGGATACTGAATGCACATGGGTGCAACATTGTCCAAAGTCGATGCCGAAAGTTCTTTAATAGATCTATTGTTTCCCATGTCGAACTCTTCAGATTCAGATTCAAAGCTAGACATTTGTGGCTCTTTTGTTTCTCTCATTCGTCTTCTAAATGTTTTCTCAGGCTCTGAATCGTATTCTAATAAGTTTTCAATGGACCTCCTATTGCGCATGAACTGGTACCTAAGATAAAGACAGAAAAATAAAAAATCAATAAATAAATAAAAACTAATGAAGTAATTAACAATTTTACTAATCCCCGGCAACGACTCCAAAAATTGATGCGCTACTTAAGTAGCACACTACTTAATACCCTGCTTTGTGATTGTATTATAGAATAAGCATGGATTGTTCTGGACCAGGGATTAGAGGGTTTGCCAACTAGCAATAAGAATAACTAAAAGACAACTAATACATAATTAAATAAATATTGGAGGATTGGATTTTCTAAGTTAAACTATGAAAATAACTACGAAAATTACTGTAAAGATAATAAAACTAAAGGGATGGCAAAGATGAGAAAATAGCTAAGGGTTTATCTCCACACACCAAACATATGCTCATAAATCAATATTCAATAATTATTTGCTAACCCGTGAGAGACAATGCTCAAGATTAACCGTGATCAACACTGCATTAATCTTATTATTTTCTCAAGTTCGTTGAATTAAACTTAGCGTCGCTTTCAAACTATTCTTATCATGCTATCTAATCAAGAATCACAAGTTAGATAAACAATCCAAGATCATTAAGTTTTGTGAAAAATATGAACACTGACTAGACAATTACAAGTATGATCAACATTTTGTTCTTACTTAAGTTGTTACTTAACCTTACCAACGTTCCTTGGTATTTACTACTTGTGATTACAAGATTATAATAATTAGGTGAAACTCTCCTATACTCTATTCCCAGATCCTAGCATGCTTACTAAGTTGGCCACCTTAATAAACATACAAAGAAAAATTCTCTATAAAGCAGTTAAGTAAAACACAATCACTAATAGCAAGGAAGATTAAATTCAATTAATTTATAAAACCCATGTTCGTGGCTTCGAATCCACCCCTAACTAAGAGGAGTTTAGCTAGACATATTAATTATGTTCAAACAGTAATCCATAATCAATAATCAAGCAAAATAAGAAAAATAGACATGAGAATAAACAAAAAATTGTCGCCGTGCGTGGTGGTAGAGAAAGGGTCCTGGGGTGCGAATAGTAGAGAGGAAGAGAAATAAGTTTCTCCTCTTCCTCTCCGCGATCTGCCCTTGTCGATCTGCTCATTCTTCTTCCTTCTCGATCTGCTTCTGCTGTGAGATTGGACTGTAAACAATGAAGGTGAGGAGCGGGATGGATCAGATGGCGTTGTGGAAGAGTTTGGCGAGGTTGTTGTTTCGAGGAGGATGGTGAGAGAGATGAAGCAAGTGATAGGGAACGTGAAGAGAGTCTGTGGTTTCGATGATGGTGATTATGGGCTAGGGTTTGTGACGATCAGGGACAGTGAGAGAGAGGGACTGAGACGATGGTGTTGGCTGAATTGCGAGGAAGATGATGCTTGTTGTGGTTGCAAACGTGATGAGGAGGCTGTGATTGCAATGAATTGCGAGGAGCAGGATGGGTGGCGGCTGTAGATGGGTGCGTTTGGATGCTGTGGATGGATGCGTTGAGGATGTTGTGGTTGCAAGTATGGATGAAGAGGCTATTGCTGGATGATTTTTCCATAGCAAGGTATCATCCCTTTTATAATTGTTTTCTGTTTGGTTTCCTTCTTTGCGTGGTTTCCTTTTGCAATCGATATTTCTAAATTGCTAATTTGCTTCACTTAGCTTCTATTTTGGAATCTTGTAATTGAAAACCTACACAAACACGAAAATAGCAATTAGTACCATAATTAACAAGTATTAACCAAAAATACATATAGAAATATGGTACTAAAAATAGCCTAATCATGTTTCTATCATTAACACAACCATTACAACCTTCAACTACAACTACAACACATCCTAGCTCCAAAGAAACCAGGCACCTACCACCAATTTGTTATTTCAGACTCTTATTGTTTTGCCGCATCCCCAGTGTTCTTCTTCACATAATGTTCGTTTAGTGATGATAATGTCATGTCCTTGGCAGATTGCATGGCGTTGGACATGTTGTCTTTCGCCCTCTGTACCTTGTCCTTTGCTGATTGGTATAAATATGTGCAAAGTACTAGTGATTGAATAGAAACCTAGGTAAAATAGCTAAACTAGACGGCATGTCACTGTAGCAAACAGTCAAACACATATTAGCATCTTATATGCAATTAATATTGTATAAAATATGTTAAATAATATCTTCAACTACTATCAAACACTGCAAACTAGATTTACAAGACCTGGATAAATGTTTGGCCATTCTTGTGGTAGACATACTTCAATTCTTTTTCATACAAGGCATCCCTTGCACATGCTCCAATTCTATAGACTATTACATCTCTGTTAAAAAGGAGAAAAAAATATCATATACAAATAGAACTTATTCCAAGTGGGAATATAATTCTAATTCGCCTGGAATGGGTGAGAATAGAACTAGGAAGGTAGATGGGGAAGTAAACTAATTAAATTGAAAGATAAACTGATGCAAAAAAAAAAAACAACTAATTTTTATTACATTCAAAACTAAAAACTTGCATGTAATAAACTTGACCTTAACAAAAGCTCCAACAAAAGAAAAAATTAAGACAAGCTATGCTAGATATAAGATAATGATGTATGAAATGAGTAGATGTTTTATTTGTCTTGATGATTGCATGCTCCAAACTTGAATTTATTTTCTTGAAATTTGTCACATGTTCTATCATAAATTACCGCTACTTGGAATCAAATCTTGACTTCCATAATATTGGTCTTGAAATGAAATTCTTGATCCACACGTGCCATGAACGTGCCCAAATGCCTCGAATTTCGTACTCTTCATTGATTTCATAATTTCTCAATTGTTCTTGATCATGCAAATTTATGGTAAGAATTGTCTCGAATTTTCCACATTTCTCGGTTTTTTGCAAAAGTTATGACATAATTAAATTCAAGACAAATAGAGACATTTAATTAATTTTAAGCACAATTAAAGACTAATAAATAGCTAAATTGGTCATAAAAATCAATGTTTTGAGTGCGTATCAAATATCTCTGTACATAATTTCTCGAATTGCTCATCAACATGCAAACTAGTGGTGGAATTGTCACAAATTTTCGCACATTTATTGATTTTCTTAAAAATTACGACCATAATCAATTCGAGATAAAAATAAATGGGGCATAAAAATAAATGCTTTTGGTGTTTATCACACCACCCCTAAACAACATTTTGCTAATCCTTTAAGAAAGATAAGCGGAAAGAAATACAAGCTCACAAAACAAAGTTTTTTTCTTAACTTCACAAGAAATCAAAGTTACTTTCGCTAGTATAACTCGATTGCTTTTATAATGTGCAACAACGCCTTGAACCTCTAGCATAACAATAAAGTAGGAGTTTTAGTCTCCTGAGGGTTATCCCGGATGAACACCCACAAACATGGTGTTGATTTTATTTATTTATTTGAAAAGAAAAAATTGTCGTTCCACCTATTTTCTAAGAAAACATTTTTGTCATTCAACAACATAGAAGACAAGAGGCATTTGTAGTTAGTTATTAACATGCACATTACTTTTTTTTTTTTTTTTTTGTCAAACAAGAAGATTTTTATTTAAGGGAAAGATAAACCACAGAGAAGATGGTACAATCCTAAAGCAAGGAAAGCCCACAACAACAAGTCCAAACTACCAACTCCCCAAAAAGAAAAAAACAACTAAAACAGACCTGAGCAGGCTCTCCAAAAAATCCTTGAAAAAAAGGGTTCCAAACAATGAAGCCCACAAAGAACTAATAAAAAAAACATGAGCCAAACAAACTCCAAACAATAGCCATGATCAAACCACAAGACGAAGAAGATTGACACACGATCTCCACAAAAACCTAACCCGAAAGAAACGAGAACCACAAACTCGCCACACAATCAGCGAAAAACCTCAACCTGAATACAAAGCTTGCACCATATCTAAGGCCCAGTTTGCATTTAGACTGAGATCAACCCCTATCACATTACCGATATTTCAAAAAGATGAACGGACTTCATCCTCATCGCTGCTAATCTCTTATTCAACGGGACCCCGCCCTAAACCACTAAGATCACTGCCAAGATTGGCCCTTGAAAACTCTTCTGAAGTAATCTCGATGGGCTGGTTTGAGGTGACTTCAGTAGAATGTTGATTGATTAAAGAAGCTTTAAAACCTGACAGAGTTCCCAAATGAACAGGCGTGGAAGAGCTTCCCTCAAGATGTTCAGCGCAAGGTTCAAAACCTGGCTGGAAAGGAAGATTGTTTTCATGGATCGGGTCAGGAGTTAAGCTCCGCTGCAATTCAACATTTTCATCCAATTGTTCTACCTGCCCTGATTTCTTAGAAATGCTCGATTTCACTTGCCTTTGTTTTAACATGAGAGAGGACCTAGTTGGGAAGACTGAGAAATTGGCCCAAAGGAGATATCGATCTCTTTGCGCCTTTTTGGCTTGTTTACGAGCCCTATTATCTTGTTTTGCAAACTTGTTCAGGAGAGGGTCCAAATTGAAAAGGTCATTCTCCACTGCCTCGAGATATGAGATATGATGAGTAGTAGCTCTCAGTTCCTAGACTCTGTCCTTAGCTCTGATCTGCCCCCTTCCTATCAAATTCCCTCTTCCGATACAACTTCTAGTGAGTCAACACATTGTTTCGACTTAGATACATGGGTTGGAGAGTTTACCAGAAGACCTTTTCCTTTATGTAATGAACTCGGTCGAGAAGTCGCGGCCGCCGAGTTTTCACCCCTCGGAACAAGACTCGGTTGCACCAATAGAGGCTGCTCTGACTGTACAGTCTGTCGGAGAGATGTTTCGGGAAAGACATGAGCTCTAGGTTTCCAAACCTGTTGTTGTTGAGTGCCAACCCTCTGTTTGGTATTAACAAACACCAATAAGGCAGATTGCCCACCGGTGACCAAATGTAAAGTTTACTCTAGTAATAAACTTCCAACATTCCTTTGGCTAAATGTAGTGAATCAAATAATCCAATCTCATCATAGCTACGGTTTCATACTTCTTTTAGAAAAAGAGTTTTAAAAGAGGTATGAATTTTGATAAATCTTCCCACCCAAGGTTTACCAAAGATCGTCTATAGAGACATCCCTAAAAGAGTTTTGAATGCAATTCAATATGCCCACAAGACATCAAAAAGGCGTAAATACCATCTTTTTCGATTAGGATTGATAGTCTTTTTTAGGATGTTTTGACGCCGGGCAGAATAGTGATTATTCTGTAGGCTAGTTTCAACATATAATTAACATGGAAGAACACAAGAGAATTACCCAAAACACAGAGAAATAACTCTAATGTCAATTAAATTACTCAAATCAAAGGTCTACTACAATATTGAGGAAGAACTCTATTTATAGTGCTCAACTAACTTGAATAAAACAGGCTATTCCTAAAAGAAAAAATAGAATCAAATACTAAAATAATAAGCAGTCTATTCCTAAAAAAAAATAATGCCTAATTTTAAAAGGAAACTAAAAATACTCCTAATTAAATTGAAAGATCTCTCAAAGTTATTTAGTAAATAACTTTGAAAGCAAATTAGAAACCCTAGAAACCAAATTAGGAACCCTAGAAATCCAAATTAGAAACCCTAGAAATTCTCCTGCATGAGTCGCCCTGGGTTGGAAAGAACTCGTCCTCGAGTTCACAACAGCGTCATCAAAATCCTCTGGCGGCAGTCCAGGAGGAAGATCCTCTGGTATCAGGTCAGAAAACTCTGCAAGAAGCTGCTGCACCTCGGTTGGCAAATCTGAATTCTCATTGACTGCATTATTCCCACAAGGTAACAAAGCATAGATCACATCTCCACGATCATTCTCAACTAAAAACCTAGACCTAGAAAACAGATTAGTATTATTGGTTACCGGGGTAGGAGTGGTTCTTTCCCGATGAGGTGCCAACACAACCTTCTTCCCTTTAATGCTTAGGGAATATGTATTTTTCCGCCCATCATGAATAACACTGCGATCATACTGCCAAGGTCTGCCTAACAATACATGACAAGCATCCATAGATACAACATCACACAAAACATTATCAAAATATTTCCTGCAAATCGAAAAAAACACTAAGTAACGCCTATCTACTGTTACCTCACTGCCTTTATTCAGCCATGATAATTTGTACGACTTGGGATGACGATCTATCTTCCATTGCAATTTCTGGACAACCTTTTTAGACACGATGTTCTCACAACTGCCACTGTCAATGATCATCTTGCAGACTTTATCTGCAATTGTGCAAGTCGTGTGGAAATTATTGGTTCTTAACCAATCGTTCCCTAAATCATCCTTGGGAATCAGTGGACTCTTACGAACAACCAGAGTCTCATGACCATATCCATACAACACATATCCATCTTCATCATCGTCATACACAGGCTCTCCAAGTTCCTCAAATTCGTCTACCACGTCTTCCTCAATCAGGAGATTGTTGCTTTTTTGAATAGCATGCTTCATGCACTCAGTCGCTCTATGTCCTTGTTCACAACATCTAAAACATCTAATAGTAGAGTTACTCTGCGGTGGTGGTTGGGTAGGACGGGATTTTTGAGGGCGAACTGGCCGACTGCTTTGATTACTTCTGATCATAGGCCTCCTGTTCTGTTATTTTTCCACAGTAAGTGCACGCTGGTAGGCTTCAGAAACGGTCCATAGTGAGTGAAGGCTGAGGACATCCTGCAGGGTTTGTCGTAATCCCCCAAATATCGCTATTCTGCCTGGCGTCAGTTGCTCTGATACCAACTGACGCCGGGTAGAATAGCGATTATTCTGCAGGCTAATAACAACCGATAATTGACAGGGAAGAACACTAGAAGATTACCCAAAAAACACAGAGAAAATAACTCTAATGTTTAATCAAATTACTCAAATAAAAGGTATCTCTAAAATCAGCCCACTAGCCAGGCTTTATAGCTAAAACTCATCAATATTGGAATTTTACCAAAAATGGAAACACCCCAATAATTATCCTAAAACAAAATACGTAATAAAAGAAATGTACTGCTAGAAATCTGTCCCAAATTGGGTTCAGAATCACTTCCTAAACAATAATTGAAATATTACTATATAGGGAAATAAATTACTAAATTTGTGGATTTGAAAGAGGAAACGGTGGATTTTTGCCTCAAAAATATGTGCAACTAGCATGGCTAGTTGACAATGACGTGCGCGTTGAAAAGAGCTTTCTGAATTGGGGTCGTTTGCGCGATTCTGATACTCGTAGCCAAAGTTATGGCCAAAATACTAAAATGCACCCTAAATTGCCAAATTTGAAATAGAATTATGATTTCCTGCTATTCTTGCGCTGATCTGCTAATTCAAGATATCTTAGTGCTAATAACGTACTATCAGAGCTTCAGCATCTTCTTGGGGTGAGATTTTATCAGTTTCTATGGCTGGTGGTCGTGGTCGTCACAGGCAGGTTCCGAACGAGGAAGCCCTCACCGTGATCTCAGCGTTCAGGAAGTAATGATTGAAGATTTACAGAGACAAGTTGCAGAGCTAACACAGCGTCTAACGGCGCAGGAATTCGATAATCGTGAGATGAAAGATCACGATTCTGATTTCAGTTTCGGAAACCCGTATCACAATCGTGCTCGATTCTGGGAGCGCCGTGGTCGGGAGGATCGTCATGGAAATCTCGATTTCAAAGTAGATCTACCCGAGTTTTCTGGGACGTTACAGGCCGAAGGATTCGTGGATTGGTTGAATAGAGGTTATTCTGTAGGCTAGTTTCAACAGATAATTAACAGGGATGAACACAAAACAATCGCCCAAAACACAGAGAAATAACTCTAATGTTAATTAAATTACTCAAATCAAAGGTCTACTACAATATTGAGGAAGAGCTCTATTTATAGTGCTCAACTAACTTGAATAAAACAGCCTATTCCTAAAAGAAAAAATATAATCAAATACTAAAATAATAAGCAGTCTATTCCTAAAAAAAATAATGCCTAATCCTAAAAGGAAACTTAAAATACTCCTAATTAAATTGAAAGATCTTTCAAAGTTATTTAGTAAATAACTTTGAGAGAAAATTAGAAACCCTAGAAACCAAATTAGGAACCCTAGAAATCCAAATTAGGAACCCTAGAAATTCTCCTGCATCATGTTTTTTATTTTACGATTTGAGAATTTAGCTTGACTGCCTGTTTGATGATGGTAAGAAATGACACTTGTGAGTAACCCCATAATTTTTAACTAGATGCTCAAATACGTGGCTACATAAATCTACTAAAGATAAACCCCCTAATGAAGATAAACCCCCTTAGATGCTCAAATACTCAGGGGTGCCAAATCTACTAAAGATAAACCCCCTTATGAATGAAACCACAATTTTGTGATCATTGGTCTTAGTGGAAGTTGTCTCTATTCATTTAGGATGTAATCCACTACAAGAAGGATGTAATACCCATGGGATGATGGGAATGGTCCCATAAATGATGCCCCAAACACCAAAGACTTCAACCACTAAGATAGGATTCAAAAACATCATGCGTCAACGAGATATTCACTCAAGCAATTGATATCGATGAGAGGCTTTACAATGCTCATGGGCATCTTGAAAAAGAATAGGCCAGTAGAAAGTTGATTGGAGAATTTTTTTTTTCTGCGATTTTCTTAGGAATGAAATGCCCACCACATGCTTGATCATGGCAAAAGGTGAAGATGCTCAAGTGTTTAGCTTCTGGAACACATCTTCTAATAAGTTGATCAGGGCAGTATTTGTACAAATATGGCTCATCCTAAGAGTAATACTTTGCTCTAACAAAAACTTGTCACGAACTGGCTAACCAATATGAAGGGAGTTCCTTAGTTGCTAAAATATTGACAATGTTAGCATACCAAAATAGGGGTGGGCATCCCATCCCGCGATCCCGTTCCCGTCCCGTCCCGATTTTTCCGGGTCTTAATGGGATTGAATAATTTCATCCCGATCCCGTCCCGTCCCGATCTAGAATGGGATGGGATGGGATGGAGATTTTCAATCCCGCCAATCCCGTCCCGTCCCGAACTAATTTATTAATATTAATTATTAATATTTTTATTTAATTATTTATTTTAAAATTGTATATGTTTCAACTCATTCAGTAATCACCACCCTGAAACTCTATTTAATCAATCAAAATGGGAAAAGAAAACTTGAGAAGTGAAATACTGGATGAGCTGATAATTTGAAGAAACTTATTGATATTTGGAACAAGTCAAAAGAACTAAACCACTTAGATTTTGCTAATGCTAATTACTGGGATGTCATTATTGTCAGGGTACAAGTCATCTGTTGTTACAAGTTATGTGTCAGCCACAACTTCATTTGAAAGTCATCATATAAAAGGAACATGCATTTCCTGCACCGGTTATTGGAGAGATGATTGGCCTTGAATTCCTTGTATGTCAATGATACAAAGAACTTTGGTTATAACATGCAATTCAACCGTAAGAATCCACAAAGACCAGGGATGTGTTCTAACAGGAAAAAGAAATTTTTTTGGCAAATGTTGCTTCAAATTTTTTGGATGTTGCTTTAAATTTTTTGGATGCCGCTGATCCCGTCCCGTCCCGATCCCGTTTGGGATGGGACGAGGTCGGGATGGGGTTTTTCCCATCCCGATCCCGTATGAACGGGATGGGATAGGGATGGGTATATCTCGTCCCATCCCGTCCCGTGCCCACCCCTATACCAAAATAGCTATTGCTCAACCAAGAGAAATTGTTTATCTTGAAAGTTCTCTTGAATGGGCAAGACACTAGTAGGCGACTCTGATACTAACCTAGACAAGTAGTCGACGACTGCATTTTATGCACTTAACTTATCTCGTATTTCAATATCAAATTCTTACAGCAAAAGGACTTATGGATCAAATGATGCTTGGTGTCCATCTTACAGAGAATGTATCTAAGGGCCACATGGTCAGTTTACACAATGACTTTAGCTCTAATGAGATACAAACAAAAATTTTCTAAGGCATAAACAATGGCCAACATCTCTTTCTCAGTGGTCAAGTAAATGAGTTGGGCTTCATTTAGAATCTTGCTAGCATAGTAAATGACATGAGAGAGCTTGTTAACCTTCTGACCCAAAACTGCGCCTACAATGTAGTCAAATGCATCACACAATCTTATAATATAGCGTCCAATCAAGAGTTCGAATGATAGGGGCTGAGCCTAGTTCAAACTTAAGACGCATAAATGCAGAACTACAATTTTCTTCAAAAGAAAGGGAACATCCTTAGCTAAGAGACTGCTCAAAAGGCGTGTTATCTTGAAGAAATCCCTTTTGTTTTGCATGCCTTATCATTACTTATCAAAACAATTACACCATCTAGTTCTTTAAAGCTAGAAAATGAGTCCCTAAGGGTATACATATGATAAGTACAACCAGAATTGACATTCCACTCATCATCAGTAGAACACATTAATGCTGATATAGATAAGGAATATTGATCAAAATCTTCATCACTATCTTTGGCAACATTCAGATTCGTGTGTTTCATTTCTCTTTGGCTCTGATATTTAGACAATCTTGTTCCTAATGCCGTTTCTGGTGACAGTAAACACATTCATCTTTCGCCAAAACCTTTGTCCAATTTTTCGAGTTGGATCGAGAATTATGTTTTTTACCACCATATTTTAGTTCTTAGAATTTCCCTCGCAGTCAATGCTTCAAACGTTGCATCACTTTGAACTTTGAGATTCATCTTCTTATACTCAGAATTGAGCAACGTTGTAGTAACTTCATCATAATTTAATTATGTTTTTCACGATAACAAAGTCACATTCTTCTGAAATGGAATTCAAAAGGCACAAAGCCAAATGAATATGAGACAAGGCGTTACTTCATAATAGAGTATATTTTTTCTCATTTGCTAAATACATTCGGATATATCCACATGCTTAACAATTTAGCTTATTCCAATCTTCTTCTTCCATGGTTTCCTGCTAATCATAAAGTGTTCTCCAAATTTTTTTGGTAAGTACATTCGGATATATCCACATGCTTGACGATTTAGCTTGTTCCAATCTTCTCCAAATTTTCCTGCCAATTTTTTTTCCCATTCAACTTTTTGACATCAAACTAACTGGCTGTAGTGGCAATCATTTTTTAATTGAACTTGATTAGTCTACCATGTTCTTCAACACCTTCATAGCACCCACCAATTCACACCTTCAAATGAACTCAAGGGAGTACCTTTGGCTTGATATTAATTTGTTGCGACTCGCAATAACGTAACTAATGTAGGACACAATTGATAGTTGTGGTAGAAAGTAATTAACCCAAAATATAATCAAGGCAATGTAAAGTAAATGAAAGTAAAGTAACACACGTACTACACAAAGGGATATAATATGGTTATGCATATTTGCCTACATATTATAATCGTAATATTATGGTATTATTGAGTTTTTTATTATAATGTGTTATGGTATTATTGAGTTTGTGATTGGATTATAAAATAATAAATAAAAATATATAATTTTATTTAAATCTCTAATCTTATAAGGCTTATATCTCTTTGAGTTACGTTGGAGAAAGGGTAATTCCTCCCTAGCCATACAAAATAATAATAATAATAATAATAATAATAATAATAATAATAATAATAATAATAATAATAATAATAATAATAATAATAATAATAATAATAATAATAATAATAATAATAATAATAATAATAGGAGAAGTTGGAAGAAGAAGGCAAAATGAGAGTTCTTCCTTTCTTCCCGTTTTGAGATTTTGGGTATGTCATTAGTTAGAAAGAAAAAAAAATAGCTCAATGGTATGGGGTTGTTACCATGGAAGGAAAATCTCAATAGTATTGAGAATGTTCCTTACACGTTACCATGGAAAGAAAATCTCAACAGTATTGGGTGTGTTTAGGTTGTTTTATTTGAACACATCGAATAAAATATATTTCATGTATATTAAATCACATTGCAAGTGATTGATGAAAGAATATATTTTCTGTATGAGGTTACGTTTTGTCTTTTTCTTCTTGTGGCAAAGATGAAATAATATATTTCTTCTATATGTATTTTCCTGTATATTTTACTTTATTAGATCACAAAACAAGTGATTTATGAAATAATGTATTTCCCGTATTGGGTTATGTTTTGTCTTTTTCTTCTAGTGGCAAAGATTAGTGGGCATGAATCTTATGCAAATAAACTAATCGCATCTCTCATGTTTTTGGTTGTGTGGTTATTTTATTTGCTTGTACCTGATGTTATTGAGTTATGGGGTTGGGTTGTGTTATTAATCTATTTTCAATAATCTTAGGTTGTTGGATTATGTTGTTTGGTTGTCTTTAGTGTTAATGTAACAAGTTGTTTGTCACTATTAGGCCCGCAACAACGTCTGGCTTATAAGATTGGTTTGAATAAGTGTTTGGGCTGGGTTAGAGGTTTTAAAATTATAGGTGTGGGTTTATGTTAACACTGGAGACTGTTATTGTTCACTTGGGCATGTTTGACCTCTTAGGCCTGTTGGGTTGACACACGTTTTCCCAACAAAAAGACCCAAACCCTTTTTAACCTTCATCGAGCCATTGGATTCCAATATCTTTAAAAACATTGTTTATTAATAATAACGTTTATACTAAGCTCATAAAGGTGTGGAATTATACATTTGATTACCAAAGCACCCATATAAATCTCAAAATAATGTAAAAATTACATATTTATCATGCTTTTGAAAATTGCCATGAGATTTCTAAATTAAATTTTTACATTATAATTTAGATGAAATCTATGTGACACTGTTGGTAAGGAATCATAGTCAGTCTAATATCTTCCTCCAGTTTATGTAATTCACTTTGTTGTTGTTTAAATAAAAAAAATTAATCTCATCAAATTGTACCACTTAGAAATATCACACCTCTTATTGTTATAATTCCCTCTCTTATACAAAAACTAAGTAATCTTTGGTTGGATCTTATGGAGTGGGGCATCCCTTTCTTATAGAGAAACTAGGTAACCTTTGGGTTGGGTCTTGTAGAAACAGGGTGATTTTCGAAATGTCGAAATAGGCTTGATTATTTATCTGTAAAAAATGTGACGTGACTTATGCGCATTATTAGCCCAAGAGTGGTTTTCATTAAACTCATATAGTTCGGGGTATCCGGTGATGCATGCATGTATATGATGTTCTCACTTAGGCATGAATGACGAAGAAGTTCTCATTTATATGAGAGAGACATACAGACATGTATGTTAGGCACGGAGGTGGTGTGAATGTGGTATTGTCTGAGGTGATCAATTCTAAATTACTGAAATTGAATAATCTTATTTAAAAACACTAATGCATGGATCCGACTGACCTAATTGATAAATTTTAGTTTTATTCAGATATTGCAATTATTGTCTTTTAATCAGTTCGTGTAGGATGACAAGTCTACTAACATTTCTGCAGGTCAAACTTGTAATGGTCAACCTCTATAGCGTAAGTATAAGTAAAATTATATATACTTTAAGAACTTATTAGAATCCCATGATTGCCTCATTGAAGAACTAAATGTCTTTTTGTTATTTAACACATTTGCCTCATTGGAGGTGTTATTTTATTGTATATGCAATTTCATGTTATATCATGTGCTTATTTTATTTATTAGAATTGAAGATTACTCATACCAGCTACCTCGTTGTCCCAAGTAAGTTTATGCTTTTTGGGTACATTCCTTTTGGAATGTAGCCGATTAGTTCTGCCTCAGGTATAGAGATTATTTGGGCAGCGCTAATGAAATCTTCCTTAGTGGGTGAATCTCATTAAGAGTTTCCAGTTGGAGTTTTTTAGTTTGTTTCAAATTTTAAATTATTTCTCAATAGTTGTTGCTAAATGTTCTTCTGTTATTGAATTTCACGTCCCGAATTTGGGGGAAACGGATAATCCTACGTGGATAAAAGGATTTTCATTTTCTAAAAAATTGGGGCATGACAAATCTTCTACGAAAAGATTGCCGATAATACAAAAAAGTCTAACTAATTCAAAATCCTAAGAATGATTTATGAGAATATCCATGACGTAATTCTTCATTTATATTACTAGTAGATTGTTGATCATATGCACTGAGATTACCCCGGTGGATGTTACCAAATGATCATTTTAAAAGTTCAGATCAATAATGCTATAAGAGTAATGCAAGTGGAGAGACACCTACCAAAAAGATGGTGTAGGAGCGCATAAATGAATTAAACTCACCAATAAAATGGGTAGTAACTAGGAAGCACGAGGGAAGCAAGAAAGAAGTGAGGCTCTAGATTGAGGTCTCATTACCATATGTCGAGCAAGCTTCCCTAAAGAATCCAATGCTCATATTTATGAGTGTGTTATTCTATATTTTGTCAAAAGACTTTGAGATGGTTTACATTGCATGGAATGAGATTCTATGCAAAGTAACATACGTATGGTATGCCAGAATCTTATGCAAATGTCTAACACCACAGCCATGACGTCTTTGATATGGCCTTAAAACAAACAAGAACAAGGTTGTTAATGATGTAGTCGATTCTGCTATCTTTTCTCGCTACTTACCTAAGCCCGCACAGGTAGCACACGTGAGCCAAGGACCATAGTGTGGTGGCTGATGACATTTCGATGCTTAAGTTAGATAAGGCTTAGGAGAGGCTTAAAGCTATAAATTGGTATTCTATAGCGTACCTTAAGTTCATCGACCTTATCTCTCTTTTATATTGTATGAGTCCTTGTTCGACTAAGCCTTTGGTGGCTTAGTTTAGGGAACATAAGTTGTTGGAGATCCTTTTCTTTTTGGGAGCTGTCCATGTGGGATAGTTTCCCTACATGACTTGTGCTCCTAGATCTGCGGGAGAGGTTTCCCTTTCTGAGTGTTGTCCATGCAAGGAAGTTTCCTTGCCTGACTTATAATCTAGTATTTGTTTCCTAATCAGAACTGATGTACTGCTGACCTGATTGTCTTGGGTCAATCCCCCAGATACTTGCTTATCAGGGCTTACTCTTGCCTTATCAGGGCTTATGAGTATTGGGTTTGACCGCAAGACGTATGGGCTTAGTGGCACATTGCAATTCGGGTCCAACATTCTGGAATCTGCCAATAGTGGGCTTGATGTTGTCTGGGCCTTGCTAGATTGTGCATGCAATCGGGCCTGCTTTGTTCTATTGACGAGATCATCATGACACGTATACGGTGCTGATAAGAGGACAGTTTAATGGATCATCAACTACTCCCCTGAGTTGGTGGGTCGTCTTATCGGTCTCCTAGGTCATTTCATGAAGCAAATGTGCAGTCTTGATGGTTGAGTATGAGTTATTTCCTCGAGCGACGAGTTTCATTAATTGGGCATGTGCTAGCTTGAAAGAAGGAAAGGTAGGAGTTCAGTTTTCTATATAGATCTCCTGTCTGTGGGGTGTAGTCCCTTTACTCTTTCGATCTCAGAGATTTTGATTTGTCGTATCTTCTTCTGTGCTTTTGACTTCGCTTAACATTCGTATTCAAAAGCTTGTACTATCTTTCATGACGAGCCTGAATTAGCTTTCTGAAAAAATGCTTACTAAGGGTCGAAAGTTTTTTCAGGAGAGGTTGCTCTCTGAATTGGATCCGGAAGTCCTTCATAAGACATAGAGATTTCTGATGATCTGGTGCTCTGAACTCTCGGCGCCGATCTGACACCGTGTTCCCCTCCCGAGGGGTTTATTTGTCTTCACTGAGGTATGCTTCAATCAGGTGTCTGCTTTTCTGTTATCAAGGAGATTTGGGAGTTTCGGGCGTACCTCGGCATTGCACCCGCTCAACTGGTGTCGAATGGGTATAGGACTGTAATTGCCATTCTGATTAGAGCTAGGGACGCTGGTGTCCGAGTATCTTTGAGGGCGCTTCTACTGCTTACTTCCCCTTGGATAAATGAACACGCTGTGTGTGTGATGAAGTCGTCGGACTACTTCGACAACCTGCCTAATGATTGTAAATCCTGGCAGAAGTTATGTTTCATGGCTCCTATGGATTGGATGTACTTTGAACTTGTTGGTCATCCGGTCGGGCGTGAATTCAGACCACTAAGTAAGTTTGACTGTTTTTTTGGTCTTGCTTGACTTCATATTAGATTGACCTGTGTGGTTTTTACAGGGAGATTCCCAACTTCACCACTATCTGCCAAGGATAAAGCAATTTTGGATGCGTTTCACGACATACCTCGTCTGCCGATAGAGGATGTCATTCCATCTTCTAGTATCAAGCGCTACGGATTGGCATGTGTCTCCTACTCTTTTTTCGAGTAAAAAAGCCAAAACCCGAAGGTGTGCCTGCTTCGAGAAATAGGAAACTTCCTAAAAGTAAGGCTCCAAGCCCTTCAAGGAGGGCATAAATAAATGAGGTGCTTCCTTCTCTTGTGCATATGAAGAGGTCTCGTGCTTTGTCTAGACCTATCCGCAGGTGGTTGGCCTTATCCGAGGGATGTGATATGGTCAGGCACATGCCGGATGAAACTGTTGTTTTCGAGGGGCGTGATGCTCAGGCCAAAGGCCCATATTTCCCTTTCTAACTTAGATAGGGATTATCTGCAAATGGTGGGCGTGGAGGGTGTAACCAAACTGAGCACCAAGGAGATAAAGTTTCTTAATAAAATGCGGCTACAGGCGAGCGTTGAAGCTTCGTCTAGTCATCCCTTTTCAATAAAGGACTTTGAGCTTCACCTTTCTGTGGATCATGAATTCGTTGAGGGGTCTTCTTCACGTCGCTCGTTCTGCTCTCCATCTCGTTCCTGTCCCCATATTGAACTGACGATGGGTCCAAGGAATAATTCGCTTCCCTCTTCCTCGTCAACTAATTCTGACATCTTTCTAAACCACAGCCATGACGTCTTTGATATGGCCTTACAACAAACAAGAACAAGGTTGTTAATGATGTAGTCGATTTCTACTCTCCTTCTTCCCTACTTATCTAGTCCTACACAGGTAGCACACGTGAGCTAATGACCACCGTGTGGAGGTCGGTGACATTCTGATGCTTAAGTAAGATAAGGCTTAGGAGAGACTTAAAGCTGTAAATTGGTATTCTGTAGCATACCTTAAGCTCATCGACCTTATCTCCCTTTTATAGTGTAGGAGTCCTTGTTCGACTAGGCCTTTGGTGGCGTAGTTTAGGGAAATAGGTTATCCATGCAAGGAAGTTTTCTTGCTCGACTTATATTCTAGTATTTGTTTCCTAGTAAGAATCGATGTACTGCTGGCATGCTTGCCTTGGGTCGATCCTCCATATACTTGCCTTATCAGAGCTTACAAGTATTGGGCTTGACCGCATGACGTGTGGGCTTAGTGGCACATTGCAATAGTGTGAGCTTACAAGTATTGGGTCCAACGTTCTGGAATCTGCCAATAGTGGGCTTGATGTTGTCTAAGCCTCGCTGAATTGTGCATGTAATCGGGTTTGCTTTGTTTTATTGACGAGATTATCATGACACGTGTAAGGTGCTAATCAGAGGACGGTTTGATGTATATCATTTAGCTAGATAGAAAAAACTAGTCACCCGCTGGGAATTTTGCTCCAAATAATATAGAGCATCGATGCACTCGCATGCTTCAATCAATTCAAATATTGTTTACTTGGTGATTTCGTTCGTACTTGTTTGGCCAAGGGCAACAAGCACTTTTGCGGTAGATAAACCAAATGCCTTACTTTGGAACACATGGATTTTGATTCTCCAACAACAATAAATCAACTTATACAGTATTATCCAAGAAGGATTTGTATAAAGGATCTGAGAATTGTCTCTTGACCCTAATGAAATACTTATGAGGATGAACTCAACAAGGTTTTATCCAGCTGGGAGAGATTGTCCAGCTAGAAGAGATTATCTTATGCTAATGTTTACTTGGCATTGAATGTAACTAATGGTTATTGTTGTTACTTTCTACCAAAACGCATCACTCTTGATGCGTCCAAAAATCGTCCTCCTGTGAGTTTGACCTACAAAACAATTGTTAGACTGACAAGGACCACCTTTTGGTGGCCGAATGCACTCCGATGCTTAAGTCACTCTGTTGGAAGAATGATGTAAATCTGGACAAAACACAGTTAAAGTTGCATACCTGTGGATGATACATCAAAACGGTCACATCCTTGAGCCATACACGTGTCATGATGATCTCGAGGAATTACAGGCCCCAGCATCAACCCAACACTGATCCGGCCCAAACGGTTCTAAGCCCGCCCAATGCAGTCCGCTAAACATACCCGAACTCTTACGGCTTGCTAAGCCGATGCGTCTCATAGGTGACCTCAATACCCGTAAGCCCTCCTAAGGCAAGTATCTCGAGGATCAGTTTCGGATATGCAATTACAACAACTTTTTGTTTTCGACTAGGAAGCAAATACTATAGTACATATCACGCAGGGAAACTTTCTCTTACGGGTTACCCTTTGATAGGAAACTATCTCCTGCATATCCAAGAACACAGAGCTAACAGGGAACTTCCCTTCTACAACACGATTACTAATTAGAGAAGGATTTCCACGAAGACCCCCTTCCTAAATTACGCCCTTGATGGCTTGTACTATAAATAAGACGTGAGGTTGGTAAGATAAAGTACGCTACAAATTCCTTGTTTACAACATTACACCTTCCTCAGATCCCTATCTAACTTTAGCATCAGAGTGCCATCGGCCACTAAAACGGTGATTCGTGGCTCATGTGTGTTACTTGTGCAGGTCAGTAGGTCAGCAAGAATAGGTCAAAGTAGGGAGTGAAAAATGACTGCATCAGTTTGGCTCCATCCGTTGGAACTTCAAAGTTCCCAACCTTTCATTAACATCATTTCGCTTCAAAATATAGAAAGATGGTGACACGAGATCACACAACAACGAAGAATAAGAGGACGAGTCAAACACTCTGGCAGTTAACGTAGAGCCGACTGCCAGTGCAGAGAGGGATGACCCTCAGAACCCCCTCCGCAGAGGGGTACACGACCCTGGCGTGCTGTACTGTCTCTCTGTCCCACCATTCGTGGATTGTATTATGAATGAGGCACTTATGAAGAAATTCACTCCTCCGAAGCTCGACTTCTACGATGGAATCACCGATCCATTCAACCACCTGCACCATTACTAGCATGTAATGGCCCTTAAAAAAGGATTTGAGTTGGTGATGTGCAAGACTTTCCCCACTAGCTTGAAGAAGTCAGCACTAACATGGTTCCACAACCTCCCGCCGAGATCGATCGACTCCTTCAAGACGCTGGCAAAGAAGTTCTTGATGCGATTCCCCCGGGAGTTGGCATTTTCAAAAAGGCCCACATTACATACTCTTTCTAAGGCAGAGATCCAATGAGACGCTCAGAGAGTATGTCATGCGCTTCAACAACGAGCTGACACTCATTGATGGTTGCAACGATGACACGGCCGTGACAACTTTCAACACGGGCCTAAAGAAGGGAAAGCTCTACGAAGACCTCACCTTGGAACACCCTTTAGACATGACGAAGCTCCTCAAGAGCGCCCAGAAGCACATTACCTTGGAGGAGTTGAGGACCGTAAAGAGGGAAACCGAAGGTGAGAAGAAGCCTTCCGCTCCGAAGGACAAAAAGGAAGGAAAGAGACGCGATGATGAAGAAATGGGCAAGAGGAAGCGTATTGACAACAGGTCAGACCCTAGGCGGTCCAGGCTAGAGAAAACATCCAACTATGTTGGATCCAGAGCTATGACACCCCTCAATTCTATCCTGTCGGACATACTAAACTCCATGAAAAACTGGGAAGATCTGAAGTGGCCCCCGAAACAACACGAAAACCCCTCTAAGCGTGACAACAACAAATCGTACCACAAGGAGGGCGACCATGATACCAACGACTGCAAGAGTCTGAGGTATGAGATTGAGTACTGGATCTGCAGGAGCAAGCTAAAATAATTCCTAAACTCTGAGAAGTAACCAAAATGATCCAAGGACCGAGGGGAGCCAGTCAAAGAAATAGAGAAGGAGACTCCAGGCATAATCTATGTTTTTCATGAAGTCGGACCGAATGAAGACCAGTCATGCAAACGGACTCTACTAAAGATGCAGACACACAACCCATGGACGAAGACAAATGCATTTTCTACTCAAGGATTCAAAGCCCTATTCCCACCTTGACCTTTACGGACAATGACCTCTAAGGAGTCTTAGCGCCGCACAACAACGCCCTAGTCATTTCGGTCTCCATCGCAAGGTGGAGGTAAATATAGCTCTGGTAGACACAGGGAGCTCCCTCAACGTCCTATTCTACAATGCGTTCCGCAGTACAGACCTCAAATAGGAGAACCCGACGTCTTCAGACTACCCACTGATTGGATTCAGCGGTGAGAAATGCTTCCCAATCGGGAAAATAACGTTAGCAATAGTGGCAGGAGAACCACAACCGAGAAATGTCTTGTTTCTAGACTTCATGGTAGTAGACGCACCATCTACCTACAACCTTATAATGGGAAGACCATGGCTCCACCAAACAGAAGCAATAGTCTCCACCCTTCACCAGTGCGTTAAGTACACCGCTAACCACTATGAATGAACGATACGTGGAGACCAACCTACGACATGAGGCTGTCATTACGCTGTACTGAAACAGATAGAATGTTCCTAGATCCAACAGGGCCACGCAGAGCAATCTGCTCTTCAACACGGCGGAATGAAGAGACCGAGGCAAGTGGGGATACAACCCCCCGACATTCCATCAGCGCGGAGATTAATTTCCTTACAAGGTTTACTCTCTAGTAACCTCTATAAACGTCAGCGAAGCTCAACAGTCCGCTGAGAATACCAACGATCCACAAGGGCCATCCGTATTCACTTCAGGGCCAGGATCAATTTCACTCCGTCAACAGTCAATTTATGTTAGTTGTTTATTTCCATTTCCATAGTCAATGTAAAGTTTTAGTTCTTAAAGACTTATGTGATTTGCAATCATTTAAGAAATAAAGAAAGAATTATGACGACAAACTCTATTGATTACTGGAAAGATATAACAACAAACGTCCAGAGGTAGATACAAAAGACTACATACTACAAGCATCTGAATTTGTTATGATATGGAGTAAAAATAGACAATCCAACTACACGAGGAGATCAGAAAAAAGAAAAGGTATCCAAAATAGGCCATGTGAGCTCTCTGGTGAAAGCTATACGTAAGAAACAACAAATATATCCAAATGAACATCGCTTGACCCCTTCCCAAGATCAAGGACAAAGTGGCAGAGGGGACTAAAGGCACAAAGCAACCGATTGCTCCATTGAATCACCCGAAAAAGCAACCCGCCAACAGTGATACAAACCTTACAACAGACGGTTGACTTCCTCAAAAGGCATCCTACCTCCTTTCTGACTTCCTCAAACGGCTTTCAGCCCCCTGAAATAGGTGAAAGAAGGCAGATGAAGATGGTCGCAAGTGACGTAGCAGTCACAGTTTCACAATGTTGTCAAGCGAGGACACTTTTCACATGCGTGGCATCTGGGGTGACTGAGATATACCACCCCCGGAAGCATCACACATCGGCTAACACTTCGATAAGCCATAAGTTAGCAGCAGGAATCGCGTACGTGCGAATGCAACGACACAAGGTAACACCAAGGCTCCTCTATTGGGAGGGAATCTGTACTACTTCTCCGCAATATGAGAAGAAATTACAAGATCTCAACAGTGCCCACCCAGAACAGGTGACCACGCATAACAACAATTATCATCGTGCTCAATCAGTGCAAATGTCAAAACATTCAAAGACTCCTGTGATGGAGATCTCCCTTCAGTCTTTGGAAAATCCAAAGCATTTCCTTCAAGCAAGAACATTATAGGAGATACGCTCTGCAGAAGATAGTGCCGACAATGATTGGAAACACCAATATATAGACATGACGGTTCACCAAACAGGCGCTTCAGCATTAAAGGTCACCATTGAATACCGTATGAGAAACGAGGAGACAACGATTCCCAAGGAAACTGCACAGACCACATTCGTCCAATTAATGGCGCTGCATGCAACCGCATCAATTGGGGGGGAGTAACCGATACTCAACCGTCTGCAGCCTGTGCCATACACGTGTTATCGCACAATCTATGTCGTACATGTAGCGCAATTGTACAAGAAACCCTACCCCTTCCTTTGTGGGCCCATGGGCTCGGCCTACTATATATTCAAACAATATTCCACCACATGCCAGGCACGAGCACTAAAAATCCTGATCAACTCTGACACACAGATTGTACCTATTGATCACTAGTTGATTTAAAGTAATTTTGTCCACACAACACACCATGCTGGTGGACGTAGGTTCGCACACCCTCTAGCAGGCGGAATCTTTCTCCAACTGAGCAAGCATAGTCAGTCGAGGGTGATGATGATGGCTTCTAGTTCATCCAGACACCTAGTCCGTCTAGCGCGGATCCGATGGTTTAGGAAGTGGGAGCCTAATCAGCACGAACACGCTTGGTGACGACAACTCGCCAGGGATCATAGCCCCCTTTGCGAGCAATTATCACCAAACCTGATCAGGTAAGCCTAGCTGAAGATGACAAGCGACGAAAGCTTCTAATCAAAACCATACCTGTAGCCCCACTGCGCGGGCGTAGATGGTTTGGAAGCGGGAACCTATTTAGTCCCGAACTGATTTTGATGGCTAGCCGTGGGACTACTGCTTTTCAGCCTCGCTGCCGAATTACAAACCCCAGACCTATAGTCCCCACTGCATGGGCATAGATGGTTTGGAAGGCAGGAGCCTAGTTAGTCCCAAACTAATTTCAGCCTAGCCGCCGAATTACCAACCCTGGACTTGTAGCCCCCATTGCGTGGGTGTAGATATTTTAGAAGGTGAGAGCCTAGTCAGTCCCAAACAAATTCTGATGGCTTGCCACGGGACCACTGCTCTTCAGCGTGGCTGCCGAAAACCCCCAAATATGTAGCTTGATGTGCACAAGTGTAGATTATTTGGAAGGTGGGAGCCTTATCAGTCCTGAACTGATTTCGAAGGCTTCCATGGGGCCATTGCTTTATAGTCTGGTCACTGAACCCCTTCGCCTCAAACTTGTAGCCCTCATCGTGCATGTATAGATGGTTCGAAAGGTAGGATACTAGTCAGTCCTTGACCGATGTCGACGGTTCGCCATGAGACCACTGCTTTTTAGCATGGTCGCCAAATCTTTATTACCCGAACCTATATTCCATCCTGTCCGAACATAGATGGTTCGAAAGGTCGGAGCCCCAAGCAGCTCATCACGTGACCACCACTCTCCCTCAAAACTACAACCGCGAAAATAAATCCCAGCTCAGTCAGTGTCTTCACGCTCAAACAAACTGGCATTCTATTATCAGCAAAGACCACTCAAGCCAGCACATAAATCGTCCAGCCAGTGCCCAGATAGATGCTACATAGAATGTCAACTCGAGCTTACGACGCCTGACTCGATACAAACGCCCCAATGCGTACGCTCGGCTATCGCAACTCGCCCATGGCAACAGCCGCAGCTGACAAATCAAACAAGTAAGATAAGCCTCCAATAGCTTACCTTAAGGACAAGACACAGTTCGAGTAACGTAACCCTCAGCTAAACTGTCCGCGACATGCTTACTATCCAACATGACTATGCAACAGTGACTCTGAGTCATTCATAGCGCAAACGGTCAAGCTCTCAGCAGCAGACATACCATTTGATTTCCTATCAATCCAACTAGCCTATGCCAAAGTAAGATGACAAGGCGAAACAGAAAACGCACAATAGGGACAATGAATACAAAACAAGTACAGAACGCAGTCAAGATAAAACTATTTTCATCAACAGACAGAGGAAAATGGGTACAAGTGCACAAAGTTTACTCACGATCAAGAGAAGGTACAGAAAAAAAGGGCTAAGCTTAACGGAGGAAGGGGTCGCGTCCATATGCGCCATGCCCTGAGCACAAAGGTCCGAACCGCCCTCTTCGTCTGACGACGCAAAGGCAACAGACAAGTCTACATACGAAATCTTCTTATATCGGCCAAGATCCCATTCCGGATGCTCCTCCCTCATCAGCGCTAGCAGCTCCAACTTGCCGTGTACGACCCAGCGGAACTCGCACTTGCTCTGTTCCTGCAGAAGTTCTTCATCTCGTGCCTTCGCATCAGCAAGTTTACCCTCCAACGACTCCAACTTGCCAGGCAACGCATCAACTTGAGATTGCTTTGTAGTAAAGCTGCTCTTCACAACACTGAGCTCATGCATCACTAATTCGAGCTGGTCCTCGGCCTTCTTTGCTTTTGAGCAGCCCAGTCAGCCTCCTTCAAAGCATTCTCTTTAGTAAGATACCGCAGTACAGAACGCGCCTCAGTCGTTGCTTCCTGTGCAACTTCCATGTCATGGTGGGCCCGGTCCAACTCCTGTTTGAATCTGTCCCTTGTAGACACCGCCTCTAATAGATAAAGTTCAAGGGCTTTTAGACGAACCCTTTGAGTCTCAGCAACCATAGCTAATTTCCACGACCTCTTCCTTTCAACCTGCTTCCTCAGCCACTCAATTTCATTAAGCGCTTCGAAATACATGGTGTATACCCTCTTACGAACCGTCTGGACTTCTGTTCCAACAACGACCACCTGGCTCAAATGAGACATACCCAGCATAAGGAACTTTAAACCCTTATCCATACACCCTTCTAGCGTATAATCCATCAGCCAACTATGACGCCTAATACGCTTCCTCGAAGCATAATCCAAGTCAACCTCCCGATGCCAGACCTGGGTGCTCATCTTTATTAAGTCTGGTGTAAAAAGGTTGATCCACACATCCGGATGAAACTCCCTCGTATTTACACTGGCACTACCCTTCGAAGTCAACACAGTTTCCAGGCCCTTTTCTGCAACTTTTCCCTTGTCACGAACAACCAACCATTTAGTGCGAGACGACTTAACAGGATCCGGAGAAAGAGGAGGAAGCGAGTTATCCAAGAGACCCTCCAACACCTCGAGTTTTGGTCTGGAACGAGACGGTGAATGATGCAGACTACAAGAAACTTGGCATGTGCCACCACGGCCACGATCAGACAACACAGCAACAGGACGGTCAGGCTCAAGAACCTCAGGCGGATCTTCACGGGAACCTTCTACCGGAACATCCCGCACGAATTGGCACTGGCAGAGGCCGCCATTGCAACACTCATCAACCGCTCACTCAAAGCTTTTGCCTACGCAGCACTGAGATTCGAAATGCCGTCGACCCCTTGCAAATCTCAGGTAGACTTTTTCCCAGCCAGATACATCGGCCTCAGCCCTGATGGGATGATCGGACCTGTGCTCTTCACTCACTGGAGCGGGTTGTGTTGAAGACAACCTAGTTTAAATGCTAGACCTCTTCGAACTCACGAAGGAGGCAAGCGTCTCAGACGGCTCCTCCGCGTCGGACAACACACAAGCTTTGGCCCCAGCGACCTTCCTCTTCCTAGAAGGGGCCTCATCTTCAAGCTTAACTCGCGATGTTCGATAAAGAGTGTGGGCCATGTGCAACTTGTCCCACAGTCTATTGCAAACGAAGTTGGGAACACATATAACATCCACAACGTTCCTATTGACAAGCCACAAAACGTCTCCATAGTGTTTTGCTCCTTTAGGGTAAGAGGAGTAGTGGGAAATCGTCCTGCGAAGAAGCATGAGCAACGATTAGCATGCAATCAAGCGCAGCGAAACCAAAATAAAAAATTGTACTTATGGAGTGGTCTGAACTCCCGCTCGAGTGGATGACCCCTAAAATTGGAAGTACTTTGAATCCTCGGGGACCAAGAAGCAATACTTCTGCCGAAACATGAAGTCATCTGGCACATTCATGAAGCAAGCTGACGACATCATCTTACAACTGACATTACTCTTCCACTGATGAGAAGTCAGCAACTTGATCACTCGTGGAGTCTCCGGACGTCAACTTCCTTCACCCTAATCAGAATGAAAAGGATGATCCGGTATCCATTAGGCCCCAGCTGGGCCGGAGAAATCCCAAGAAATTCCAAGAATTCCCAAATCACATCCAGAACGGGAAAGTGTACTCTGGTTTAAAGCATCCCCTAGAGCAAACAAAGGAACCCCACCGGTGGTGACATTGGCGTCTGGTCGCCCTTCAGAATAGACAACAACAGGTACTCAAAGACCCCAAAATTCGTACGGATCTCAGCAAGGCCGGGTTCAGAAAGTAACCTATCTTCAAAAAACTCAAGAAACTTCCTCTTACGGGTTACCCTCTAATAGGGAACTATCTCCCGTGTATCCAGAAGCACATGGCTAACAAGAAACTTCCCTACTACAACACAACTCCTAATTAGATAAAGATCTCCACGAAGATCTCCTTCCTAAGCTATGCTCTCGATGGCCTGGTCGAACTAGGACTCCTACACTATAAATAAGACATGAGGTTGGTAAGCTAAGGTACACTACAAATTCCTTATTTACAACATTACACCTTTCTCAGATCCCTGTTTGACTTTAGCATCAGAGTGCCATCAGCCACCACAACGGTGGTTCGTGGCTCACGTGCGTTACTTGTGCAGGTCAGCAGGAATAGGTCAAAGCAGGGAGTGAAAAATGACTGCATCACCTGTGTTGAATGTTCTCTTTACCTTTTATAATGGTCGTGGTTAACTCTCGGCATGACTTAAGCATGTGAGGCGTAACAGAAGGAAAACTTTCTTGTAACAATCTCCTCCTTAATGGAGATGCGTTCGGGGAGGCATAACTCCCTCCATGAATATTTCTTTTGTGCAACTTTCCTTTTTTTATGAGAAAAATCGTGTCGGGCCTAGATTCGGGCTCTGATTCATTTGGGCTTGGATTCAGTCCCTGTTTACGTTTCCTCATTGTCAGGCCTCGTCTGGGTATTTGTGGTTGGCTTTATTCTTCTTGGGCTTTACAAGTTGGCCCAATAGGTTGGACGTTGTATGCTCATGATGAATTTTTACGCCACGTGTACGGCTGTGATGACTGGTCCATTTTGATGTATCATCAGCTACTCCCCCTTTAGTTTGTGGTAATGCTGATGTGGCCACTAACTTCGAGATGATTCACCTTTCAATTTCATCATTACCTTGTATTTAATGCTGTCAGTAACTTTCCACGAGTTGGTGTCTCGATTCTTTGCTTGCTCGTTCATTTTTACGCACATTTTTGGGATTTCACGTAGTTATCATATCTCGCACTCTATCCCATGAGTCATCCCTTCATTGCTTGGCTCAATAAAAAGAAATGTGACGACTTCATTTTCCCTCTTCACGCTATCTTTGAATTTAGGGTTTGCTCATCCCTTCGTCTTTTTCGTTCTCGTTCCTTCTCACTATGTCTGTTTGTGATAAACTAAGTGGTAAGTCGCTAACACTTTGTGAGGCTCATTATTCTCCCAACAGGGCTTCTCAGGTGATGTTGGACAGTCTTCGTTCTGATTATAATCTCCCGCCCGACCTCGAGATTTTCCTGCCTGGACATGATGATAGCCTTTGTAATTCGAAGGCTAGATACATCGCATTGTATTTGTGCACGTTTTCCTATGGTTTTTTATTCCCGTTTTTGAAGTTGTTCTGGGAGTATCTAAACTTCCTAGGTATTCCTCATGCCCAAATGGGTCCCAATGGTTGGAAGGTGATAGTCTCTTCTAACGCGAGGGCTATTCTATTCGACATTCCTTTGACTATGAAGGTTTTGCATTTCGTAGTTGGTTTGTTGGTGAACATGGATATGTGTTTTCCCCATCCTCCAAAGTGTTTCGAGAAACTTAGCAATAATATTTGTGATTGGTCGCGGTGTTGGTATTATGCTTCTGTGATTTTTGGCTACTTCCAATTGCGAGGTCGTTTGATTTTTCGATCATTTTGTTTCCCCAATAAGCAGAAAAATCTTCACTTGACTGCTGAGGGCAGAAGATCAGTGATCAATTCTCAAAGCTTCATCGTTTTCCTGTGGAGGCATTTCTTTCTGAGGGTATCTTGGAGCGTAGTGGTTTGTACACTATGAGTGAAGTGGAACGAGCTTTACTTACTAAGTCTCGTGCTAATGTTTTAGCTACTCGTGATGGCGTTAGTGATGCTAACATTGATTGGGAAGTGAGCTTGGATCAAAATGTTACGGATCTCAATGCTCCTGTTGATATCACAGTTCTTGCTTCAAGAAAAAGAAAACTTGTGAGGTCTACGAGTCCGTCAAGGCGATTGCTGGTAGAACTTGGTCAGGTTCTGAGGAAGATACGACTTTTTAATTGTGGTTCTACTCGAATTATGTCCCGTCCGAATCCTATTCAAGATGTTACGTGGGCTAGGTCTCGCCCAAGTTCGTCTCACGACAATGTTGAAAAAAGGGAGATCGTGATTCTTTCGAGAAGGCCGAGGAGCTGAGGCTCACGTTGAAAATGAGTGAGAAGGAGACTACTCGTCCGCTGGATGATAATTAGAGGGAGTTTTTTTTTTCTGCTTGAGGTGTCTCGGATGCTGCTGAGTTGTCCAATGATGATCCCCGGGTCATCAATGAAAAGATGATTCAACTAGCGGTGGAGCAGTCTAAAGACATTGGTGGTGGTCAGAGTCTCATGGATCACTCTCATTCTCCTTCTATTGATGTCAGCTAGGCAGCCAAGTTTCTAGTTTCCTCTCCTGTTTGTCAGGTTTCTCCTATTCCCACTGCTACTGTTAGCCCTGCCCTTGCCCCAAGTGCTTCTCGACATGAGGGTAAACGTGGCTTTTAATTGTTATTGCTATTCTTTCTGTTTTTTATGCTGTCGGGGGTGGTTTTTCAGTGCTCCTGGAGCCTCATGTCCTTCATCCATGGATTAGTTGAACTAAACCTGGCCTGAAGGATATCCGTATCAAGTCTGATGGCAAGTTCTGCTGGTTCACTCAACTTGACGTGCAAGACGGTGCACGTAGGTTGGTAAATGAATGACACACGCAGTTGGTGGAAAGGCCTTCGATGCATGAACTTGACCTGTTTGATCACATCGACCACGGTCTTGAGCAGATAATGGACGGGATGAATCATCTCGCCTATGCAGGGGTGATGGGCTCGGTCTGTCGAGCTGGTCGTGATCAAGTGGCTCTGTTGGA
Source organism: Berberis vulgaris (assembly GCA_963556465.1). Taxonomy (NCBI): domain Eukaryota; kingdom Viridiplantae; phylum Streptophyta; class Magnoliopsida; order Ranunculales; family Berberidaceae; genus Berberis; species Berberis vulgaris. The sequence continues at coordinate 24,493,364 of OY747125.1, forward strand.
GAGGAGATTGGCGACGTTATTGTTGGTGTTTTCTCATGTTCTTTCTTAATATGATGTGTTGAAAATGCAATGCGCAGACTCAAAGAAAACCGCAGGGATTGCTTGAAAATCATTGATTGAGGCGTAAGTCCACTGCTAAACTTGACTCTTTGAAAACCAAGTTAAATGGGATTTGCGCCAGTCTATGTGATGTGGAAAAAGAGTTATCCGTTGAGAAAACAACTTTCGATGAAGCTTCTCGTGCCGAATTGGAGCAATCCGTTATGTGTGATACCTCTGAGAGGCGGGTGGAACAGATAACTGTTGCGCTTAATGATGTCAAGGCAGATGCTTCCGGTATGCTGTCTATCATTGTTGAAGGGCAGCTTCCCGCGACCAAAATGAACTCGCTGCTACTAAGGATAGACTCCGTATAGTCGAAGCCGAAGATTGGAAGCGAGTTGTTGATGGACGGGTTGAACTTCTTGATTATATTGAGGGGCTCGGAGAAGATTTGTCTAAGTATCGTCACCTGGTAGGTGAAGCTTTTGAAGATGACGATGTCGAAGAATTTGCTTCAGCAATTGAGGAGCCATCGCTTCTTCTACCATTGAGCGCCCAAGAGCCATCATTACTCCCCTATCCTGAAAAGAGTTTTTCTCCTGTTCCAGCGAATGATGATCCTGCCATTGCTTCTGTTTCTTCTCCCACTTTTTTTTATCTCCTTCTCCGGATATAACAAAGTAGTGTTATCAATAAAAATTGACTTTCGTTGTTTTTCTTCCTTTTGATTTGTTGTAGTTGTTGTGGGTTTTGCGTTGAGATCTTTTGTAGCTGCTTTTGTGCTTAGGCTCATCGTTCGTCTAATGGTGGGTCACTTTTGTCCTTCCTGATTTGCCGCAAATAGTTGTTTTTGTCTATACTTCTTCGATTCACATTGACTTGTTCCTTTAATTTTGACTTTGTTTTTGTCAACTCGAAGTTATTTTGCTAAGTCAACTTATTTGTTAAGCACTTACTTTGTTAACTCGGCATTTTGGCTGGAAACCGAGTGCATTTCTTTGCCTCTTGTTTGCTTGCCTATGGAGGATCGCCCCTCCGACTTAAAGCTTATGTGTTTAGTCGACTCGAGTGTCCAAATTTTACTTCGTTAACTCGATGTGTCGGTCGACTCGAAGTTTTTGGGTTTAGTTGAATCTGGTGTCCAACCTTTACTTCGTTAACTCGACATCTTGATCGATTTGAAGTTTGTGTTTAGTTGACTCGGGTGTCCCAACCCTTACCTCATTAACTCAACATCTTGGTCGATTCGAGGTTTTTGTGTTTAGTTGACTCGGGTGTCCAACTTTTACTTCGTTAACTCGACATCTCGGTCGATTCAAAGTTTTTGTTTAGTTGACTCGGGTGTCCAACCTTTACTTCGTGGTTGATCAGACCGGAAGTTGTGTATCCGACTTCGTTGCTGATTTATTGATGTATCTATTTTGTTGTCCATGTGAAAATTTGGGGCTTCTGAATTCGCAATCTTATTGATATTCCCTTTTATATGTTTTCACCAGCCTTAGCTGTTAAGGCATTTACGTTGGTTCGAAGTACAATTTACTTTGTCTTCCTTTGTTCGTTGTTGGCCTTATTAGATATTGGTCATTTTGTTGCTTTGTTTTTCTTTTCTTTGTCCTCGTATGTTGTGTATGATGTTGTGACTAGCAGGCTAAAGGTGTTTTTCTATCCGATGGCTGAGTAATATTGGCTTGTTTGATCACGTTTGTGTCATTATCAAACTGTCCAATCATGATCGCATCCGCACCGAATTGTCTAATCATGCTCACATCAGCACTAGATTGTCCAAACATGCTGATGTTGTCTCCGTGTCTGGTGTCGACCATCAGGGTTTGGTTGAGTGCATTGCTATCAGCCTTGTCCATTGATTTGGGTTGAGCTTGCATCTGCTGGTGAGATATTTTGACTCGTACTAGTTGGTTGATGCAAACTTCTCCATGTTTTGTGCATTCATGAAGCGTTCATCAGTACCCTTGTTCCGATAAAAATTGATTCGAGTGAGAAGTTCACCTAGCTGCTTCGTGTGTTTTGTTTCATTCGGCTATGTAGTGTGCAACATATATTAGCTCCCTGGACTGTTCTTTCGATCCTGCAACGTTGTCTGCTTTCTCCTTCCATGTGAGTTGCTTATCTGGCATTCTGATGAATTCGTCGAGTCGTCCTTTCTGAGCCAAGTGCTCGATTTCGTCTTTTAAATTGTAGCAGTCTTCAGTATGTGCCCATGATCTTTATGGAAGGAATAGTATTTGCTTTTATCTTTTTTTCGGGTATCCTCTCATCCAAAACGGCTAGCTCACGTTATCCCATTTCGCTACGTGTTTCAATATATTTGCTCAACTTGTTTTCAGGGTTGTATATGGCTTGTATGTGGTCTTCATCACACTCGTTACCCGCTCGTATCGAGTCTGTGTTGGTTGTAGTTTCTTGGATTCTTGTCATCGTGAATCGCTCATTCCGCCAGATGTTTCTTTGATGGGTTGTTGCCCTATAGTTGTTCGTCGTCCTGTCTTCTTTCCTCATTTCTTTCCCGTTTCCTTGAAAGATTTTCTCTTTCTTGGTCATTTTTTCTCCTGGCCGCCTTTATCTCCTCAAGGTAAATATGTTTTGTGCTATTTTCAGCAGGATCGTCATGCCCTTTGGAGGTTCCAGGTTAAGAGCATCAAATAAGGGGTCTCTCTTCAATCCGGCCACAAAGGTTGCAGCGATCGTGTCGTTGCTACATCCATCAATAATTGTCAATTCATTGGTAAAGCAGGTGACATATTCCCCTTATTGTTTCTTGGGGTTTATGCCTGATATCCAGGAGGTAGTGTGGCCATTTCCTCATCCGCTGGCTTTCGATGAATCTGGTAATGAAAGCGGTGGTCAAAGCTTGAAAGGAATCTATTGACCTCGGTGGTAGGCTGTTGAACCAGTTCATTGCTGTGGACGTAAGGCTAATTGGGAATGTCCTGCATAAGATAGACTCTGTGGTCTCCTTCACGGTCATCATGTGGTGGAAGTGTCTCAGGTGATCAGTTGGGTCAGAAGTGCCATTCATGAGGGCGTCGGAGAACGGCGGTTTTGCCAACTCATATAGTATGTTGGGATCCGTGACCCCTATTCTGAACAGGATTTCGGTAAGCGTCCCTTTACACAACAAATTCTTGCCTCGAGGGAGCTCGTTGCTTTCAAAGTTTCCTTATTGGGGTTTTGCTAGGACTTCGTAACTCCCTTGAGTTTGATTGGGGGAGTTTTGTTGTGGCAGTGCCTGAACAGGATTGGTTGGCTGAATGCACTTCTGGGTGATCTTCTTCAACATCTTTGTTATGTGACCCATCTGGATTATGAGCAAATCCACCCGAGGGTCCTTGGCAGTGTCGCCGGATGATTGGGTTGTCTGGACTACTGCGTGCTGCAAATTCGTATTCTATTGGTCCAGTGATTCCGACTGCTTCTTCTCCTCTAGCTGTCAGTGATGCATTGGTGAGAGAGTTGCATGTCGTGATCATTACTGGAATAAGGATCTGCAAACTGCATTATTTTCTCTGATGGCATGTTGATCTTTTGTCAGGTTGTGGTAAGCTTTGTTACTGTGTGTTCTATTTTTAGAAAGGAAACTCGTCGTTCCCCATAGACGGCGCCAAACTGATGCGTCCAAAATCCGTCCTCCTATGAGTTTGACCTGCAAAACAATTGTTAAACTGCCAAGGACCACGGTCTAAGGCACTCTGGTGCTTAAGTCAGTAACTCTATTGGAAGAAGGATGTAAATTTGGACAAAATTAAGTTAAAGTTGCATACCTGTGTCGAATGTTCTCTTTACCTTTTATAATGGTCGTGGTTAACTCTTTGCATGACTTAAGCATGTGAGGCGCAACGGAAGGAGATGTTTCTTGTAACAGTCTCCTCCTTAATGGAGATGCGTTCGGGGAGGCGTAACTCCCTCCACAACTCTTTTTTTTGTGCAACGTTCCTCTTCTTTATGAGAGAACCCGTGTCAGGTCTGGATTCGGACTCTAATTTGTTTGGGCTTGGATTCAGGCCATGTTTACATTTCCTCATTGGCAGGCCTCGTCTGGGGCCTCTGTAGTTGCCTTTATTCTTCTTGGGTTGTCGAGTTAGCCCAATAGGCTGGATGTTATATCTTCATGATGAATCTTTACACCACATATACAGCTGTGATGGCTGGTCCATTTTGATGTATCATCAACTCTTATATGCAATGCACGCCCTCCATGCAATGAAAACAATTCTGCAATCATATTTTCCTGGGTTTGTTCTGTTCTAATTCAATATTGATGTGAATTACAAGTTCTGTTTGAGTAATCTAATCTTACATTAGATAGAATTTTAAAGAATTACATAGCTTGCATGGTGTTGCAAATGAGTAGCATAAATACAACAATGAAATTGGGAGCTTTCCATGGAGTTTTGATGTACTTCTGTCTGTCTCCGTCCAGGGTAAGATTTTACCTGCCTGCTGCACGTGCCAGGGAATCTCAAGGTACATTTTCACATCATCAAAGTGTTCATGCTGAAATAGATTCAGAACATCATAATCATCTCCCGAGAATAGTATCAGTAAAACCAGAATGTCCAAGTAATTCCAGTAATTCGATTTGACATGATTATAGCATCAAATTTGAGGAAAGCTAATGAGGCTTAATAAATGTTCTTTGATAAATACACAATTTTGAACGATTAATTCCTGATCTTGCTTAATTTGTTTGTGTGGTTAAGAAATTGGTGAGAGTCTTGATGAACTCAATTACTTGTTGCAGCCAACTAATAATCCTACTTGGTTATCAATTATACTATATAGTACAATGGGAGGCCAAAGTTGAAATTTTGTATGCAGATGGAGTTTCAACTGGAAAGTGATGCATGTTTTGACAATGGTCTCAATTCTGTTTGTATGTCTGTAGTTTGTTTCATGTTTTCTACTCAGATAATTGTGTAGATGCCCCTGTTTCTATAGTCCATGACCTGTAAACGCTCTCTGCCATGGTGACAAGAGCGAGTTGATAATATTCCAGGCTCTAACGCATTGCAACTTTACAGGTGCATCGCATAGAATACAAAGTTTCCAACTTGGGATTGATAGACACCACCAAATGATCCTTTGGCATCTCTGTTTGTTCCATCTTCGACTTTTCATTTTTCCTTTCAAATTGATCGAACAACATATTACTTAAGACCATTCATTCATTCAACTTAACAGCCTAATTTTACTCATAATATATAATTCTTCAAAATTCGTTCCTAATTTTACTTGGTATTTCTAGAGAACAACAATTATGTCAGGTTGAGCAAGGAAGTTGCAGAAAAGGAGCCACCAACTTAGGTCAACCTCCATGCACTGCATTTTTTTTTTGAGATTATATATATATATATATATATATATATATATATATATATATATATATATATATATATATATATATATATATATATATTTGCTGAGTAAGTTTTCTTTGTTGTCAATAGGAAAATTTGGGGAAAAGAGTTTGTATTCATTTGTTACCGAATATCAACGAGAGGGTATAGTCTATCAATAAGATTTTAATGTCATTTGTAGATAAAATAAATGTTCAACCCATCTAACAATCTGTACATAAAGTTTTGCGTTTGTTTTGGTGGGCTCTGACCCTCCTTGATGATGAAAATCTCGTTATGCAGTTACATGCAAGGACTTGATGTTTCTGATCATTTTTCTAGGATACCCAAGTGATGTGGATAATGGCGAGTATTGCCAGCAATACAGACTGGTTTATCCAAAAACCGGGTCCGTTTTCCTTTCTCTTTTATAATTTGGTTGGAATCTTGGTGAACAAGCATTTTGCCGAGTTATTTATGCAAATATTTTTTACCTTAATTTGCCGAGTTGTGATTGTGTACAACATGACAGAAATTCCCTTGTGTGAAGAGTTGTTTATGTATTTTATACTTTATTCTATTTAGGCTAGAGAGTTGTATGAACTCATACTACCTTGTTGCAGTTAAACGTTATCCAGCTGTGCACAACTACTGTAAATCATCATTTTCAACTAAAGAAATTATATCGCCCAATTATTTGATGTTCACTAAGAGAAGTTTCACCTGTTCATTGAACTTTCCATTAGAAAAGTAAACCATGAAAGAAGAACAAACTTGAAATCACAAGTGCCTTATTCTAGAAAGATGATATCTATCCTCACCAAGTAAACAAGTCAGAACCTGTAAATTGAAGAAGCTTGCCTTGGATCATATTTTTTTTCCTTGATGAAGTGCATGAACATTCCTATAAATTTGCAGAGCTTGCTTTTGTATAATACTGGAGAACTGTATGAAGTATTTTGGTTAGTTCTGTTAGTTGAAGTTTGCTATTTAATTATGGGATCGATGTTATTTACGATGAAGTACCAGGAGCAAGGTAATTTCTTATTGCTATTGTTAGTATTATTAATTTTGTTGTTAGTAATGTTATTGTCATTGTTGTTGGTAAGTGAATGTTCATACAATGCTTCTTATTTTGAGCATGAAATTTATGTACAAGATTTTATAGGGGTAATCTGTTACGCGCGGAAGTGTTACAAATGCCGAAATGCGAAGCTACAAATAAAATACTAACAAATACTGGAGACAACTAATTTACGTGGTTCGACAAACTCGCCTACGTCCACGACAAATAACAACTTTACTGGTGAGAGTGAAATATTACAAATGGAGAGAGCTACAAAACGTCAGGGACGTTACAAATACAAGGTGTCTCAACGACACCACACAGATACGCTGGTTGCGTATAACACAAAACCAAAACACAAAAACAAACCAAACACTCACTCTCCTCTCCTCCCTTTCTTCTCTCTCACAAACCTCCACCCACAATATGGATGAACCCTAACACAATCAACACTCACAGATCTCATAGGAAGGTGAAGAAGAAGGGGAAAACCCATCCTTCTTTTATAGGTCACTAGAGGCGGTGGTGGAGGGCGGTGGGAACCCTTCCACCACCTTCTTCTCCTTCTCTTATCTGGTCCAACTCAGATCCAGCACAAAGCCAGCAGATTCTTCAACAATTTCGACTTGTTCTTCATGCCGACATGCCGAAATTCTAGGTTCTTCCTCATTTCTTTTTGTCCATTTGTATTGCCGACATCTTTGTGGGTTTCCCTGTTTCAACAATTCTCCACCTCGGTGAAGATTTTGCAAATCTGAGCTGACAACAATAACCACGAACAAAACAAGCAACTGGTTTCCAACAAATATAATCAAACCAATACTGATTGAGGGTCTCACCCCTCTACACGCGCTCATAGGCGCCATACACTTGAAGGTGCCATATACCAAAGCATGCTCAAACAAACAAACTATCTCCACCTTGACTAGGATTGAGTCTCAAACCAGAATTTTCAGAAACACAATGTGCACAAACCTTCATACTGCACATCTTCATATCTTCTACCAACTGTTTCTTCAACAACTTGTGCAAAACTTTCTCACTTTTACTGCCTGCACGCAAATGCCAAATCCTCGAGATTTCCTTACAAACATCTTTGGAGCTATCAGTAACTCCACCAGAAGCATCATCCATAGGGCCTTCATCAACACAAGTTGCTCCACCATATTCAACTTTTTCATTCCTTGTAACTGTACTCCCCTGCAAGAAGTACAAGTTACCCTTCCGAACTGCTTTCAGAATCACCACTGCACTAGAAAAAATATTTAGAGTTCCCCTATTTACCGAAACCTTGTAACCTTTGGACTCTAAAGCACTAACGGATATGAGATTCTTCTTCAAATCGGGTACATACCGAACATCATTCAAAACCCGAACAAGTCCATTGTGCAACTTCAATTTGATTTTACCTATCCCTGCAATTTTGCATTCATCATTGTTGCCCATATAGACAACACCACCATCCATTTCTCTAAAGTTAGAGAACCAGTTCCTATGGGGACACATATGATAGGTAGAATCCGAATCAAGCAGCTACTCATTAGAATGACTCGCCAATGTTGAAGTTGCAGACAGCGAATATGCATTATCCTCATCCTCATCTTCATCTTCATCCAAATTGTGCACTACATTCGCATCTGACTTTTTTTTTCTATTGCAGTTTTCAATGCCTCACAGTCAATCTTCCAATGGCCCTTCTTATGACAGTAGGCACATTCATCCTTCGGCAAAAACCTTCTGTCTACAGATTTTCCTCTTGACTGTGATCTTCCTCTATTACCAACATACCTCTTTTCAGATCTTCCCCTCGCTACCAACACTTCTGACGTTGCATCCTGATGGATCTTGAGATTCTTCCTCCTGAATTCATAATTGAGCAACGCCGTAGCCACCTCATCATAATTCAATTCTTCTTTTCCCGTTAGCAAAGTCGTAACGAGATGTTCATATTCTTCTGGAAGGGAATTCAAAAGGCACAATGCCTTGTAATTTTCTGGAACATCTTCTTCTAAATTCAATAGGTCGGCAATATGCCTATTGAACTCATCCAAATGCCCAGACAAAGTAATTCCGGGTCTCATATTCATCCAAAAAATTTGCTTCGTGAGGAAGAGCTTATTTTGGATGCTCTTCGTCATGTACTTATCTTCCAACTTTTTCCACAATACTTTAGCGGAGGTTTCCTTCATGACAAAATATTTTTGTTCCTTTGCTAAACACAATCTTATTGACCCGCAAGCTTGCCGATTCATCTTTGACCATTCTTCTTCACTCATTTTCTCCGGCTTGTCTCCCAAAGCATCATCCAAATTTTCTTTTGCTAACACATCCAGAACTTCGCATTGTCACATGCCAAAGTTGTTCTTTCCATTGAATTTTTCAACATCAAATTTACCGACTGTAGTGGTAACCATCTTTGGTCTAGAAGTTGACGGATCTGACATACTTTTAATCAACCACTGGTCCACGCAGCTTCAAACGAACCCAAAGAACTAACCCTCGGCTCTGATACCAAATTGTTACACGCAGAAGTGTTACAAATACCGAAATGCGAAGCTACAAACAAATACTGGAGACAACTAATTTACGTGGTTCGGCAAACTCGCCTACGTCCACGACAAATAACAACTTTACTGGTGAGAGCGAAATATTACAAATGGAGAGAGCTACAAAACGTCAGGGACATTACAAATACAAGGTGTCTCAACAACACCACACAGATATGCTGGTTGCGTATAACACAAAACCAAAACACAAAAACAAACCAAACACTCACTCTCCTCTTCTCCCTTTCTTCTCTCTCACAAACCTCCACCCACAATAGGGATGAACCCTAACACAATCAACACTCACAGATATCACAGGAAGGTGAAGAAGAAGGGGGAAACCCGTCCTTTTATAGGTCACTAGAGGCGGTGGTGAAGGGCGGTGGGAACCCTTCCACCACCTTCTTCTCATTCTCTTATCTGATCCAACTAAGATCCAACACAAAGCCAACAGATTCTTCAACAATTTTGGCTTGTTCTTCATGCCGACATGCCAAAGTTCCAGGTTCTTCCTCATTTTTTTTGTCAATTTGTATTGCTGACATCTTTGTGTGTTCCCTGTTTCAACATAATCAACTTGACCAACCATTATCTCAGAAACGATTTCCTCTGCAGTGGAACTGACGTCTTCGATCCTTTTTTTTTTTTTTTTTTTAATTTGTAGCTCTTTCCAAGAGGTTCCAAAGGAAATCTCACCATCATAAACCCCTTGTGCAGCTGCCTCATCTCTGCCCCCAGGTGCAGAAATTCCAAAAGAACTCTCACAGTCATAGATTACTTCTGCAGTGTTCTTGTGATTTTTTGTCCCTTTAATGTTTCAGGTACGAGAGAGTCTGTATATGCCAATGAAAGCCTAAAATTGTATAAGATGATGAAGCTTCAGTTGTCTCAGTAGGCCAGATTTCTAATGAGTCTTTGAACGAAACTTTTGTTCTTGCAAAACATGATGGTAGACATGCAAATAACATTATTTCTGCAGTCTTCATAGCCACCCGCGAAGATCCTATGTAGAAACATCAAAAGATGCCACTACATAACCTTGTAAATGACAACAACTATTTGTAAACGCAGTGACCACTCCACACCACCATGTACTTTTTTTTCTTTTTTTTCCTACTAACCCACACCACCTAAAAATCTCAAAAACAGTAGCATAAAAATAGGGCAACTTTCAACCAATTTAAACCTTCAATTGAGATCAATTATCAAGCTCATCAAACAAGAAAATTGTAGTACTCTGAGTTATCTAATAAACATAATTTTAATCACTTGATAATATTTTGAAATGAGAAAGTTATGACAATTTTACTGAAGTCATGCAAATCTGTCTGAAAAAAAAAATATTTTCACCCATTCGCATTGGGCAATGCGAGGATTAGTCTCAACTTTTTGCAGATCAAGAGAATGGAAAAGAATGGATCCGTAGGGTCCTAAATGAATTGGCTTATTTGAAAAAAGCCTTGTTCTCTGGACCATCTATCTCGTGTCTGGTATTTCATGGTTCCACTCTGCAAGAATTCCGAATCATTCTCTTGAAGCTCATCCTCCTCATGTTCATGATCAATGATCTGCTTGCCCCGAAATGACCTGGCCCAATAGGGAAATCCCAATTCATTGGGCCTTTTGATACAATCAAATAGATTGCTCCAAGGGAGCCACATTCTAGGAGCCCAAACTATGTGATTGAATAAATCCTCCTCTATTTCTTGCAGGTCGAGGGCTCCTTCTCCTTCCTCCCTTCAAAATCTGATTCATATTCTTCATTTCCATATAGAAATCTCTGATTAACGATAGAACAATATCCATTTTGCATCATATCTAAGGGATTCCTTGGTTCGGACTGAAGAAGCAGGGTCACTCGATAATTATCAAATTGACTGCAATCTTTTTCTGTCCGTAAGAATCTCTCCAGAACGCCTTCTACTTCTAATAAGCCATGAACTAGATCAGAATCATTTTCAAGGAATCCATAAGAAGTTACCCAATTTTTTTCATCGGGTCCGGGTGGAGACCAAAGATCTTGAGCGATCGATCCGGCAGAACAACTCAAAAGATAAAGAAGTATCGTTAATTTCTTCATACTCGTTCCAAGCTCGAAGTACCATTTGGACAAATAAGAATCCCCTTCCATACATGATTTCTTCTTCATATAGATAGATATTAGATCTATGGGGCCATTACTTAGAAGTACATTTGTGCAACAACCCTTCCTATCTGATAGAAAAGGATCCCATGATCCTGAACCGATCTTACCTTGGATCGCAAATCCCAAGTTTGTCTATGAAGAGCGGATCAAATTGTATTACTGTCTATAATGGATTTCTTCTGTGTAATACTAATTGATAGGGCCTCGTTGGTAAGTGCTACAAGATCTCGTGCACTGCAAACCATGGTTATGGATCTGAATCCATTAGCATGGAACATTTTCTTTTCTAAATGAAATCCCTTAGTATATGAAAGAGTGAAAAAGTGTTTTCATTGTTGTGGAATAATAAGCCTTCGTACCTTAATGCATGTATTTAATTTATTCGGAGCTATTAGAGTGGGATCCACTTTTTTTGGGAATATGAGTCGAAGCAATAACTAGAATATTTCTAGTGGAGGAGCTTTCACAATCCTCACAATCCCGAGAGAGATGGTTCACTAATAGACCGAGGGATAAGTAATTTGACTCATTCACAGGCAGATCATGAATGTTTGGAATCCATATTATGCAAGGAGACATTGATTTTGCTAATTCGAGTTGAAGGGTGATATCAGATAGGTCTATTTTCGGCGTCATTTCCCTATTTATAGTTATCTCACTCGTCAAAGTTAGCAGTTCCTTTTAAACATCAATATCAATATCAAGGTCAAGGTCATCGTCATCGTCGTTACTATCATAAAAATCGTCATCATCATCTTCAAAATCGTTCTCTTCATAAAAATAACCTTGAGGCTTGTCATCCAGGAACTTGTTCGTAAATACCATAATAAAGGGAACGTAGGAGTTTTTTGCTAGGTATTTGACCAAATAGGATCGTCCAGTTCCTATAGAACCTATCACTAAAATACCCTTAGAGGAGGATAGGGCTAATCGGAGCGAAAAGGGTTTTCCATGATATGGGAAATTAAAACAATTAGCCCCACACGAGGTTTGTGAATGTGAATAAGTGATTGTCTGATAATGAGCAAGGAATATCCGTTTTTCTGCTAAACAGGATCTATTGAACTCATAATTCATTAGACTTTTATATGAATGTCAACTAAGTATCGTAAGTAAAGGGATCCTGGTTGTTCAATCATTTGATAACTAGAGTCATTCTTTGAGAAATGATCACTATGAGTCAGACTCAATAGAATTTTATCAATCCTTTCTTCCTTCGTTAAGGTGGAGAACTAAACCAAGAATTCTCTTTCTTTATCATCAATCGAATCACTGTTCACGAACCAGGATTCGATTTTATCATCAATCCAAGCACCGTTCACATTTTTTTTCTTTTTCTTATCAATGAATAGATCTCTTTACTTGTACGACTTAGATGTCTCGTATTTCTAGAAAAAGTTATTTGATTGATGGGATTTGGGATAAGACTTAGGAAATCGATGATATCGATGAGATTGATATTCAAATATTTCTTCTTAGAAAGTATTGATTTGACCCCATAAGCGGGACCACCACCCAATAGCATGTTGCTACCAAAAGCAGAACCCCGTATTTCTTCTAGAAAATATCCTAATTGTTTCAAAGCAACTAGAAAGAGATTCCTTAACCAGAAAGAATTCAGTTCAGATGGAGGATTCTCATCCAAAAGTTTTGGTAACTCAATCATTTATGATGGAATCATCAAAGATTTGATATTTTTGAAAACTCTGTCTGTAACTCACTAGAGGCTCGGTAAACAAAGAGAAGATGTGTACGAACGAGATATCCGGCAACGAGAAAAAGGAAAAGTATTGAATAGAAGAACTCCCGAGCATTTGGTGATCCCAAATGTACCCATAATGAAAGGGGTGACTCATTATTTCGATGAATCATTTCTTCAGACAGAAGAAGACTATGTAAACACTTCCTCGAAATTTTACTTATTCGATTCCGTTGTGGAAGAATCTCCCACCAAAGTTTCGGAGGAATTCGCCGTGATATATCCATAATATCGTGAAAAATGGATACAACTTTTTGACTGCTACTTCGGATCGGTATTGGCAATAGGTCTAAAAAAGTATCTAAAAGGATGAAATTTAGATGTAGATAGTGGTACCCTATCGAAGTTAGATATTTGTACCCTGTCGAAGTAAAGAACCATGGCAGATATGTTTGGAACAACTTCCATTTTTTTAGAGATTTTCTTGTAGAAAGATTCTATCCATCTACCGCTTCTCAACGCATTTATCTAGACAAAGGCTCTGTTTTTTCCTCTTTTTGGCTCGTAAATATTTATCAGAACATGGAATGTGAATCAAACCCATATTTGAATTGAAATTGAGATTGAGATACTGATGCAAGTTCTTCCCTTTTGAATCAGACGGATTCATATCTGAAAGAGGTTAACAATAAGTTCTTTCTAAATTGACTATTTGTCCCTCTGTTAGAGGTGTTCCAGAAATGTTTGTGATTGCGTAAAGAGTTTTACGAAAGAATCGAGCGGATATAATTGGAAAATCATTAGGTATGAATATGTTAGATACCCGTGACTCGATCGTTGAAATAGCATATCTCTCCGAAAAAACATGTTTTTTTTCCGGTGCACAAAGAAAATTTTTTGTTGCCAGTGAACAAGATATTAAGGAATTGTCCATATGTAAGATCATAATTATTGATATGGGCATTTTCTACATAAAAGGGGAATCTTTTGTTACAATAGAACTAGAAGTGATGTGGATTATTCAAGAATCGAAGTCGATTTGCTTTAAAAAAAAAAGATATCAATGAACATCTATGAAATGGTTTCACGGGATTCATCCAATTGTCTCAATCGTGGGATAACATTGAGAAATAGGAATGAGTGCTATGAAAGGATTTCCTGTGATTTTTCTAGTAGGAGTATGGAATGAGTCAATCGTCCACTTTGGTATCTTATTGAACAAAAATGGTGATGTCGTTCCTCTATCGATCAACAATTTCGATTTTTGGGAAGTCTTATGATCATCCAATAAGAAGGGTTTCAATTTATTCAAATGAATGATTTGAACACCTATTGATTCTAACAACTGATCGCATAGTTGATCATTCGGACCTTTGAATTGAGAGATGTGGATCTCGGACCCACGAATGGGGGTATTCCCAAAACTCACAAAGAAAAAAGAAAGTGGCTTAGACAAAAAGATAAGGAACTTCGGCAAAAAGAAATGAAGTGGCTTAGAAGGATCTTGTTTGGCTTAGAAGGATTAGTCTCAACTTCGCTCAGATCTATGCAAATTTGAGACTTTAATTCGCATAGGTCTGGGCGAAGTTGAGAAAAGATAGTTATTGCACTTCCGCGTGATGTTCAAAAGGACCATTTCATAATCTGTTTCTCACCGAGGAAAACTGCTCAAGGATTCTCCATATGCTTGTATACTGTACCTGATCAATAGTTTACTAAGTTTAAGTATATGGATAACTTTAGTTTGGAATCGTCAACCTTAACTTACTACAAAGATACTTAAGAAAATTATCATGATACAAAGTGTTGGACAATTATCAGATGTAAAGTGATTTCAGTGCAAAAGTACCCTTATCTCTTTCTGGGTTTTCATAGAACAGTTTTTTCAGAATGGTTGTTGATGATTTTGGAAACCCATTAAATCTGTGCAACCAAAAGACGCTGATTTCACTTTCATTATACCATTGGATTAGCGAAAGCATCAAAGTTAACCAAAAGACAAAATAGAAAGAAAAAGAGTAATTCACAATACGAAACAAATTTATTATGCAAGAGATAATGTGATGTTACAATACAGAGTTCATAAAATTTAGAGATTGCATATACTGCCAAAGCACATTACACAAGTTGCATATTGAACAGTTCAGCCAGTTGTTTTTGTCATAGAGATCATCTTCAGTCGCAGCAGTAGTGAAAGTAGCAAATGGGTCTGAAGCACCACCAGCATTATCAGGATGATCAGAGAATCTAAATTCAGACCCAAAGTCACAGCAGTAGTGAAAGTAGAAAATGGTATTTCCTGATGTCTGCATCACTGACGCTCTTTCGAGCAAATTTCATTGATTCTTCAAAATGTGCAGCCTTGATCTCGAAGACCTCATCTGTATCATCCTCTTCCATTGCTTCCTGGTTCTGTTGCCTCCTATTCTCTTTCTCAATATCTTTTTCAATGTTTTCCCTGATTGCATATTTGCAGGCACGCTGGCAAATTTCAGTAATGTCAGCACCACTAAACCCTTGAGTATATCGCGCTAATGCTGAAAGGTCAACCTCTCTTGCAAAGGGCGACTTTTGCAAGCATGCTTTGAAAATTTGATGCCGAGAAGCCTCATCTGGCAATGGAATATAAATCAACTGGTCGAGACGTCCAGGTCTGAGCAATGCAGGATCAATAATGTCGGGTCTGTTTGTTGCACCAATAATGAAAACAGTTTTCATTGCATTCATGACATCCATTTCAGTCAACAGTTGATTCAATACTCTATCTGCAGCAGTGTTCTAAAATTCGGTCTAGGCGGCGCCTAGGCGCTAGAAGGTGGAAAACCGCCCAGATTAATGCCTGGGCGGGCAGTCTGGGCGGTCTGGGCAGTCTGGGCGGTCTGGGCGGGTCTAGGCGGGTCTGGGCGGGGTCTAGGCGGTCTAGGCGGCCTAGGCGGTCTGGGAGATTTTTATTTTTTTATTTTTTTATTCTTTTATTTTTTTATTTTTTTATTTTTTTATTTTTTTATTTTTTTATTTTTTTATTTTTTTATTTTTTTATTTTTTTATTTTTTTATTTTTTTATTTTTTTATCTTTTTATTTTTTTATTTTTTAATAAGGTTGATTGTGTTCTTATTTTATTTTTCTTTCCTATTTTTTAGAAATAAACTATTTAATTGTTTTTTTTAGAAAATCTCGGGAATGGGCTTTGATGATGATGATGATGATATGTCTAAATGTAGCGAATGATGATTACTTAATGGAATTCTCAAAGGATCTGCCGGTACCAATTTTACTAATGTAGATTTTATCAAACATAACTGAGGTTATTCATGCAATTTGAAGAAAAATAAAAGATTACACAAATTCAAATTTATATAAAGTACCCATCATGACCAACTTCAGTCATTTGAGTTTTAATAAATTTTGTTCACGATTGTTAATTTTTCATGTTTTTAAATTTTGCATATGTATATTGACATTAAATTGGATGTAATTGATAAGGTATTATGCTTAACTTTTGTAAATTATTAAAGTTATAATACAAAACCTAAGACCGCCTAGGCCCCTGGGCGCTAGGCACCTGCTCGCCGCCCGCCCAGCGCCTAGCGATTTTTAGAACACTGATCTGCAGGGTCGCCAGCATCTCCAAGTGAACTCCCACGCTGGGTTGCAATTGAGTCGAGCTCATCGAAGAAGAGCACACATGGAGCAGAGGCACGCGCCTTGTTGAATATCTCGCGAACGTTAGCCTCACTTTTTTCAAACCACATGGTCAATAACTCGGGTCCTTTAATGCTTATGAAGTTTGCTTGACACTCATTTGCGATTGCCTTTGCGAGAAGCGTTTTACCACATCCTGGCGGCCCATAGAAAAGAACTCCTTTAGACGGAGACATGCCAAAATTTTCAAACTTGTCTGGATGTTCCACAGGATACTGGACAGTCTCTTGGAGTTCTCTGGATGCCAAAATTGATGGTGTCTACCCGCTTCCGCAATAAGTCGCAACAATTGGTATCAGAGCACTAAGGGAAATTGATCTTGAATTGTTCTACTCAAGATTGTGAATATTCAAAAGTGCTAGGGTTTGTTTGTGCACAAGTTGTTTGAAGAAAAAAAAACCGTAGTGAAGCTTCTTGTCTAGAAAGTCACAGGTTTTGTTTGCAATGGCATCCAAGGTGAGTAAGGCACATGTGGGGAAGTATGAAATCGAGAAATTTAATGGTAAGAACGATTTCGGATATTGGAGAATACAAATGAGGAATTTGCTTATTTCTCAGAAATTACACAAGGCATTACTAGGGAAGGATAAAAAGGCTGAAACCATGTCAGATGATGAATGGGAAGAATTGGATTTGGAGGCTCGTGCTGCTATTTGCTTGTGTCTGGATAGAGACATAGTTTTTTTAGTTAATGAAGAGACTACGGCAGCTGATGTTTGGTTGAAGCTTGAGTCACAGTTTATGACTAAGACATTATCAAACAGGTTATACTTGAAAACCCAATTGTACAGACTAGCAATGGATGAGGGCACTCCAATTGGTGATCATATCGCCAAGTTTACACGGATTATCTCAAATTTGAGAGATGTCGATGTGAAGATTGAGGATGAAGACCAAACAATTATATTGCTTTACTCCTTGCCGCAGTCATATGAAAATCTTGTACAAACAATTTTGTTTGGGAAAGATGAACTTACATTTGATGAAACTACCGGTGCACTCTTGTCCAATGAGATTCGAAAGAAAACTTCATCAAGTGGTAGTGGGAAAGATCAAGCTGAAGGGTTGGTTGCTAGAGGAAGGTCTCAAGTGAAATCATCTTCAAAGAGTGGAAAATCTAGATCAAAGTCTAGAGGTCCACAATGTCACAAATGTAGATAGTGGGGGAATATTAGGAAAAATTGTCCAAATCAAGGTAAGAGTAATCATGATAACAGTTGGAAGGGCAAGAAAAAGCAAGATAAGGGTGATACTAGTGAAGCAAATTATGCATCTAGTACGGAAAAGGATGAAGAATGTTATTCAGTTACGGGTGAAAACACAGAAATCTCTGGGAGATGGATCCTTGACTCTGGGTGTTCTTACCATATGTGCCCAAACATGGAGTGGTTCACTACGTATGAGCACATTGATGATGGTACTGTTTTGATGGGTAATGATTACGGTTGCAAGACAGTTGGAATTGGAACAATGAGGATTAAGATGTATGATGGTGTTGTGAGAACCTTAACTGATGTGAGGCATGTCCCAGCCTTGAAAAAGAACCTTATCTCGCTTGGTGTTTTAGACTCCAATGGTTGTAAGTTTACAGCGGTAGGTGGAGTTTTAAAGGTTGTCCGTGGGTCTTTGGTTGTCATGAAAGGGATCAAACAAGGTAACTTGTACACCTTGATGGGTAACATGGTAACAGGAAATGTGGCAGTGGGAACTTCTTCATCGGAAAACACTAGGTTATGGCACATGCGACTTGGGCATATGACAGAAAAATGATTGTCTCTACTGAGCAAGCAAGGGTTACTGAAGGGTATGCAGAAACCAACTATGGAGTTTTGCGAGCATTGTGTATATGGAAAACAATGCAGGGTAAAATTCAGTACAAGCAAGCACAGGAGCAGATGTATTCTAGACTATGTGCATACAGATGTGTGGGGGCCAGCGAAGGTCGCCTCTAAGGGAGGTTCCAGATACTTTGTCTCATTCATTGATGATTATTCCCGTTACACATGGATATATTTTTTGAAGCTAAGAATGAAGTATTTGAGACATTTAAAAGGTGGAGAGCAATGGTTGAGAATAGAACTGGAAGAAAGGTGAAGACTTTGAGGTCTGATAATGGTACCGAGTATACTGAGGGTACTTTCAAACAGTTTTGTGATCAGGAAGGAATTGTTCGACATTGGACTGTTAGAGACACGCCACAACAAAATGGAGTTGCTGAGAGATTGAACCGTACTATGCTTGAAAGAGCTAGGTGTATGCGCTCCAATGCTTGTCTTGGTAGAGAATGGTGGGCTGAATCAATTGCCACCGCGTGTTTCTTGATTAATAGATCGCCACATTCTACATTAGACTGAAAAACACCTTATGAGGTGTGGTCAGGTGAACATGTTGATTACAGTTTACTGAAAGTTTTTGGTTGTATTGCCTACTACCATGTGAAAGAAAATAAGCTTGATGCTAGGGCTAAGAAGGCCATTTTCTTGGGGTATGCAAAAGGCATGAAGGGTTATCGTCTATGGTGTTTAGAGGTTAATAAATTTGTGATCAGTCGAGATGTTACATTTGATGAGAATTCCTTGTTAGCTTGTACTAAAGCTAAGGAGTTGGTTGATAGTGGTGGTGAATCTAGTAACACTCAGAAAGTGGAAGTTGAAGCGTCTGTGGATGCAGCAGATGAACAAGTGGTGAAGGAGGCACACATGATCCGAATTATGAGCCTGAAGATCATGAGGAACAACAACCAGTTGAAGATAATCAATCCCAGCAGCAACCTTTGGCCTTAACTAGGTCAAAACGATCGGTTAAGCAAGTTCAAAATTTTGGCTTTGAAGAACCGTTGAAGCACTATGGTCAGTTGAACACAGTTGATTTGGTTGCATATGTACTCTCTGTGGAAGATGATAAGCCAACTACTTACAAGCAGGTCGCTCGACATTCAGATAGTCAGAGTTGGTTAGTAGCTATGCAGGGTGAGATGGAGTCTCTCCAGAAGAACCATACTTGGGATCTAGTGTTGTTGCCTAATGGAAGGAAAACAATTGGCTGCAAGTGGGTGTTTAAGAAGAAACAGGCTACTCTAGAGTCTGGTACTCAGTTCAAGGCAAGATTAGTAGCTAAGGGTTTTGCTCAGAAGGAAGGCGTTGACTACAATGAGATATTTTCTCCTGTGGTAAAACCCACTTCTATACGTGTGTTGTTGAGCTTGGTAGCTCATGGTGACCTTGAGCTTGAACAACTTGATGTGAAAACAACTTTCTTGCATGGAGACTTAGAGGAGGAAATTTATATGCATCAGCCGGAAGGTTTTAAGGTTGTTGGAAAAGAAGACCATGTTTGTCGTTTGAGGAGATCACTTTATGGGTTAAAGCAGTCACCTAGGCAGTGGTACAAACGGTTTGACACTTTTATGTTGAAACATGGGTTCACACGAAATCAGTATGATTGTTGTGTTTACTTGAAAAAACTTTGTAGTGGCAATTTTATTTATCTTTTGCTCTATGTGGACGATATGCTCATTGCCTGTAAGAGTATGGTGGAGATAAATAAATTGAAGTCTCAACTTGCATCTGAGTTTGAGATGAAGGATATGGGTGCTGCAAGGAAAATACTTGGTATGGAGATAAGAAGAAAAAGGGAGAATAAAAAATTGTTTCTTTCATAGAATGGGTACCTTGAGAAGGTCATATCACGGTTTGGCATGGAAAACGCAAAGCCGGTTATTACTCCTTTGGCTTCACATTTTAGACTTTCTCGAAAGTTATCTCCAGTCACAGTGGAAGAAAAGGATTACATGTCGCATGTTCCTTATGCTAGTGCAGTTGGCAGTTTAATGTATGCTATGGTGTGTACACGCCCTGACATTTCACAGGCTATTAGTGTTGTGAGCAGGTATATGGAAAACCCTAGGAAGAAACATTGGGAGGCAGTGAAATTGATGCTTAGGTACTTAAAAGGTACCTTGGACGTGGGTTTGGACTTTGGTGGAGATTCATGTCAGGTTCGTGGGTTTGTTGATTCTGATTATGCTGGTGATCTAGATAGACGAAGATCTACTACTGGTTACGTATTTCAGATATACGGTGCTCCGATTAGTTGGAGATCTATGCTTCAGGATACAGTGGCTCTCTCTACTACAGAGGCAGAGTATATGGCATTGACAGAAGCTGTAAAAGAAGCATTGTGGCTTCAAGGTCTTGTAAATGACTTGGGTGTGGAACAAGATAGTGTTGAGGTTCTCTGTGACAGTCACAGTGCCATCCACTTGGCTAAAAATCAGGTTCATCACGCAAGGACTAAGCATATTGATGTCCGATATCACTTTGTTCGAGATGTAATTGAGGATGGTGATGTGTCTTTGGTGAAAGTACACACAAAAGACAACCCTGCTGATATGTTGACAAAGGTTGTTCCTGGAGTTAAGTTCCAACATTGTTTAGACTTACTCCACATTGACTCATGTTGATTGAGGGCCCTTTGGGGTGTTGCCCTTCGGGTCGGTTTCGTGAGGTGACAAAGCTATGGTGGAGTGTTGATCAATTTATTCTTTTGCCTTGTTTCGGCTAATTTTTTCCTTAAAAAAAAAATCGCCGAGGTGGAGAATTGTGGAACAGGAAACATAACTGTTTTGTGAAACAGGAAACTGTTTTTGAACAGAAAACAAATTCAGGAAACAGGAAACTGTTTTTTGATCAGGACACAAATTCAGGAAACTGGTTTTTGAACAGGAAACAACAACTGTGAAACAGGAAACTGCTGTGAAAGAATTGTTGTATAACAGGAAACAAGACGCTATATATACTAGGAACAGTAGCTGTTTTCTTTAGTAAGTAGAAAAACTGTGAAGCACAGGGAATAGAGAAAGATAATTGCTGAAATTGTTTCATCTCTTGTTGAGAGATTGTATGAGAATTGTCATCTTCTTGAACCTTGTTCTTGAATATAGTGGAATCACCTCACCGTGGACGTAGGCGCAATTCGCCGAACCACGTAAACTTTGTGTCTCTTGTGGTAGGTTCTTGGTTTTCTCTAATTACTTTCATTGCTACTTGCTTTATTTAATTGATTGGATCCTTGTGGTACTTGTGTGCAATTGTTGGTGTCTATCCATTTCCGCAATAAGTCGCAACACTTTTGACAGTTTCCAACCCACCAATATCCTCCCAGGAAACATTGGGTACCTCCACAACCGTTTCACACAATGCTGATAGATTTGAAATTCCCAAAGCTGTTTTGAAGTGGTCATTAGTCACAGCCATGGAATTGAGTATTTCAGCATCAATTGATTCATCTTCCAAATCTATGACATCCATCTTATCCCTAATGCACTGTAGAGCAGCTTCAGTGCAAAGGGCAGCAAGATCAGCACCAACATAACCATGGGTATCTTTTGCTACAGCTTCAAGATCGACATCTTCAGCTAGCTTCATATTTTTTGTATGAATGCGAACAACTTCCAACCTCCCAACTTCATCTGGCACTCCAATATCATTCTCTCTATCAAACCTTCCAAACCTCCTTAAAGCCGGATCAATGCTATTAGGCCTATTGGTAGCACCCATGACAATCACATGAGCACGACTCTTAAGACCATCCATTAAGGTCAAAATTTGGGAAACAATGCGTCTTTCCACTTCACCATTGGTCTTTTCTCTCTTTGGAGCAATACTGTCGATTTCATCAATAAAGATGATCGAAGGAGCATTCTTTTCTGCTTCTTCAAAAGCCTTCTTTAAATTCGATTACTTTCCCCGGCCATCTTAGACATAATTTCAGGTCCATTTATCAAGAAGAAGAACACACCTGTTTCGTTAGCCACAGCCCTAGCAATCAGTGTTTTCCCAGTGCCTGGAGGTCCATAGAGCAAGATACCTTTAGGGGGGCTTTACACCAATGGACTTGAAAAGCTGTGGGTGTCTAAGAGGAAGCTCAACTAGTTCTCGAATTTGAGCCATCTGCTTCCTGACACCCCCAACATCATCATAACCAACCTCATTCAATCTCTCCTCATCCTCACGTTTAATAGGTTCTCCTTCACAAAAAATCTCTGTATCTGGTGCAACAACACAATACTCACCAGGGTCTGTCTCAACTACTTTGAATTCAACACTTCGCATCCCACCTCTAACTAAGAACAAGTCACCCTTTCTTACTGGTCTATAAGACTCCAAGAAATATGGCTTCAAATAAGCATCAAACAAGTTTCCGGTGACACCCTCAATAGTATCATCTATCGGAAGGATGTGAACTCGCTTTCCATACTTAACATCAGCACATTGATGAACAGAAACCATGTCGCCTAGGCGCACTCTCAGATTAGAACGAACAACTTTATTCATCCTGATTTTTGCTTCTTCTCATTGTTTATCAGCAAGAACAATGCAGATTGTGTCTTTGCGTTTCTTGCCTTTGATCATAATGGTATCTCCTCGGAAAAGTTTAAGCTTTGGCATTGTGTCAGAGTGCATTGCAAAAACAGAGTTATCATCATCGTTTATAGCCTCGTCTACCACCAGGCGATTCAGAGATTTTTTTTGTTCCAATATAGCTGTGGAGTAATCAGCCTTCTTACTTTTTGTTGGATCAGGAGAATCTGCCATTGGATCTTGGAGAGAGCAAAAGAGTAAACAGCGAGCTTTGAAAGAGTAAACAAAGAGCTTTGTAAGAGTAAACAGTTTTCTTCTGTTTGTGTTGTGTTTGGAGTGTCTCTGAGTCTGTTTGTTTATATAGGAAACACAATTTTCTTTCTCCGAGTTTAATTACAACTAGTGACCACAGAGGAGAGCCTAAAATTTTTGGATTTAGAAACATTACTATAAAAATAGTAAAGAAGTTTAAGTTTACTAGCGTTGAAACAAAATAGAATCTGATCATAAAATTTGGATTTAGAAACACAAGATTATTTTGGACGGAGGGATTTCAAAATTTCTATTCGTATCTAATTAACATATTGTTTCCTAACACAGATTTTTCTCCTTTTCCCGTTGTTCAATTGTCCCAGAGATCCCTTTTGATAGTAGGATCTTAATTAGAACAAGATAGTTTGTTGAGTAGGAAGTTCAGAAAAATTTATAAATTGATCGTGGAGCATAGCAGACTGAGAGATCTCTTCATCGAAAAACATCTTCTTGGGTAAAATGCTAATCGAATATCTCCGTGAGTCCTTGATGTCATCTAATTCAATCTACTTTTGGTTTAAGCTTCCCTTGAGTCACAGCATCTCTCTTCTCTCCACCTATGTTGTAGTCTACACAGTTGCTTGCATCTACACAGCCAAGCCCATCACCTTCAAAAAGGTCATGGGTGGTGGTGTTGTTACAAAGGTGTAGAAGTGCCTACTTGTCACCTTTATTGGGACTTCATCGTAGTTGTTGCGTACATAGTTGTTCAGGTCATTCTTAAGGGTTTGTAGGGATTATATTGTGATGGTACCAGCGACAAACCCCTGGGCTTATAGTTCTTGCAATTTGATTTCTACTGTACGTGATCAGGTTTGTATACACCTACGTGCTTTGCACTTATTAGGCGTGGTTTCAGTATTGGAAGAAACATATGAACTCGAAGCCAAGCAAAGGAGCAAGATACTTATCAAGGGGAAGTTCATGAAAGCTTGTTTCATCTTTACTCTTTAACGAATTGTTTTTGGTGCACCCGAAACCTTTGTTTAATGAAGTTGAGTGTGGTGATTGGAACCGCAGTGTGGCTATGGTTTATAAGGCAGTTATGGAGGGTAATAATGGGAATGGAGGTGTGGCTATAGTTTGTAGAATTCTTTTGGGGATTGCGCATTATATGTTGCCTTTGGTAGTGTTACAGCTTGAGCTTGTATTAAAAACTGTGACCTATTTTATGTGCAAGTCTTTCCACAAGGACACAATCGATTAAATCAAGCTAGACCAATCACTTGGAAGCGTACAACAAGAACAAGAGTAGAATGTTTATATTCAAGAGTAGAATTTAAACTCTAAACTGCAAACTATGTATCTCAGAGGAAGATAGAATCTCCTTGTGTGAGTGAGTTTTTAACACCTCAGGATGTTAATTGTTCATCTCCATAATGTAAGCAATGTTGGGAGAAGATTAAAACAAAACACACAACTATAAAAGGAATAAAAGAAGACTACACAACTCTATATTTATTTATTGAAACATAACTTGAGCACATGCCTATATATACTACTCCAAAGAACACTTAAAAGATAACTTTTCATCAATCACACTCTTACATATCAAAAGACACATTTTGATCTTTCATGGTCATGCTATTCAAGTCTCTTGGACTTCAAAAGACACATTTTCACCATTCACTGTTTTTCGGTTTTCACTGAACAGACAGTGTATATTGATCATAACTTTCTCAATACAAACCCAAATGATGCACCGTTTGAAGAGTTGGAAACTAGACAAAAATAGATTTCTTTTGATATATTATAACCTAAATTCGGATAAGTGTAGCCCCTTCAAACTCTGGTCGAAAACTGTCTTAAGTTTACTTTTCAACACTCCCTCTTAAACTTGACATCTTTCCAACACCAATCATCATTCTCAACTTCAGAAAAATATCATACTTGAGAGGCTTTATGAAAAGATCAGCAACTTGATCAAGTGATTTCACATACTCTACCTCTACGTGCATGTTTTTAATGCATTGTCGAATAAAATGATACTTTGTCTCAATATGCTTGCTTCGATCATGAAACACTGGGTTCTTTGCTAACGCAATGAATGATTTGTTGTCCATCATAATCTTGGTACCTTCACTTTGCTCAAAATAAAGTTCATTCAACAATATCATTAACCAAATTGCATGACAAGAACATGCAATAGCAGCAACATACTCGGCTTCACATGTTGAAAGAGTGACTATGGATTTTTTTTTTTAGAACACCAAGTACGTAATTGAATTATTTCCCATAAAGGAAACAAACCCAGTAGTACTCATTCTATCATCAATATCTCCAGCATAATCGCTATCGCAATAGCCCATCAATTTAAACTCATTTGAAGCCGAACAAAAAATTCCATAATCAAGAGTACCTTTAAGATGACAAAGAATTCTCTTGAATATTGCCTTCATGTGTGTCTCTGATGGATTTTCCATAAACCGACTTACAAGTCCAACTGAAAAATAAAATGTCAGGTCTGGTACAAGTTAAATACCTTAAACTTCCCATAAGACTTCGGAACAATGTTGGATTAACCTTTTCAAGCCCTTCCTTCTTCATTGAAAGTGACCACTTGGAAGTGATGCAAGCTCCCAAGTGTTGTTCTTCTCAATGGCTTGAATCTCCTCAGCCATGGCTTGTATCCATTTCTCATCTTTCACTGCTTCTTCAAAACTCAAAGTCTCATCATTGGAAAACAAGCAAAATAAATTCTCATTTTCTAACCTTCCAGTTTCTTCATAGAGGCTCATGAGGCTTCGATGTCTTCGAGGTCCTTCACTTGAGCTAGATGAAGGAGAGGTTGATGATGTTGTTGTAGAAGACGATGTTGGTGTTGTTGGAGTTATAATTTCACCTTGGGGTTCTTCTAATAGATTTGTTCTTCCTCAAAGTAGGGAAGAAAATCATAAGTCGCTCCATCTTGTGTACTCCAATCCCATGTTGCATCTTCTTCAAATTCAACATCCCTGCTAATCATGACTTTGTTGCATGTTGCTTGGATTGAAGAACTTATAGCCTTTTGAGTTCTCATCATAGCCAATAAACACAACTTTCTTGCTCCTATCATCAAGCTTTGTTTTTTCTTGCTCCGAAATTTGAACATAGGCAATAGATCCAAATACTCGCAAGTGTGACACACTTGGTTTCCATCCACTCCATGCTTTTTGAGGCATCACGTCTTTCAAACTTTTGGTAGGCGAACGGTTAGAGAGATAAACTGCACATGCAACTGCTTCGGCCCAAAACTCTTTCGGCATCGACTTGTTTTTCAACATGGTTCTTGCCATATTGAGGATTGTTCGGTTCTTCCTTTTGATGACTCCACTTTGTTGTGGCGATCTAGGAACAGTCATGGGACGCCGAATTCCATGTGTTTCACAAAAGGCTTTGAATTTGTTGGAAGTGAACTCTCCACCTCTATCGGTTCTTAGAGATTTTATTTCATAGCCACTTTCTTTTTCAATAAGAGCTTTGAATTTTTTGAATGCCTCAAAAGCCTCACTCTTTTACTTCAAGAAATAAACCCATGTTTTTCTTGAATAATCATCAATGAAAAGCAAAAAGTAAGAGCTTTTACCAAGAGGTAAAGGCTTTATTGGACCACAAACATCCGCATGAATAAGTTGTAGTGGCTCGGTTGCTCTTGAGTTGGATTGCTTGGGAAAACTCTTTCTTGAATGCTTGCCAAGTAAACAAGCTTCACATAAATGATTGGGGTGATCAATTGTTGGAATACCTTTCACCATCTTCTTTGCTCCTAAGTCTTTAAGCCCTCCAAAATTTAGATGTCCATATCTCATGTGCCAAATCCATGATGGAATCTTTAACACACATCTTCAAACACATGGCTCCTATAATTTTCATATCCAATACGAATATGCGATTTTTTGTCATAGAAACCTTATCAATAAGATTTCATTCATTATCTCTAAGCCAAAGAAAACAACCTTCCATGTTTATTTTGCAACCATTCTCCATAAGTTACCCAATACTCAAAATATTATTTTGCATTTTAGGAATGTAATAAATGTTAGGAAGAATTTTATGGCTTCCATTCTTTGCCTCAAACAAAATTGTGCCTTTACTTTTAATCTCCACCTTCGAATCATCACTTACACTTGGTCAATCACTTTGGTGTCAAGTTTCACAAATTTGATTCTATCACCCGTCAAGTGGTTGCTAGCTCCATTGTCTAGGTACCATAAACTCTTGTCTCCGTTGGGTTCTTCCTTATGTGCAAGGAATAATGCGGGGCCCTCCACACATCTTCCTTGTGCATGATAAGTTTTGTCTCAGCTTCTACGTTCTTGGTTTGACATTCCCAAGAAAAGTGTTCATATCTTCCACAAGAATAACATTCAATTTGACTTTTGTCATTCTTTACCTCATTGTATCTTACATAGTTGCCTCTTCCTTTTCCTCTTCCACGGTCTCTTGAAGAATTTTGATAGCTTCTCTCTTGAGAAGAATTGTGATCATCTCGTTCTCTTCCTTGACCATGGCCTCGACCTCTTCCACGTCCTCGACCTCTTCCACCATTTTCATAAGTATCTCATTTGGCTTTCAATGAAAGTTTTGCTTGCAATGCTTGCTTGCCTTGGTTCATTCTCTCTTCATGAGCCCGTAAGGATTCATTCAATTCATCGATGGACATGGCATCCAAATATTTGGACTCTTCAATGGCCACCACCACATGATTGAATTTAAAGTTGAGAGAACGAAGAGTCTTCTCAACAACATGAGTATCTTCTAATTTTTTTTCCAAGCCTCTTCATTTGATTCACTACCGCCAAGACTCTTCTGAAGTAATCCGAAATGGATTCACTCTCCTTCATCAAAAGAGATTCAAACTCAGCCCTTAGAGTTTGAAGACTGTACCTTCACTTTTTCAACTCCCATGACGGAATTTCGAAAGGTATTTCATGCTTGCTTGGATTTGGTTTCATTTGCAACCTTCTCGAACATGTCATCATCTAAACCTTGATGGATGACGGTAAAAACACATTGATCTTTCTTTCTTTCTTTCTCCAATGCATCCTTTTGAGCTTGATTAGAAGCCTCCTCATTTTGAGGTTCTTCATAGCCTTTCTCCACAATCTCCCATAGTCATTGAGAACCAATGATAACCTTCATTCGAATTGCCCAATTTTCATAATTAATCTTTGTGAGTTGTGGGTATTGGAAAGAAAGAGTTGCTCCTTTAGAAGACATTCTCTAGCACAAGACGCCGATACCACTTGTTGGGAGAAGATTAAAACAAAGCGCACAACTATGAAAGGAATAGAAGAAGACTACACAACTCTATCTTTATCTCTTCCGCACTAATCTTTTGAAAACAACGAGACGTTGTGATGGCTGGACGTTATGACCACAACCTGTTCGACGAAGACGAAGTCAATCCCTTTTCTGTAAAGACCATTTCAATCTTCTTTGAGTTTCTTCCGAAGTTTTCAATGTTTGATTTGAGTAGAGTTATTTGATTTAGTCAAGTTACAGTAGAGTAGCTGTTTATATTTGGTGGTTTTGTTAAATCTTTAATGTGTTTTTGGAGTGGATTCTATTGGTTATGGGTGATTGAAATTGTTTGTGTTTTATTCTAGGGTTTTGGAGGTTTCAGATGTTTGGGTTTATTGATTCTACTGGTATGAAGATTCAGGTGAGTTATTGTTGTTATCCATTTGATTTTATTTTATTTTATTTTTTGTGAACCGTATGTTGAGCAAAATGGTGTTTTTGATTATTATGTATTCTTTTCTCTCTATGCAATCTTCCAATTGATGTTTGTATCAGAGAGAGTTCAAATTGCACAAGGGATTTGTTTATGTGTGCTTGTAATGCAAGTCTGGATAAGATGAGCATAAGCTTGGAGAAGTAGACGATTAAATTTGGATGACCCCATGGTTAGTAAGAAATTGTATGTCAGGGGTGGTCCAATCGAACCGGTCATCTTCTTCATCAAATTCTACTTTTGTTCCCTTTTCCGCTGTTTTGATCTTGACCCATTATTGTTTTCGTTTATTTGAGAAAAGAAGACTTACCCACTTCAGGATACTTTGTTTTAGCTCTAGGTTTCATTGTATTGGCGGTTTTTCTGGCTAGAAAGAAAAGGGATGTTTGTAATCAAGAGCTCATCTTTCTTGACGCAGTTGCGTTTTGAGAGGAATAGAAAAGTGGGGGAAATTTTGTGCAGTGGTTCATTGGAAGTGATAGGGAAGGAGGAGGAGGCGGTGGGGGGTCTTCAAAGAAGATTGTAATGGGGATTTTTATGAAGGGGAGTTTCATAAAGGGAGGTCTAATGGAAGTGAAGTTCACAATTACTTTGTTAATGGGAGGTATGAGGGGGATTGGATTGATGGGATTAAGAGTTGGGCAAAGGGGAGTAGGTATAGAGGGCAGTATAGGCAATGACAGATACATGGTTATGGGGTTATAAGGTCTACACTCGGGATAATTATGCTGGAGAGTGGTTTCATGGCAAAAGTCATGGGTTGGTGTTCACTTGCTCTGATGGGAGTTGCTGTGTTGGTGAATTCAAGTGTGCTGTCAACCATGGCTTTTTTTTTTTTTTTTTTTTTTTTTTTTTAAATTAACCTCCAGTGGGGAGGGGCAATTATGGGATGCCAGACCTTTATTACTTAGCAAAAAAAAACTTACAAACGCTACGGGGGTACATGACAACGTTACTCGTATTAAGACCAAAAACCAAAATTAAAAGCCTCTATTTAAACAAGCAAAGACCAAACCTGAAACAAAACAAATATTTAAGCCAAAAACAGACACAACCAGATCATAAAGCGAGCAAGACTGCCTACGCATCCACCTTCCATCCGCTGAATCAACCCGCTGAAAACTGTGTCGCAGCAGCGTGCAATAAACATTAGCCCACCACTGCATCTCTGACAGGCCTCACCATCGCCTCAAGCCGAAGCAGCACAGCTACCAGCCTCAGCATCGAGCAGCAAAGAGCCTGAAGATCATCGCCCAGCTGAAGCAGAGACGCTCTGTTTTGCGCAAATCCAGAACAAAACAGAGTGGAATCCACAGCAGCAGATCAAGCTGTTCCGCGCAAGCCTGCAAGCAGCAGCCTGTCCCGCAACGGATCGCCATACTTCCCGGACTGCCAACGCAGCTAGAAACCCCAATTCCTCGCAGCCCCAATACAAATTCAGGTAGTTACTCATCCCCATGGCGAATGTACGCCGTATGTAATCTATCTAGCACAATCAAGCCGGCAACTTTCCTAGGCAAATCTGTCCCATTGAAAGAAACTGTCCTATGATCTTTTTGTGCTCTATCCGCCAATGAATCTGCCACCGCATTGGCCTCTCGATGGATATGTTGACAAACTAACATCATTGTCGCTGCCAATAACTTTATTTCTTTCAAAATGTTCTTCAAATGCCAAGGTATTTTTAAATCATCCTTAAATCAACCGCAAACAAGTTTCGAATCCGTTTGGATAACTACCTTTTTGAAACCCCAGGCTAGGCAAAGGCGAAGGCCCTCCAAGAGAGCAAAAATTTCCGCTTTATTGTTGGAATCTGCGCCAAAAAATATTTGTTTTCCCACCACACATAAACCCCTCGAATCTCTAATAATCACACCACCGGATGCCTTGTCCTTGCGGGAGGCTCCATCCACATTGAGCGTAACAAAGTCTATGGGAGGAGGGTGCCAAAAAACAATTCTAACCAACTTCCTGCTAACGGGGAGCACATTTAACCCCAAAGCCCGTAGGGGGGCCTTGTTACTGCTTACTTGCTTGGGGTTTATGAAAGAATTTGCCAATCACAACTGACGCCTAATGTTCAAAACCGCAAAGGCGGGATTTGGGGGAACATTTTCATAAACACATTTGCATCTTTGTTTCCAAATTTCCCATAAAATGAACATAGGAGAAAGAAAGAATAACACACTTGTTTGCGACTCGCGATTAGCTCTCTTGAACCAGGTTACTATCACCATTGAGATGTCTGTTGGTCGCCGTATATGTACATCAAAGACCCCATCAAAATGGCTCCACACCTTCATTGCCAAATCGCCATCTAGAAAGAGATGCTTCAAGAATTCTTGCTTTGGCGAACTACAACAACGACATCTGGAGGCCAGACTGAAACCACATCTGAGAATGCCACCACTTTAGGTAACGATGAAGGGAATGTTGAATAATGAAGCAGGAAGGAGGATGCACATGAGAGATGTGGTGTTTGATTGGATACGAGTGGAGAAGTTGTAAATTCAGAAATAAAGGAAAATGATTATGGATTTGCTTGTTTTATGCGGAGTTGGAAGGAAAGAAACTGGATGTGAGAAATTTGCAAGTTCACTAAAATGAAAGTTTGGGAATAGAGACTAATCACTACATCAAAATAGGTAATTAGTAACACACTAGTTTTGTTACTAAAAATTTTTGTACCACAAAAATATTGCAAATCATGACATTACAAATATTAGTAACACGTCGACGTGTTACAACCTTTAAATTTCGTAACAGTTGTCCAATATTGCTAATCGCACTGTAGCATGTTACAATGTTCAAATATTAGCAACACCTCGACGTGTTTCAATTTTATTTTATTTTTATTTTTTTTACAAAAATCAATATTTAAAATTTCATCTGAAGCTAGAACTTTCTGTTATGTTGCTATCGCAATGGCTAACATTTAGTAATTTTTTTTTTTTGGAAAACGAGTTGGGTTTTTATAGGATTCCATAACCTATCAACAAGGTGCGATCTACAAGTCAGCACCGTAAGAAAGTAACCATGCCGCCGACGGGTCTCAAACCTAGGATGTGAGAGATAAACACACACCCCTAACCACTCGACCATAACACCACACAGCCTAATATTTAGTAATTACTTGCAACAAACAATGTAAAGATGGCCTATTTTTATAGAGTTCCTTGTTTTATTACTTGCAAATTATACTTTGTTATTTCCTTATAATAAGATGCACGAGATGAAACTAGCTAGACATATTGAATGGCCACATATAGATAACCATTTTCATGTACAAGCTTTTAAACCAAATCAAAAAAAAAAAAAAAAAAAAAACATAAAACTGATATTCAAGAACATAATTTTCTTCCATTACACTAAAACAAATTAAATTATGTATATTGACTGGCCTACATCTATTATCCATCAAACTGAAAAACAACTAAAACTAAAGCACTCCAAAAGCAACATCTAACACAAAATAAAAACATTTTGATTATTCAGACCTGCTAGCAAACCTCAACCTTTTCATCATTCAAATTGATACCAACCACGGCTTCACCCAATCCATTGCACACCTCAACAAGTACCTCAGGGTCACTGTAATGAGTCACAGCCTGAACAGTAGCTCAAGCACGACGAGCCGGGTCACCACTCTTGAACACACCGGAGCCGACAAACACCCCATCACAACCCAATTGCATCATCAAAGCAGCATCAGCAGGTGTAGCAACCCCTCCAGCAGCAAAGTGCACCACAGGGAGCCTCCCAAGTTGTTTAGTTTGCATCACCAAGTCATAAGGAGCTTGAATCTTCTCTGCAAACGCAAACACCTCATCTTCATCCATGATCCTAAGGAGCCTAATATCACCCATAATAGACCTCACATGTCTCACAGCTTCCACAATGTTTCCAGTTCCTGCCTCCCCTTTAGTCCTGATCGTCGCCGCGCCTCACCAAGGTTTCGGCACCCACATACATATGGCATTTGGAAATTGTGTTTGTTGATGTGGCCCTTTCTTCCTGTCTTGTCTCCTTTCAGTTTCATCTGCAATATTTCGGGAAAATCCATCACAAATAGTAAAAATTTCGTTGTGCGTTAAGAAAAAGAAAAAATGAACATGAATTGGAATTAAATATAAATCCTCTAGAATTCTAAGCTTTACCTTGTAATTGTGCTAGTGCACATCAAAAGAGGCTTGGCAGTTTCCTCAATTTTAGAGAGTATCTCATTGTATCAACCCCTTAATGAGTACTTCTTCCCTGTGAAGGGTTGGAACTTTGGCTCTTCACTTTTTTGGGGTTCCTCTGCTTTCGTTTCTTTTGCAGCAGTCTGCAGGCACAACAAACAAGAATGTGAGGCATGTGTAAACATTAGATCCCAAGACCATTTTGGAAGGGACCAAAACTACAACGATTAAACTGAACCAAAACAAGAGCTACCTTTGGGGTTTCTGGTTTGCATTTGACCCAAACACAAGCTTTCTCTGAGATTGACGGGAACTGCTTTTTTTATTCTCAAAGGCGAAGACACAATTTGAAATACTAACGGAACAAACTGAAAATTTTAATACAAAAACATGAAACTTTTGTAGGACGAAAATTGTTAATTATCAAAACAGTCATTATATTGTTGGAAATATATGAAACTGAAAGGATTGTCACCTCAGTTCCAGCAATGCCCATTGGAGGTTCAATGTCTGCTTCATGAAGAGCTGGAGCATCATTAGTACCATCACCGGTCACTGCAACAACTTCCCCCGTACATGGTTTTCAAGTGTCTTACCAATGTTTGTTTATCTAGTGGTGAAGATCGAGCCATCACCTTAAGCAACAAAAATTATCATAGAACGAAAAAAGATTGTGTCAGCTGAGTATATCATAGAAAGAAGATGATGTCATTCTTTTGGGAAAAAATTTAAAAGTTTGTCAAAAAAAACCAACCTATATTTTTGGAATGATTTCTTTCAATTCTTCCAAGCTCTTTGCTCGAAACTCTGGAGCACCTTGGAATGTTCCTTTTCTTCTTCTTCCGAAGATATGTAGCATTTAGGATATAGCTTCTGCTTCAGGCAGATTTGGGGCATCGAACACCTTGCAGACACGTTGTTCACCCTTGCCTTTTCTAAACATCAACCTGACAGTGGCAGCATGACCCAGGACATGTCCTCCTGCTAGTTTCTTTGGGTCTGTTATGAACATGCCACCACCTGGATCCGCAATAACTGAAACCAACCAATGCAAGTTAGAGAAGTAAATAATGAATTGTGTTATTGACTTATTGTGTGGTTTATGTCTTATAATAGAGCATGCTTAGGCGAACTATCGAGTATCAACATTCTCAAGAAATATTGTTATCCATAAATGATTGAGTTTAAATTTGAAAGATTTATTTCTGAATCTGCCTATATATTCAGAATACCTTGGTTAGTCATGTAAACAACAACATTAAAATTCTCTGCTATCTGTTCCATGAGAAAAATGCACCCACATCCTAGAAGCCAACACACCGACGTTGCAGCTTTCTTTCCCTGGTAAAAGAGCATGCCAAATTAAAACCCCTGAATATTATATCTTGTAACATCAAACCATGTTTTGAAAGCAATAAAAAGGTTTCAATTGCACACCTCAAGCTTGATTGCAGCTACATTTTCATCAGAGATATCCATGGATGATTTCCTTCAATCGATGCTTACTATAAGGATGAACTCGACGCCATTCTACGAGGTACCTAATATAGTATATAAGATCTGTACTTGAGTTAGATGTTCCAAAGATCGGTCTAGAACATGATAGGTCTCATATAAAAGCCAAGAGTGAGCATCAAGAAATCAAATTTTCAGCATGTGAAATGTCATTACTGCGAAAGTCCAATTGCATAAGCATGAGGAATTCTTGTTTGAGATCAATATGCTGGTATGTCATGTGGAGCCTGATTAACTAGTTTCCAACAAAAAGATTATATCGTGACTTCATCAACAACCACTCCCTGACACAAACCATCCAATCTATCCTCACAATTTCTCTAACAAATAGCATTTTTCCCTTACATTTAGCATGAAGATAAACCAACCCTACATGTATATACTTGCCAATAATTAGTCTTCAACAAAAAAAACCTAAATTGTCAGGGGCAAAAAAAAATTGTGCAGATTGAACAGTTCTTCAAATCCAAAACCCCCATCCAACCTAACTCATTTGGTCCCTAAATTAGGTTCTGACCTGAAAATCCTAACCTTCCACCCCTCCCCATCCATGTTACCTCCTACGTTTCCTCTCTTTTGTGAATCAATAATTATATCATTAAAAAAAAATTTCCTACATCAAATTCCAAACAAAAGGGGCATCATACAATCTCAAAAGAAATCAACACTGGTAATAATAACGAGATAGATTAGAGAAATAGATGATATTGATATACCTAGCATGGATAAGCTTGACGCTGGTCTTCATGTTGGGTTGAGACCAATTGTAAGCAATCGAACCTGTTATTCCACTAAGCCATAGACACCCTTTTTTTATTCAATCAACAACAACATATCAAAAATCAAAATCAATAGTTTACCCAACCAAACCATAACCCAATCAAATCAAATGAAATAAAAGAGATATGAAAATAAGGGAAATTTGATAACTATTTAAGATCATGTAAGAATAAAAGTCTGATTTAGCTGCCATATAGGATAGGAACTCTAATCTTTTTGTAGGAAAATGTGTGAATGTGGCATTTTAAAGCATAGATGGCATACCTAACCATAGTCATATAGGGATAGATGAGTGATTTTGTTCTTTGTGTTGTATAGTTCAAAGCCTTCCATGGGTACCGCCTGCTAAGAAGTTGTTCTATTGTTAGTTATGAAGTGATCAAGACCAATTTGAACAAAGCCTAACCTAAAGCAACTGTTTCTTCATCTCATAAATTAATGTAAACAAGTTAATCAAGCATAACCTAATACCACCCCGTTATTGAGAATACAATCTGAAGAAGCTACGTCTGGCCACCCTACCATTCTTGAGAGCTGCCAACACCGAATGTATAATAGCGGTTTTCCTTCCAATCTCTGCAATTATGTACAAATGAACCAATACCAAAATTGCTATATATACTGTTTGCTTATGAAAAGAGAACAGATAAAAATCCAATCTTTAAACCAACCAACCAATTGGGCTTTCTGATTTTGAGTAATTAAAGGTTTACAGCTAAGAGAACCATTTGATCTGCCATGAATGGAGATGGTTAATAACATCGGAGACAATTGTCTCATTGAAGTGTAACTGAGGAAGAGATCAGTTATAAAATACTTGAAGGTTTGGTTAATTAAAAATCAAATACAGTAAAAAAAAAGTTTGTACTATGGTGCAAACAAGGAGAACAAATGCAACTGGCCGAGTTCTTCAGAGCTAACAAGTGTAGATCACTGAACGGCCGGTTCGGTCAATAACTCCTCAAAACAAAAAATTTGTGCAATACTAGTGCTAACAAAAGCTACAAACATTGTAAATACTAAAGGACATTTGAAGAACTAAACCAATTTCTGTCTAATTTTAACTTCCATCTTTCGATACTCAAACTGATTACATAGTTGATTTTTATACAACTTAAACCTAAATCGCTAATCATCCAAAACCACGAAATCGATCACATTCTATTAAGATGCCAAAAAATTCATCAAAGCATAAAGATACATGCAACTTCGAATGAAAACTGAAACGAGCAGAAAACCTAAACGTGAAAATTCCCACTAAACATATACAAATTCACCAAAACTACAATTACAGCAAAGGAAATCTATATGAATATGCCACGATATCCAACCAAATTTCGAGAATTACGACTCGCATACTTTACCAAACTGCACAACAAAGGTTCATCAATTCACAAGAAACTCAAAGCATGCAATTCCGCCCAAAACGTCACAAATCAAATCAACAAACAGCTCAAATTCCATCAAATTAACCAAAACACTTGCATGATTGCATTCAATTGACCACGATCAGGTTTGAAACCAATCAAGAAATCAAATCTAGGGTTTCGAAAGTAGAATTCAACACGAAATAGCTCGAAATGGAATAAAAAAACAAAAAGAAGAAACAAGAAGTGAAATTCGTGAAGCGTACCTTCGGTGTCCGAAATCAAACTGGCGTGAACAAAAAATTTACATGATTGACTGAAATTTCAGAGCGGAAACTTATGTTTATCGATCAATTGGAAGATTCTTCTTCCTCCATCTCTTCACGCTCAGTGAGCTGCAACTGGTCGTGTTCTTCAGATCTGAGGTCGATCATGACGGAACAACGAAGATGATCAGTTCAACAGTGATTCAACTAAACTACGTGCATGTTGAAACAAAAACGGAGAATGAAGTTTGAGATCGAAATCGAAAGAGTGAATCGAAGGAGAGTGAAATGAAGTTGATATGTTAACCTCTCTTTGGAATGAAGTTTGAGATCCAATTCACATTCCTTGAATCGCTCACAAACTCACTCAACCACAGTTCAAATTGCTTTTATCGTCGACTGAACAACTTGGAAGTCGAATTTGAGCAGACGAAGAACACGAGAGAGAGTAGTTGGACAATAATTGCCTGAAACGCTACTGTTTTCGATGATTTTGGGCGAGATGAATGCAA
The DNA here is from genome assembly GCA_963556465.1 of Berberis vulgaris. Lineage (NCBI taxonomy): Eukaryota > Viridiplantae > Streptophyta > Magnoliopsida > Ranunculales > Berberidaceae > Berberis > Berberis vulgaris. The sequence continues at coordinate 24,530,931 of OY747125.1, forward strand.
GTTTTTGAAGCTCTAATGAAGGAAAACAGAGAAGTGAAGAAGAGAAGAAGAAGAAGAAAATAAAAGAAGTTTTACCCGATGGAGAAGAAATAAGAGAAGATTTGCAAAGGAAACGAGCGAGGAAAACAGCGAGGGAGGGAAGGGACCATTCACTCCCTTCGGGATGCGTGTAAAAGTCAACGCGCGCATCTCGAAGGAGATGAACGGTCTCCTCTCTCTCCCTCCCTCGCTGTTTTCCTCGCTCACTTCCTTTACATTTAGAATTTTCGTTTCTCATTTTAATATTTAGTAATTTAACTAAAAAAAATTTCTTAATTATTTTTATAAATAATATGTTTATAAAATTACTAATAGTAACTTAAGTCATTAATTAGTAACATCTTTTTGTGTTACAAGATTTGAACACAATGAAGAATTACATTTTAAAAAATATTGATGCTACTAATTATCCATTTTGGTTTAGTGAACGTGGAATATTACAAGGATTTCACACACAGTAATCGTGATTATCTCTTTGCATGAGCTTTTATTTTGTTTGGTGTTTTTCTTTAATTTCTTTATAAAGTTCATTAAATCTTGCGTGGAAGTCTTGTTGAAATACATTGAAGGGGTTGGTTTCTCAGTCTTCTCGTTGTATTCCACAAAACTTCCAAGTTGATTTTTTGTAAGTTTGGTTGATCGATGCATAAGTAAATATGAGTGACCATTTTTTCTTTTCAATTTTTCCAAATCGATATATTCTAATTAATTCAAATGGATTTTTGCACGTGTTTTGACATTCTTAATTTGTCTATAGCAGACTGCAATCATGAATCTTGCATTTGCCATCAATTAAGGTACTTAAATTTTTTAAAAGACAATTTCAAACTCTATTCTTTCTCATTACAATTATACACTTTCCTTATAGAAATTTCTAAGGGAATACTTCGAATTTTATTTTCGCAGTATTCAGACATTGTATCTTGGAAGTGATTTGCCAAGAACCCTTTAGCAAACTCAATTGAGTGAGGGCAAATAACACTTTAAGGAAACGATTCAAATCGTACCTCAAAGTCGTATTTGATTTGTTATCTATTTTATTTCCTATTCCAAAAATCTTGAAGTGTTATTTTGAAATGGAGAACAAATACGATAATATGGCTATGAAGGTTATCAATCAAGATATTTATAAGTTAGACAAGTTCGATGGAACAAACTTTACTCAATTGAAGGACAAGATGTGTTTCATGCTTACTGTGCTAAATGTGGTATATGTGCTAGACTCGAACACAAATACACAACAGAGAAAAGAGGTACGGCCAAATCTTTACTGTTAAAATTTGTGAATTCGCTATATTGGACAATAAGCCCATCCTAGACCAAGTTCATGAATTATTGGTCTTAGTTTCTAAACTTCGTGAATTTAAGATAGTTATTCCAAATCTTGTGATAGTTGGGGTGATTATGGAAAAATTACCCCATACATGGAATAACTACAGGAAGAAACTTCTGCATATGGCAAAAGATTTGAGTTTGGAGGATTTACAAAAGAGTATCCAAATTGATGAAAAAAACTCTAGGTTCTGATCTTATTTCATCTTAGTCTATTGTATTTTTAATAGAAGGAGACAGAACACAAGTTCTAAATAAAATACCTACACTATTAAATATAGAAGATGATCCAAAAAGTCTAACTGAAACAATGGCTTCAAGAGATGCATCCTTTTGAAAAGAGGCTACAGATGATGAGATGGATTCATTGATGTCAAATCAAATGTGGATTTTAGTATACTTACCACAAGGATCAAAAGCAGTTGGTTGCAAGTGGGTATTTAGAAAAAAATACAATATCGATGGGTCAATTCAAACCTTTAAAACTAGGTTAGTAGCCAAATGTTTTAAACAGAAGCAAAGAATAGATTACTTCGATACTTATGCACTAGTAGCTAGGCTCACATCTATAAGATTATTGTTTGCTTTAGCATCTTTATACAATTTGCACGTGCATCAAATGGATGTGAAAAACATCACTTTTAAATGGTGATTTGGATGAAGAAGTCTATATGGAATGATCAGAAGGGTTTGTTCTTTCTAAAAATGAAAAAAAAGTTTGTAAATTGGTCAAGTCATTATATGGATTGAAACAAGCACCAAAACATTGGCATGAGAAATTTGACTCTATAATTTTGTCATATTGATTTAGACATAATAATGTTGATAAATGCATATATTCTAAATCCACAAATGACTATGGTGTTATTATATGCTTATATGTTAATAACTTGTTAATTTTTTATACAAACATGAAATGTGTATTTGAAACTAAGACGTATCTAAATTCAAAATTCAAAATGAAAGACTTGAATGAAGTAGATATTGTCTTAGGTATTGAAGTAAAGAAACACAGTAGGGGATATGCTTTGTACCACACACTATATCGAGAAATTGCTTCTTAAATTTAAGCATCTGCAAATAAAAGAAGCAAGTACCCCTTATGAGCCCAATGAAACTATATCTAATAATTTTGGCCGATCCGTTGCACAGCTTGAGTATTCTAGTGTAATAGGCAGTTTAATGTATACCATGCATCGTACAAGGCCAAATATTGCATTTGCAGTATGCAAGCTTTCTAGATACATCAATAATCCAAGTATTGCTTATTAGAAAAGCAATATTTTGGTATCTTAAAAGAACCATTAACTTGAGTTTATCATACTCTAATTTCTTGTATTACTTGAAGGATATTCAGATGCAAGTTGGATAACAAGTGCTACTGACAATAAATCTATATCAGGGTGGATTTTTACAATTGTTGGAGGAATTACTTCTTAGGTTTCCAAGAAACAAACATGTAAATCACATTGAATTTTGGAATCTGAATTTATAACATTAGCAACAGCAGATAAAGAAACAAAATGGCTTAGAAATTTGCTATTGGAAATAGAGTTATGGCCACAACTAATGCCTTCAATTTCCTTATACTTTGATAGTAAGGCTGCATTGTCTAGAGCATATAGTAAATGATATAATGAAAAATCTAGACATATTAGCTTGAGACATGAATATGTCAAGCAATTAATAATGGATGGAGTTATAATATTATTTATGTTAAGTCAAGTAATAACTTGGCGGATCCGCTTACAAAAGCACTCTCGAGAAATTTAGTAGTTAGTACATCTAGTGGAATGGGGCTAAGATCCTTTACGGAAAGTCGCCAATAATGGTAACCCAACTTTTATTGGAACATCACTAGTTAAAAGTTTAAAATGTAATAATAAGTTATTTATATGTGATTGTGAAAACATTGAAATTAATTATATATAGCCCTTTCTAGGATGATCAGTGCAAGACTGCTACGTTTAGGAGGTCGAGTTATTATCTCTTAATGAGGTTTGATTGTATTATATGTCAATAGTAGCAGGGACATTGAAAGACATCTTACCTATATGAACATAAAAAGTGGTGTTGTTTTTGCCAAAAGTTGTGTTTTCTCTTGTAAATGTTCATGAAACCAGAATGAAGCACAAGGTCATAATAGTGCTTAATTAGTTCAATTGTTTTTAAGGAAATATGATAGATTCGTGTGTGGTAATTTCGGTTTTAACTTAAGAAGAATTGGTTTAAGCTAAGGCCACCATCGAATTTGTTAAGACTTTGAATTACTTACACTAATTGAAGGTTTAATTCGAAAGACACCTTTCTTGTATGCATGATAATATTAGTATGATTGAGATCGATAATGTTATTTACAATCTTGTGGAATTTTTATCTATTTGGGTATTGTATATATATATATTTATATATATTATTGAAATAGGGAAGATTTGTTGGAATATTTCAATAATATATATGTATATATGACTATATTGAGTACAAAAATATGAAAGGTTGGTGTTTGCACACTTTCAAATTCAAAAGACGTGATTTATGATTAACTGCCCTTTTGAACAAATGATTGCAAACTTTCAGAATTGGTGCCTTTGGTCAAATGGTTGCAAATTTTAAGAATTTTTGTCTTTAACTCTATAAATAGCTTGCATTTGCCATCAGTTAAGGATATCTTAAATAAAAAATACTTGGAAATCAAGTTTTTGCAATCAAGGTGACGTGGCGTGATATCGAAAGAATGATGAAATCCCCAAATAGTTTATGTGTATCTTGAGGTTGTAAAAAACTTCTCTGATGATGCCACATCATCCTAGTTGCAAAATTTGGTTCCCTAGCCTCCCTCATCTGAAATTGTTTAAAAGACAATTTCAAACTCTCTCTTCTTTCTCATTTTAATGATACACTTTCCTTAAAGAAGCTTCTAAGGGAATACTTCGAATTTGCTTTTCGTAGTATCCAAATTTTGTTGTATCTTGGAAGTGATTTGCCAAAAACCCTTTAGCAAACTCAAATGAGTGGGTAAAATAACACTTTAAGGAAACAATTCAAATTGTACCTCAACGTGGTCTTTGATTTGTTTTATATTTTCTTTCCTATTCCAACGATATATATATATATATATATATATATATATATATATATATATATATATCCCATTCACTTTCAGTCGTCATATATCCCATTCATTTTCAATTATCAGCCATGCACGCTTAAAGCCCGCAAAATTGTTAATCACTTTGAAAGTGGAAACAAATTATAAAATGGATTCTTCATCATTGAAGGTTGTTTCCCCCACAACCGCATCACCTGTTAAAAATGCATGCATCTGGGGTGATTGGGAAAGTGCAGAACCGTTCTTTGATTTGGATCCCGAAGCTTTAATAGCTCCCATTAAGAAGTTGAGGAGTAATGCAACCTAGATGTCAGATTAGGACAAATGAAGTTTGTGGAGAGGCTTTTGCCAATGATGCAATCAGTGGGTTTGCTAATCAATAACTACAAAAGAGAACACTAAGGCAGCAAAGATTTTGGTTGAAAAATGCCCAAACTTAACACAGATCCTAAACATGTTTGAAGAGATACCACTCTTACGTGCAGCTGTTTATGGTCATGAGGTAGTATTTTGGTATCTATTAATGGTTAAGAGGTGAAGAACTTATTCCTTCTCAACTATATACTTGAATTTGATCTCTACGGTAAGTTGTACTTCATTTCTCTGCTATCTAATGATGTGTGTGTGTTAGCAAATCTCTTTCTAATGGCAGTACAATGACGTTTTGGTTGTACTTAATTACACAAACTACTATGTAATGACACTATGTAAGTACCAAAAAAAGTGTGTCAGCCTGTATCGTGTTGGATACTCGAGTCGGAACTCACAGATACTCGCATCGAATACTTCGTGCTTAGATCCTCAACTTTTTCATACATTTTTAAAAATTTTCAATTCTTTACTAATGCTACCAGCATATTTTGGCAAGTTAATGAGTAGCAATATTGACGTACAAGTGAATTAATGACTTTAAATCAAAACATATTGCTAAAAAAGTAAATAATACTAAAATGAACAAGCATGACCCAACGTATCTCGTTGTGTGTGTGTGTGTGTGTTTTTTTTTATACTGACATGTACGACACTTCGTATCCGTCTAGGATATTGATACCCTTATTCGTGTCATTTTCACTCTGTAATAATAATAAATAGGTTTTTAGGTGGAATGAGTTGAGAAAATAACCCAAATGAATTTGGGTTCAAGGGGTTTGAACATGATCAAAGCATCCATAGCTCCGTGACTACAGTTGCTTCCATTTTCATTCATGACTTTTAGTGAACAACTGTGGATAGTGGATGTATCGACATTGGGCTGGGTTAATGCCGCCCCCCAAGGCGCACATTTGAATCAAGCCAGATATGGCTCTGTTAAGTTTTTAATACAAGACTATCATTTGACCTCAGCCATGGGTGTAAGATCGTATCAGCATAGACTACCATATGTTAAAATCTACAAAAATGTTTGGAAACCAGGTGTTTGCAACCATATTTTGCAACCAGGGTGACGTGGCGTGATCTCGAAAGAATGATGAAATCCCCAAAGAGTTTATGTGTATCTCGAGGTTGTAAAAAACTCATCTAATGATGCCACATCATCACTCTAAAATCTAATGTTCCTTTATTTTGTTTTATCATTGAATTTGTAGATGCGGCGTTGGACCTAATTTTGTTATATCATGAAATGGCAACAACCAAATATATGAATGGGATTTCAGTAATCCTTCAATTGGCTACCAAGTCTTGGCCATCCTTGCATTTAGACAGGTAACCATTTTGGAAACCTTGCATCGATTCAAGTATCTCTAATCCTCTTATCTCGTTATTCACTTTGAGAGGTGCTCATCATGTCTCAAAATAAGAATATGCATGTTTGAATGGAATCTCATTCTATTGAATGGAACCCGACCCTCTCAAAGGCATTGATTTATAAGACTTTGCTGCTGATAAACTTAAGTTCTTGAAAAGAAAGTGATGCGTCCAGAAGTCGTCTTCCTATGAGTTTGGCCTGCAAAACAAATGTTAGACTGTCAAGGACCACCTTTTTGGTGGTCGAAGGCACTCTGATGCTTAAGTCAACAACTTTGTTTGAAGAAGGAAGTAAATCTGGACAAAACTCAGTTAAAGTTGCATACATTTGTCAAATGTTCCCTTTACTTTTATAATGGTCGCGATTAATTCTCCACGTGACTTGAGCATGTGAGGCGCAATGGAAGTAGATGTTTCTCGTAACAGTTTCCTCCTTGATGGAGATGCGTCCGTTGAGGCGTAACTCCCTCCACGACTCTTTTTTGTGCAACGCTCATCTTCTTTATGAGAGAACTCATGTCGGGCCTTGATTTTGGCTTTGATTGGTTCGGGCGTGGATTTAGGTTTTGTTTATGTCTTCTTATAATAGGCATTGTTTGGGCCTCTATAGTTGGATTTTAACCTTCTTGAGTTTTACGAGCTAACCCAATTGATGGGACGTCAGATCCTTGCAATGGATATTCTCTGCCACATATGTGAATGTGATGTCGGTTTATTTTGATGTATCATCAGCTACTCCCCCTTAGTTAATGGGTACGTTCATGTATCCATTAACTTCGTGACTGTTAGTATTCCAATTATATCTTTGTTTTGAACTTAATGTTGTTAGCAACTTTCGGTCAATCGATAGTCTCGATTGTTTCTTTATCCGTTCATTTTCATGCATTTTTTTGAAATTTTGCGCACCATTATATTCCGTACATCGCACCATGAATAGTCTCTTCATTGCTCGGTTGTATAAAAGAGATCGTGATAGGTTTGTTTCCTTCTTTACGCCATCTTTGATATTAGGGTTGTTTCTTCTTTCTATCGTCTTCTTCCATATTTTCTTGCCTATTCGTGATGTCTGCCGGTGACTTACTGGATGGTGAGCAGCTTGCTATCTGCAAAGCTCATTTTTCTCCCAAGAAGGCTTCTCAGGCGACCTTGGATAACGTCTGTTCCGACAATTCTTTTCCTTCTAACCTTGAGATCATTCTACCTTGTGAAAACAATAGTCATTGTCGTCCGAGGAAGGGGTATATTGCATTTTACCCACGTATGTTTCACTCCAATTTTCGATTTCCAACTCCAAAGTATTTCTAGGCTTATTTAGACTTTCTGGGTATTTTTCCTGTTTAGATGGGCCCTAACGGTTGGAGGGTTATGGTTTCCACATATGCAAGGGTCGTCCTTTCTGGTATTCCTTTGACTGATAGATTTTGCACTCGGTGGTCGATCTATTGCGACCAAGAGTACTTGTTTTTTTCGTTCTCCCGTGTGTTTTGGAAATCTTAACGATGACATCAGGGGTTAGTTGCGGGATTGGTTCTACGCTTCTGTCCGTTCTGGCTATTTTGATTTGCGGGGTCGGCAGATAGTAAGGTCTTTCCAGGTTCCCAACAAGCGGAGGGATTTGCAATTGACTGTAGATGAACAGATTATCAGCGAGCATTTTTTGCAGCTTTTTGTGGTTCCTTTGGACACCTATCTTTTTTATGTCATGGTGGAGCACAATGGTTTGTATAGTATGAATGAAGCTAAACGAGCTCTGCTAACTGAGAGGCAAACTATGGAGATTGCTGCCCGCGCTGCCGTTGTCGTTGGTAGTAATGATGTCGTTGATGGGAAAGTGAGCTTTGGATGTTACAGATCTCGATGCTCCTGTTAGCGTTGGTGCTACTGGTCCAACTTCCAAGAAAATAAATATTTCAAGGCCTGTTAGCTCGTCGAAGCGGTTGTTCCTAAGTTCTGATCGTGTTTCGAAGAGGAAACGACTCATTGATTCTACTCGTCATGCTTTTCTTTACTCGAGTTCTGTTGATAGGGAGTTTGCGAGGGAGGATCGCTTATCTTTGCAAGAGGTTGAAGAGATGAAGTTGGCATTGGAGAGGAGCGAAAAATAGACCATTCGCCCACTGGATGATGGTGAAAAGTGGTTCTTCTCTACTTATGGTGGTCCTGGCGTTGCCAAGTGCTCCAATGAAAATCCCAGGGCCATCGATGATAAGATCTTCCAACTGGCGGTTGTCCAGTCTAAGGAGCTTGGTGGTCATGATTGAGTTCCCGAGACGTAGTCTCCTCGTTCTCTCTCTTCTCCTACTGGTGATGGGGTGGAGGTCTCGCCTTCTTCTACCCGCTTAGGCTTTTCTATTCTCATTGAAACTGCCACTCGTTCCGCTTCTACTGTGGTTACTATGCAACGAAAGGGTGAGGATGGTTCTCCTGTCATTCCTTCTTCCTTCCCGATTGTTGGTGGTGGTTCCTCCGTGCTTCCAGATCCCCGCATTCTTCATTCGCAGATTAGTTGGATGGAACCTATCCCTGAAGAGATTTGGGTTAAATCAGGGTGGTGCGTGTGACTTGATCCACGAATGACACAGACGGTTGGTGGAGAGGCTTTCGATGCCTATGTTGGATCCAGGCCATCATCGAGATGATTGCCTTATGCATATAAAGGATGGGATGAATCATATTGCCTACGCATGGATGATGGGTTCGAGTTATCAAGCTAGTTGTAATCTGGTGGTTTTTCTAGAGTGGAAGTTCGTTGTGCTGTTGTTGGTGTTTACCCATGTTCTTTATCAATCCGACGCATTAAGAACGTGATGCTCGAAACAGGTCAAAGTGGTCAGGGTTGCTCAAGCCTTTTTGGTCGAAGCGGAGGGTGATCGTTATTGGTCTGCGACCGAACTCAAATATTTAATAATCGAATTAGACGGTGTTTATGCATGCTTACATGATGTGGAGAAGAAGTTGTCCACCAATAAGGCACTTCATGACGAGGTTGCGTGTGTCGTGATAGAGCACTCTACCAACCGTGACATTGCCGAGAAAAAGGTGGAGCAATTATTGACTGCACTTGACGAGGTCAAGGCAGATACCTCCGTGATGCTTACTATTATTGAGGGCCAACTTATTGCTGCTAGGAATGAACTTGCTTCTGTTAAGGAAATGTTTCACATTATGGAGCAGGCGGATTGGCAGCAAACTGTTGATGGACAGACTGAGCTTCTCGACTACATCGAGGGTCTTGGTGTTAACTTGTCTCAATACCGTCACTTGGTCTATCAAACCTTCGAGGATGAAGATGGTGCCGAAGACCTTCCGGACTATCCAATGGCTGAAGAGCCATTGCCTTTTCCTCTTGAAGAGAGAGCTCCTGCTGGTGATCCGGCCGCTCCTCGTTCGTCAGATGGTGTTGCTGACGATGTTATGGATCCCTCTGCTTGACCTCCTGCTCCTTTACTTTCTTCCTTGAATGTAATATAATAGTTTTATTGAAAACTAGAATTTTGTCCTTTAATTTTTTCGTAGTCGTAGTTCGTCTTGTTGATTCGTTTGTGTTGCCTGTACCTTTTATAAGTCGGTAATTATTCTCGAAATGAGTTGCACTACGTATCTTTAGCTTTGATTTTTATAGCTATATTTTTTATTTTGCCTGAATTTTGTTGATTTGAATTCTCCAAAGTCGATCTGGTGTTTTAGTTGATCCGAGACTCTATTGAGTTATGTTAACTCGTTCTTTCATCTTTTTCTTCGCTGGTTTGATGCACTAATCAAAATGAAATTACTTTTTTGTTGGCTTATTCGCTCAACTCTTACTCCGTTGGTTCAAAAATTCAGTCAACCCGACGTTGTTTTTATTTGGTTGACTCATTCGTCCAACTCCCGAAGTTGCTTTTATTTAGTTGACTGGTTCGTCCAACTTTTATTTTGTTGATTCGACGTTCTAGTCGATCCGAAGTTGCTTTTATTTAGTTGACTCGTTCGTGCAACTTTTACTTCGTTGGTTGATCATACCAGAAGTTTATTATATGTATCCAACTTGCATCCTGATTCCTTTTGGCTTTATATGCCAATTGTTTTGCATGGCTACATTTTGACGCTTTTATCCTTCGTGGGATGATGATTCTAAATTTGTAATTTTATTGATATTCCCTTTTGGATGTTCCAACTGTTCGTAACGGTCATTTTCCTGGAGCAGTTACGCTACATTGGGGAGTGATTTGCTTTATCCGCTTGATCATTGCTTGGTTGATGTCTATCCTCGTGTTAGATGTTCACGCCTTTGTTGTTTTTTCTCGTTTAATCTATGCCCTTCATTGCCTGATCCACTATTGCTCCTGTTCATCGTTAATCATTTAAGTTAATTGACTGGAGGTGCTTTCTGATCTGTTAGCCAAGAAGTATTGGTTTGACCGATCATGCCCATATCAGTGTCAAACTGTCCGATCATGCTCCCGTCCACACATTGTTTGGCGTCGCCTGCTGAAGTTTGATTGAGTTCGTTGTCGTTAATTCTTTTGTCGGTAATTCAGATTGGGTTTGCATCCGTCGGTAAAGTCCTTGAGTTGATTGGTGCAAGCATCTTCAAAGTGTTAGTTCTCCTTCTTTGATATAGACCTGCTCGAGCAGAAGGTGCTTCTTTGCTTAGGTGGATGTAGTATAAGGCGTATATCAGTTCCCTAGATTGTTATTTTGATCTTATGGCGTTGGTATCTGCATTTTCTTTTCCTTTGAGTTGATTGTCTGGCATTCCAATGAATTCGTCGAGCCGTCCTCTTTGAATCTGATGCTCGATTTCTTCTTTCAGCTTGTAGCAATCCTCGGTATCATGCCCGTGATTTTTGTGGAAAGAACAACACTTGTTTTTTTCTCTTCTTCTAGGTCTCCTCTCATCCTAGGTGGCCAGTTGACGTTTTCCCAATTCGCTATGTACTTCAGGGTGTTGGTCATACTTGTCTTCAAGGTCGTGTATGGTTTGTATGTCTTTTTAATTACGCTGGTTATCCGTTTGTGACTGGGTTGCGCCGATTGTAACTTCCTGAATTCCTGCTGGTTGGATTCGGTCCTTCCGTCATTTCGATGTTTCTTTTATTGACCACTATCTTCCCGTGGTCCATCATCTCGTCTTCTTTCTCCTCCCTTTCCTATTTCCTTGAATGGGTTTCCCTTTCATGTTTATTTTTTCTCCTGGCAGCTTTCATCTCTTCAAGAGAAATGTGTTTTTGGGTTGTTTTCAGCAATACTGCCATGTTTTTTGGAGGTTCCAGGTTGAGAACGTGAAAAAAGGGCCCTTTTTCAACCTGGTGGTGAAAGTTGCGGCGGTTGTAATATCGTTGCATCCATCGATCATTGTCAGTTCATTGGTGAAACGAGTTATGTATTCTCGTATCGTCTCTTCGGGCTTCTGCTTGACATGGAGGAGGTAGTTTGGTTATTTCTTCATCCATTGACTTCCGATGAATCTTGTGATAAAGGCGGTGACTAATGCCTGGAAGGAGTTTATTTACCTCGGTGGTAGGTCATTGAATCAATTCATTGCCGTGGAGGTAAGGTTAGTCGGATATGTTATGCACAGGATCGACTCTGTGGTTTCCTTCAATGCCATCATGTGGTGGAATTGTCTCAGGTGATCTGTTGGGTCAATGGTGCCATCATATACTTCAAACTTTGTCGGAGTGAACTTTTTCGGCATGGGAGTTATCATGAGTGCATTGGAAAATGGTGGCTTGACTAATTTGTACAATACGTTGGGATCACCGACTTCGATTCTGATAAGGATTTCAGCAATCATTTCGTCTCACTGTGGAGTCTTGCCCTGGAGGAGTTTATTGCTCTCGCGGTTTCCCTATTGGGGTTCTGCTGGAACTTCGTCACTCCTTTGAGTTCGATTGGTGGAGTTTTGCCGGAGCGGTGTCTGGACAGGATCAGCTGGCTGAATGCGCTCCTGGGTGAGTTTTTCAAGCATCTTCGTCATGCAGTCCATCTAGACCATAAATAGGTCTACTCGAGGATCCGTGGCAGCGTCACCGAATGTCTAGGTTGTCTGGGCTATTGTATGTTGTGGATCTTGATTATTGGGTGCCATTAGCCCGATGATTTGGGTTACTTCTTGTTCGCGAGCTGCTTGTGATACGTTGTCGCCAATAGGAGAGTTATTGTTATCGTTGCCGAGTTGAGGATCTATAGGGTGTCATTTGTTCTGACAACTTGTTGATGGTTTATCAGAATTTGGTGAACTTTGTCACTGTAGATCTTCTTTTTAGAAAGGAAACTTGTCGTTCCCCATGGACGGAGCCAAACTGATGTGTCAAAAAATCATCTTCCTGTGAGTTTGACCTGCAAAACAAATGTTAGACTGCCAAGGACCATCTTTTTTGTGACGAAGGCACTCCGATGCTTAAGTCAACAACTCTGTTTGAAAAATGAAGTAAATCTGGTCAAAACTCAGTTAAAGTTGCACACCTTTGTCGAATGTTCCCTTTACCTTTTATAATGGTCGCGGCTAATTCTCTTTCCGACTTAAGCATTTGAGGCTCAACGGAAGAAAATGTTTCTCGTAACAGTCTCCTCGTTGATGGAGATGTGTCCGTGGAGGCTTAACTCCCTCCACGATTTTTTTTTGTGCAATGTTCCTCTTCTTTATGAGATCACTCGTGTTGGGTTTGGATTTGGGACTTTGTTTATGTCTTTTTATAATGGGCCTTTTTGGGCCTCTATGGTTGGCTTTTAACCTTCTTGGGTTTATGAGCTGACACAATAGAAGGGACGCCAAATCCTCGCGATGGATGTTCTTTGTCACATGTGTGGCCGAGACGTCAGTCTATTTTGATGTATCATCGGAAAGTATGTAATAACTCAAAGTGTGCCTTCAAGGTCATTCTCCTTCATAAGCAATTTTCAATCGAGTACAAATTTGAACTTCACCATAAACCTTCATAGCCACTCACAAATGATTTCTTTGACGTTTTTACAGTGCTTAAGGAGCCAGATGGAGTAATATTAAATGTGTTGAGACAATTAGGTATACAACACCAAACTAGATTAACCCATTTCATTCCATGTTTCCTTCTCTTACTCTTTGCCACCATTAATAACATGTGTTAGAATATTCCCATAAGGCGGATCTATATAGTTCATATTATTATACGTTGTGGACCGTCGAACTATAGGCGAGCGGTGTTTGATTAGACCCGATTAATTGTGATCATTAAGAAACGAGACAAGGGTCATAAACACATTTCTAATTACATGTGTTATGTCTTGACATGTAATACTAAATTGTGTATGGAGGTTATTTATGTGTAGATTCCAATTTAAGTCCCAATATAATTCTATTACTGATAATGGGCTAATAATAGAATTAGGGCTCTATATATACGGTTGAGGTCCCCACTCCAATCCTAATTCTCTATCTCATACTTTTCCCATCTGGTTACAAGAGAAATGTTCTAGAGGTGGAAGATCTCTCCCTTGCATGTTGCTAGTTCGTGAGGATTGATGCGTGAATATTCTTCATCAATGGCGACTTCAGGTACGCATTGATTACGGTTTTCTTTCTTGATTATTGACATGAGGTCTTGGTTTAGGATCTGTTAGATTCTTACAAGTGGTATCAGAGCCTCCTTGTCAAAATCATTTAGTTATTGTTTGATTAAATAATCAATCCTCTAGCACAATTTAATTCTTATGATTTTTTAAGTTGTATTTTAATGTGTAAAATATAGTTGTATTTTTTGCATATTTGGATTTGAAAAAATCAAATTTTTTCACCACATTAGTTTTACCCAAACTCAAGCAATTTATTTTGTCGGATCTGGTTCTCTCGACCATTAGATTGTCGTTTAGCTGGTGCTAATCGACCCATAAGGCTATTTGGTGTCAGTTTCCTACTTTACAAGCTTTACAGTTCATGTAACAAAAAAAAAAAAAAATCGCTACCGCCAACCCCACCAATTAATCGTGGGTCCGCAACCTTCTCCTCCTCCCTCGATTAACAACAACTTCAGTAATAGAGAGTAAGCAAACCACCCTCGTCGATTTGCAGTGAATTCTTGTCGGTGCAATTAGTTGAAAAGTTGTTTTCAAGGTGGATCGACTGACCAAGAAGCCCCAAAAGGTGTGGTGGAAATGAGGATTTTTTTTTGTCTTATGCCTGTTCTTTTTTATTTTTGCTGTTGTGTGAAGTAGGAGTTGGGTTTTAAACTTACAGGGTTTGTGATGGAGAAGATGATGAGGTGTTGGGCCTACTTGGCCATTAGGCCCAGTTGGTTTACTTGGATGAACCTTTTCATTAGGCGATTTAATTTATAGGGCCTGTTTTATTATTATTTGGGCATTTTTTTTAAATACTAAATTTGGGCATATTTTTAACTAGTTGGGTCCAGCTGGTTCGATCCATCTTAACCAGTTCAGTCCAGCTGCTTCAATTCAGTGAATCGGTTCAGCCTGGTTTGGTCCAGATTAGCTGAATCAGATCGGTTCAGGTTTTGTTTGGATTGATTTTATTTTGTTTCTATTAATTAGCCTTAGTTATTTTGAGATAACCACTTACACGTTATCATGTTTGTCCAAATACTTGAATTATAATGGTGTGTTCGGTTTCTCATAAGGGCCCATTATTAAAAGTGTAAATTTATATGTACTCAGTTTTGCCTTCGTCTATTTGTTTGCTCCTTAATTAGACAAAAATTTGCATGATAATGATTACTAGTTATTTATTTTTCAGTTATGATATCAATGCATTAAAGTTGATGGGAAGTACATATATTGATGTGAGTTTGTTCTTTTGTGTTATTTTAGTGAATGTTTTTTTTAATATTTGCCAACTTAAATAACATTCCAGTGCTTAATGGATCAAATTTTAAAAAATGGAAAAAACATATAGTAATCGTTCTCAGTGTATGGATTTGGATTACGCTTCGTGTTAATGAACCCACTAAGCCTACTGATTCTGGTTCAACTGAAGATAAGACTTCTTATGAAAAGTAGGAGCACTCTAATCGCATTAGTCTTAGATACTGAATCACTATATTTCTGAAACTTTTCGTGGTGCCATGACTAAGGAGAAAAATGCTAAAGATTTCCTACGCCAGGTTGTAGACCGATTTGTTGCATGGGAAAAGGTGGAGGCAAGTACGCTTCTTAGCAAATTTGTTACCATGCGGTATACTGGCAAATGAAACATAAGGGCGTACATAATGGAAATGTCTAATCTTGTTTCCAAAATGAGGACACTAAAGTTGGAGTTTTCTGATGAACTCCTTGTGCACCTCATTTTGATTTATCTTCCTACATAGTTTGGTCCCTTTAAGATCAATTATAATACTCAAAGGGATGAATGGACTCTTCACATGATAAGGTCACTACAGTGTGTGCAAGAAGATGAACGTTTGAAACGAGAAAATATAGAAAGTGCTCATATGACGACATTTTAAATGGCAATTTAGGCATCAAGAAAAGAAAAAATATTTCTGTTAAAGCTAAGAGAACCGCAAACATGATAAGGTCACTACATTTTTATTTTGCAAGAAAGTTAGTCATGTGAAGAAGGATTGTCTCAAATATCATAAGTGACTCTCAAAGAAAGGAAATAATTTTAGTTTTGTTTGTTCTGAATTTAATCTAGCTAAGGTATCACGCCATTCCTGGTGGATAGATACAGGTGCAACTATTCACATTAGTGTTTCCATGCAGGATTGCATAAGGAATCGAAAACCAAATGATGCCGAAAGGTTCATTTACATAGGGAATGACAATAAAGCTTGTATGGAGACAATTGTAGTCTTTAAATCACAATTAGAGTCTGGTTTTTATTTGGATTTGGATGAAACTGTTTATGCAATGTCATTTAGACGAAATTTAATTTCTGTTTCCAGTTTGGATAAATGTGGTTATATTTTTTCTTTTGGAAAATGAAGTTTAGTCTCATACAAAATTTCAAAGTTATTGGTAATGGATCTCTGATTGATAATCTATATAAGTTAGACTTAGATGTTTCACACTTATAGTCAAATGAAACTTTACATGTTATTATTTATGGTACTAAGCGAAGATTAACTAAAGAGAACTCTTCTATGTTATGGCACAAACGTATAGGTCATATATCTCGACCGAAGATTGAAAGGCTTGTGTCCACTGAAGTTCTTGGGACCCTTGAATTTACAGATTTTACGATTTGTATTGAATGCATAAACACTAGGAAATTAGGTGCATATAGGAGTTCAAGTGTCTTAGATTTGATATATATACTTTTGTGAACCATTCCCTACGGCTTATTGGAATGATCAACGGTATTTTATCACTTTTACAGACAATTATTCTCGCTATGGATATCTATACTTAATACATGAAAAATCACAATCATAGAAGTGTTCAAGGCCTATAAAGCTGAGGTTGAAAATCAATATAATAAGAAAATTAAGGTCGTTAGATTTGATCGTGGTGGTGAATACTATGGTAGATATGACGGTTCAGGTCAATGTTCAGGTCCATTTGCGAAGTGCTTACAGGGATGTGGCATCGTCCTTCAGTACACCATGCCAGGGACACCACGTCAAAATGGTGCATCTAAGAAATGAAATCATACCCTAAAACACATGATTAGGAGCATGATTTGTCTTTCTACCTTGCCAGAGTCTCTTTCGAGAGAGGCCCTAAAGACTGCAGTTTATATCTTTAATAGTGTGCTCAGTAAAACATTCAACAAAATCCCATATGAGCTATGGACTGGTAGACGTCTTAGCATTCGTTACTTACATATTTGGAGTGTCCAACTGAGGCTAGGCTTTACAGGCCTCATGAAGAAAAATTGAATTCCGGAACTATTAGTCGCTACTTTAGTGGATATTCAGAAATATAAAGGGGATTCAAGTTTTATTGCCCCTTTACTAATACCTTAATTGAGACGGATAATGCCAAGTTTATTAAGGATGTTGAGAATAGTAGGAGTAGACAGTCCAGAAACATTAGCTTTGAAGAAGAATGTGTTAACATTCCTATGATGGATATTAAACCCATTAACATGATACAAGATGCGGATGCAAATCACGAAGATATATCTAGATTGCCTTCTGCTAATCCAGAAGCACCTCAACTTCCTCAATTACAAATGCCAATAAGGAGATCCAATAGGGAGAGGAGATCTGCTATTTCGGATGATTATGTAGTTTATCTCAATGAGCATGAGTTTGATATAGGAATGGAAAATGATCTTATCATTTTTCTTGAAGCTAAACAAAGTGTTCACTCTTCAGATTGGATGAATGCTATGTTAGATGAGTTAAAGTCTATGAAGGACAATGGCGTTTGAGATCTTGTCGAGTTACCTAAGGGGGTGAAACCAATTGGATGCAAATGGGTTTTTTAAAACCAAACGTCATTCTAAAGGTTACATTGAAATATATAAGGCACGTCTTGTTGTTAAAGGCTTTACTTAAAAGGAAAACATTGATTATAAAGAGATTTTTTTTCCAGTTTCTGTGAAACTCTTTTAAAATCATTATAGCCCTTGTAGCTCATTATGATTTAGAGTTACATTAGATGGATGGTTAAGACTGCATTTCTTAATGAAAGTGCTGCAGGGTTTTGAGATTAAAGACTTAGAACATAAAATTTGCAAATTAAAGAAATTGATCTATGGCTTAAAGCAAACATCTCATCAATGGTATAAAAAGGTTTGATCGAATAATTTCCTCTTTTAGTTTTGAGGAACATCCGATTGATCAATATGTTTATCTTAAGATTAAGGGGAGCAAATTTATTATTTTCTAGTGCTATATATTAATGAAATCCTACGTGAAAATTGTGTCACAAGTTTATTCCATTCAACAAAATTTATTATTAAAGTTTTTCGCTATAGCATATTTGGTGATAGACATGCAGACTAATTGCACTGATCATATAGTATTATTGGTCTATCACGTCATATATTTGTTAAATTTGCACTTGGTAGGTTCTTTGCACTAGGTAAAGTACTCATTGTTACGAGTGATAAGTTGAGTTTGTTCTAATATCCAAATAATGATTTATATATGAAAATTATCTCTCATGCTTTAGAAGTAGAGAGTATATTGTATGATAAAGTTTTATCTGTACTAGGATATTATGCATATCAATGGAATGTTTAACAAATATTTAAGATTGAAGAATGCTCACTAAACAACGGCTATTGCAGTATTTAAAAAGAACACAAGTTTATGCTTGCATGCAATAGATCTAATCAATTGGATTAGATATTCAAGATAAATTTTTTGTGTAATGTCCAAAAGAATTCTTTGTTTGATGTAAATCATATGATCAAACATTATGGTTATGCATAATTTTTATTTCAGGGCTTCACGCTATAGGTTTCATTCGGAAACGTTATGAAATAAAGCCGCTGATTTTATTCAGAGAATGAATTGTTCATTCTAAATTATATCGACTTCAAGTTTTTTGTCGTTAAAGAAATGATTCAGAATCATCCAATGACAATTAAGAATGTACCACATAAGGTGTTCAATGAGTATGTTGCTCGTTTACGACATAGTTAGTTCTTATGATGCTCATAATCAATGAGAGTCTATATTTTCATGTTTAATTGTCATTGGTGATCACCTTTTGTTTATAGATGATTCTGAAATAAAGATTTCTATTTTTTCAATTATGGTTGTGCATATACATTCTGATTAAGTAGAATAAAGCGATTCAGTTTTGAATCATAAGGTAAGACCAATTGAAAATGGACATGATCATGGATCACATTACATGTCATTTTCATGCTACACATCCATATTTTGATCTATGTCGTTGATTGTATTGGTATTTGTGACCATGGATGGGTCCAACCAGGATAAATGTGGTGAAGGTCGCTATGATCCTATATTGATATTTTCAATGAACCAGATTATTTTGAGACAACACTCACAATTCTCGACAGTCAAGTTTTGTGCTCATAAAGTTTTACAATGTGTAATCTATAGATGATCTATGTAGTCCAAGTGGGAGGTTGTTAGAATATTTCCTTAAGGTGGATCTACATATTTCATATTATTATACATTGTAGACTGTCGAACTATAGGTGAGTGGTGTTTGATTAGACTCGATTAGTTGTGATCATTAAGAAACTAGACAATGGTAAAAAACATGTTTCTAATTACATGTTTTATGTCTTGACATGTATTACTAAATTGAGTATGGAGGTTATTTATGTGTAAATACCAATTTAAGTCCCAATATAATTCTATTATTGATGATGGACTAATAATATAATTAAAGCTCTATATATATAGTTGAGGTCCCCATTCCAAACTTAATTCTCGATCTCCTACTTTTCCCATCTGATTTGACTTTTCCCATCTGATTTGAGAAATACAAGAGAAAAGTTTTGGAGGTAGAAGATCTCTCAACTGCGTGTTGCTAGTTTGTGAGGATTGCTGAGTGAATATTCTTTATCAACTGCGACTTCAGGTACGCATTGATTACAATTTTTCTTCCTTGATTATTTACATTAGGTCTTGCTTTAGGATATGTTAGATTCCTACAACATGCTTTTTAATTACTTATTATACTATTCAACAGTGCCGAGTATTAAAACCTGGTGCAATACAAAAATTATGTATCAACAACACTTGAAAGTAGTTGGCAGTATGTGCAACCAAATGGTCCTTTTGGATGAGTCGGAAATGCATACTTTACTTGGTGGAACCGTTTTATTAGCTTCGGTGCATGGACAGTTGAATTTATAAGACTTGTCACCAATATAAAGCCAATTGAATTTCAGAGCCATAATCATCTTAGTCACTTTATGCTGCATATGGCAGTCAAGCATCGACAAAAGGTTTTTAACTACCTAAAAGAGACACAACATAATGAAGAATGGGCAAATCATATAGATATGAATTCAGGAGAAGCTCTCTTGCATTTTGCAGTAGCAATGCCACTGCCTTCTAAACTCAGAGATTATCAGTCTGACTTTACAAGTTCAAAATGAGCTCCAATGATATAAGATGATCTTTCATTAATTTTTTTTTCTAGTTAATTATATATGTTCAATTTTAGAATTATGATTTAATGCATAAATGCTATTTGTACTTGGACATATGAGCATATAATGATGCACATGTAATTTTTTTTTTCTGCTAATAATATATTTATAAAACCTGGAAGGGTCACGACAACTAAATGGATGGGTTGTTGCTTGCACAAGCAAATTTTTTAAATCAATCATATGTTTTATTGTACACAGGCAGTGGAAAAGATCGTCCAACTTGCTTGCAGGAAAATGAAATTTTTTAACCTTGAACCTCCTAGAGAAATGTTCACAAAACAACACAAGAAGTTGGTAGAGCAAGGAGAAAATGGATGAAAGACATGGCATCCACATCTATGGTGGTAACCACACTTATCGCAACTGTGGTATTCACATCAGCATTTACTGTCTCTGGTGGTAATACAAGTGATACAGGCCGCCCTATATTCCTTGGTACCACATCTTATATGGTTTTTGCAATATCAAATGCATTGGCTTTCTTATCTTCTTTGACCTCAGTGTTGATGTTCTTAACAATCCTAACAACTCGCTATGTTGAAGATGATTTTTTCAAGTCTTTACCACAAAATATGATAATCAGGCTCTCTATGCTCTTCTTTGACATTAGCATTTAGTGCCACTTATTTTGTCATGTTTGAAGACCACTATGTATGGGTCTCTATTCTTATAGCTCGGCTTACTTCTTGTCCTATGACACTATTTGCTTTCTTACAATTTCCACTTTTTGTTGAAATGATTCAATCTACGTATGGATCTGGGTTATAGATCCACATTATGGTTTCATCGCTGTCGTTTGAGGTTGTTGAGCATGAATACAAGTTGATAGCTCATATGGTTTCTATGACATTATGCATGCGAGTCAATTGAGGTTGTTGGGCATGTGTTGAGAAATCTCCAGTCTTTCTTAGTAATTGATTTCTATCAATTGAAGTTGTTAATTAAGCATCGTTTTCTTTATTTATCTTAATGTTGCATTGAAATGTCTATAAAAATCTTCTACAAGTCCAAACAACCCTATTCTAGAGAATGTCGTAGAAATAATAAACACTACTCTCTTTCTCACTGTTAGTCTAGGCCAAACTTGTTTTCCTTTTGCTCAATACAACCAATGTTTTAAATGTTTAAGGTATTAAGATAATGCTCAATTAGTACCTAAAACACTTTTTCTCTCACATTAGTTTAAACAAAAACTTGATACCTATTTGTATCCATCATGGTACTAGGCTAATGGCCTATTCAAACTAAGCAAACAATCTAGGAAAATTTTCAAAATATTCATTAGGTGAGTTTGCTTCATAGTACTTGCCATGCCCATTGCAAGTATCATGAAAGATAATAACCTAATTTTTTTTCTCAATGAAATTTTGCAAAAAAATGTTCCAACAGGGTGAGCTTCAAATATAATCTTTTGTTGTGAATCACTTATATTTTACTTGCGATATTTTTAGGGTTTTGCAAAAAAAATTTAACCATTCATGAATCTTTTGAACATTTTACACAGCGGAAAGCTACAATCAACTAAAAAAACAACATATCTTACGGTTAGGCTCCTTTGAACTTAGTTCGAAGATTCAGATCCAAGCTAAAGCAGTAACACCTTATATCAAAACGAATGAGCAATGACCTTCAATAGCGAAAGATATAGAATGAGAACTCAAAATAATGAAGTGGTAAGAGGTGAAAAAAGAAAAAGAAAAAGGTGGGAAGAGGTGGTACAAGGAGAAAAATGGTGGTACAAGGAGAAACCCCACCAGAGTTTATGTATCATGTGGTGGGTCAAAGTCATTGGTGGCATCGAGTAAAGTAGATGCATGCTGCTTGCCCTGCACCCTTCCGCCTCGCTCTTGAAAACTCCAAACTCTTTCCGTCGGCGTAAAATTCAATCTTTCCCTCCATCAAAAATGGCTGCGAAACCCCGAAAATCAGAAGAACCACCACCTTCTTCTATTGAACAAGAAGAAGAAGAGGAGTCTACCCCATTGAAGAAACCCACCGGTACCAGTGTGGCCACACCCATCTCAACCTCAACCGATGATGGTTTCAAAAAAGAAACAGATTCAACCCCAAGTTCTAATGCTGACGCTTCCGCTCAAGAAAATGAAGAAGAATCTACTGAAAAACCCAAACCCTTTAACATCCTTGCCACTGCGAATGGGAGTGAGACGACTACGAAGAAGAAGAATAAGAGAAAAAGTGAACCTGGAGAAGATGCGAATTCAAATGCGAATGCGAGTGAAAAGAAGAAGAAGAATAAGAGTGCATCCTCGAAGAGGGTATGGAGTGACGCTGACGAGGTTGAGTTGTTAAATGGGATGGCTAATTTCATTGAAAAGGAAGGTAGGAATCCGTCGACTCACTTAGATGAGTTTTTGGCATCTATAAAGAATTCATTGGGTTTTGATGTTAGTGCTACTCAATTGTATGATAAAATGCGACGGTTGAAGAAGAGGTATCTAGATAATAGGGAGAGATTGTCCAAGAATGGGGATTACCCTTCCTTTGCCAACCCACATGAGCAGGAATTGTACGAATTGTCCAAGATGATATGGGGTACTGGTGTTAATGTTTCTTCTGGTGGGAAGAAGAATAAGAAGCGCACTGGCGATGGAGGAGTTAGTAAAGCAATAGATGATGGGAAGAAAAGGAAGAGGAATCGGAGAAAAACTAGCAATGAGGTTGTAACTTCAACTACAAGCGAAGAGGAGGAAGAGGAGAAAGATTTGTCTAAGTACCCGTGCTTGAATATGATGGCTGAGGAAGGGAAGGATATGTTGGCAATACCGAATGTTGTGCTTGAAAAGTATCTTTCAAAGGAGGGATTTAGTTTGCTATCATCAGCTCAAAAGAAAGTGTTGGATCTCAAGTGGGAGATACGCCAGGATGAGGAGGCTGAAATTTACTACCGAAAATTGGAGTTGGCTAGACAAATGGAGAGGGAGCTAAATGATGCAATAATGTCCAAGGGGCACAACCAAAAAACTGTCTCTTAAGCAACATCGTGATGGTGGTTCAAAGGCAAGGGAGGAGGTCAGGATTTCTGGTGTCTTTATTTTTTGTTTTGTTTTTGTTTTTTTTTTCCTGGTGATCAAAAGTATTAGTATGGAGACTTGCTTTGTGCAATATGTTCTGAGGACCTTTCTTATTTATGTGACTTGTTCACTTAGGAAGTATGGATGAAGGTATATGATGATATAATTACATTTTGCTTTGTTTAATGTATTTTTAGTGGTCTGTTGATTTAACAAATTTATTTTCTCTTTGACAAGGTATTTGCAAACTAGTATAGTGATACAAATACTCAATAGTCAACATATTTAGATCATTTTTGTTTATTTATCAGTTTAGGCTTATCTTAATCTCAGTGGAGTTGCTGAGAAGGTCAGTTGCATTCTCATGTCTGGCAGATACTGATGGTTTGATTTCCAAATTTGCAATATCCTAAACTAGATATTGTTTTCCTAACGCTGTTCATCATCATCTCAATCACCCATTCCCCATTCTCCTCTCCAGTTTTCTCAAGTTCTGTTCTTCAGTTCATCCATCAGTGGCATCCTTAATATTTGCTACGGCTACCTAAACTATTTAAGGCATTCCTCCATGTTGAACTTTTATGAGTTAACCTTGTTGAAGATTGAAATCCAACAAGCCCTGCCACAACCGAGGGAACATTTCAGGATTGAGGATGAGAACTGTCTCCTTCCATGGATTGGGAGGAGATTACTCTAGTTACTTTAGTTTCTTGGACTTTATCCTAGATAAAAATTAGTCTAGGACTTCGATGATTTTAGTGAATGAATCATTACCAAGAGCCACATTATAAAGTTTGTGTCCTACTAAAGTGCTAATGCAAACTACCGCGACTCTTCTTAAGGTGTAGTCTGCAATTTGATCAGGAGAGCGGGCTTTTGTCTCGTAAATGAGATCAAAACAAACATGTAAGGGTGGTCGGGCACTAATTTTATCTACAGTCGTTGGCTTTGTGAATTGATTCCAATCTCGAGTGCAAAAAAAGTGCCTGAAAGGGAACATAAGTGTTACGATAGTAGAACTGTCAGCCTTGATATATTCACGACTGATTAATGTTGCAGAAAAACGATATGTAATCGTGATCAGAGGCCTAGAAAAAGAATGTAGTTAGATTGTTGCACACTTGCACTACTATGTTTTTTGGTAACAGCTATTTCATTGTAACACCAAATTTTGACATCTCTTGGACTCTGTATTCTGTCCCTCAAACAGACAATACAACATAAGCAAATAGAACGAAATGATGAAATGGTTATTCAAATACAATTTTAAAAATAATAATTAGAAAATATAAAGAAGAGGGGAAAAAGGTGCAAGCCTACTTGTGGCCACTTAGGCCTTGTCACCTTATACTCTACAGATTAAAACTGTATGATAGGATCTAAAGTGTGCTCTACGCTAGCATGGGTAACTAGTATTAATTGGACACTTAAAGTTAACCTTGTAGCTTACCTGTCACTGTGGATACTCTATGGCTGTAACACTAGTTGTTACGTTTCTACCAATTTCAACAGACTAGAACCATTTCTGTAGTAGAATAAATACGGACCGTTGAACACTTTTTTTAAGAACAGAGTAAGAGAATGCCCAAGCCACCCAACCTAACACTATTACCTTGACGACTCAAGGGTTCCAGTTCTAGTGAAAGATTGTTTGCCTGTTGTAGCAAACATCTTTCTATTGGATGAACTTTGAAATAGGATTGTTTACCTTGACCCCGAACGGTACTTGAATGAAGTACATTTGTAACACAAGCATTTTCAGGCAGACAAAAAAAAAAAACCATAATGTGACCAATACAAATAATATAATGTATTATCACAATGTCATGCATCAAGTATCCAAAATTTAACGATTTAGTAACACATGGCCAAATTGTTGATACATATGCATAGGTTGTGGCAATAGCACTAATGTAATTCACATTTGAATCCACCATCATCTCCAACCAACTCGAGAACCTGTTGGATGATGAAAAGCCACATTTTCTCCTTCAATCTAATTTCAAAATCATGATGAGAATAGGATGATCTGCAGTTGCTCTTCAAACTTCATCATCTTAATTAGTCTGAATCACATCCGTGTGATCAAGAATGAATCCTTCCTCTTCAAAGTTCAAACTGCAGTTCTGGCAATTTTTTGGTTTCATTCGTTAAAATATCAGAAATGGATTTAATAGTAGCAATAATGTTTGAATTCACGGTGATGAGATTTTCCTTTATAATTGTTCACTGCGCAATTTGTAATACATTCATGGTCTTCTTGTTTTTGTTTATACACTTTTGCTTGTATTGCAATTGAGGATATCCAGTATCTTTTTTTTTTGGGGATACTATTAGGCTTATTCTTTCAATCAAGGATTGTGATTTCGTTTTTCAAGTTAATTTTGGTTTCTTGATTTTAAGAAATATTTTGGTGTGTAAAGAAAAAACGTAAAAATTTCAAGGATACATGAAATATATAATAAATTTCGAAGGCATATGAAATATGTGAAAAAATAAGATGTAATAAAATAAATCTATTAAATGCATTAAATTAATCCAAAATATCAAGAGATGAAACAAACATGAAATCAATATAATTAAAAAATTATGGAGTGGTTTCAAAAATCAATATATAAGTAGAAGAAATGATAATTAGAAAATCAGGAGGGTGGTTTCAAAAATCAATAAATAATTAGACGAAATGATGATTAAAAAAACCCTCAAAATTTACGAAAAAACCCCGAAAGTTTTTCAATTGATTTCAGCATTGCGTATTATTTTCAATATCTTTATGTTAGATTTGAAATACAATCAAATAATTCAATTCTAAAGATAATTGATAAAATTATTTAAGCAGTAACCAGTTTTTATTTATCATTTCATACCCCGAAGGCTACATTATTGTTGCAGTAGGATTATCAAACCAAACCGCGCCCATAGGATACCCCATTTTTTGACGCTTTGCTTATGTCCCACCCAACCCATCTTCAGGTTCGCTTAAGATTTAGACGGAGCTCTTTATTTGTTACTAGGGTGTCAATGTGCTCTACATGCGTGGATATTCAATACTTTATTTTATTTTATTATAACCATTCAATAATAAGAAAAAAAATATTATTGAATTTCTAAATAATATATATATATATATATATATATATATATAAATATAATTTTACGAGCCCATGTATAGTTTATAAATAAATCATAGGCTTCAAATAATTTGTTAGGGACATAGGTGTAAGTAATCAATGTTTTATTGGGGCTATTTTTATGGTAAAAAGTATGAAATTTGGATGACAAAATGAGAAATTTAAAAGTTAGATGTAAGGGTCCTTTTATAATTTACAGATAATTTGAGGGCTTTACATAAACTATATTAGAGCATCTCCAAGAGATTCTCTATCTAAACCCCCATTTTAATTTTGCCTCTTCCTTCCCCCTATATTTGGGAGCATCCATTTCATCCCCAAATCCTAATAAATATATTTTTTTTAAATGTCACTTTTATTCTTTCTCTCTCCTCCAATCATTAAAATTTAAATAGAAAATTTTAAAAATTATGAAAATATATATTTATAGAATGTGATGAAGAAATAGGGAGACCTCTAAAATTAGCTTTTAGTTAAAATGGGGGATGATTTTAGCTTTTACCCTAGTATAGTTAATGAATGTTCACAAGGGTTGGTTTTGATTGCAAATAGTTTAGCTTTGGAAGGGTAGAATGGTAAAATTTGTAATAGTATTTGTCATTTTGAATGACTAAAATACCCTTTGTTACTTTTACCCACTTTTTGATTTTTTTTATTGTAAATACCATAGTGTTGAGAGGGCAAAATTGGAAAGGAAATTTATAGTTGAAGACATACACAATCACTGTTCATTTGGGAAACTTTAGTTATATTGTTCAAATTTTTCTCTGATTCTCATTTTCATGTCTTTCTTTTCTAGTTCTCGTTTTAACCAAGAAACCAAAGTGGTCGCTCACAAAATAAACTATATAATGCATACATAACGCGTTTAATCAGACCAATATAAAAAACAAACCTTGAATTTTGCATTTTTTATGTGCGTCTACTTCCGCCTTTCTATCTCTATGCTTCCTATGACCAACCTAATCTTCACACTTTAGTGTTTGGTCACAAAATTAGTCAGGTTAGCCAATTGGATTGGTCAAACTATTTATTTTGTTTAAAATTAATGTAATAAAGTTTAAAACAAATAATTTAGGCACAACGCATCTTCAATTTCATCATCTTCAAAATTTATATTGGTAATCATTGTGGCTCTTACGCTTACACTTTAAGCTAAATTTGTAAAAATTGTACACTTGAAGTTAGTAATGATTTGTTGTTCATAAATTCTACCTTGATTCTATCTTATTCGAAAAACAAATAAATAAAAAATCTACCAAATAGTAAAAAAAAAAAAAAATGACTAAATTTCTCAACTTATGTTTGTTCATCGTCATACTCCTTGGTCAAGCCTTGCCTCACCCAACCCTTGGGCAATGATCTCTAGGCTATTCAAACAGGAGTTATAGACACTATTGGCCTTGGAGGCATTATCGTAATCAAAAGTGACGCAAGGAATTGAAGTCTATAGTAAGTGCAGTAGTCGAAACCTATTCTCCTTGACCTTAACCTACACAGGAAACACACGTGAGCCAAATACCATCGTTGTGGCGGTCAACGACACTATGATGCTAAAGTCAGACAATGTTTGAGAAAGGCTTAAAGGTGTAAATTAGGTTTTGTGGCGTACCTTTGTTCATCAATCATGTGTCCTATTTATAATGCGAGAGTCCTTGTTCGGCTAGGTATTTGGTGGCGTAGTTTAGGGAAACATATCTTGTTGGAGATCATTTCCTCGTTAGGAGCCGTCCATGTAGGAGAGTTTCCCTATATGACTTGTGCTCCTAAATCTACAGGAGAAACTTCCCTTTTGGAGTGTTGTCCATGCATATGAGTTTCCATGCACAACTTATACTTTGGTATTTGTTTCCTAGTCGAAACAAATGTATTGCTGGCCTTGCCTGTTTTGAGTCGACCCTCCAAATACTTGCCTAATTAGGCCTTACGGGTATTGAGCTTGATCATGTGACGTGTGGGCTTAGTAATGCGCTACAATTTGGGTCCTACCTTATGGATTCTGCAAAAGTGGGCTTAGTGTTGTCTAGGCTTCGCCAGATTGGGTGGACAATTAGGCCCGCTTAGATCTACTTACAAGATTATCATGACACATGTATGATGCAGATTAGAGGACAATTTGGTGTATCATTGATATTCACGTAATTATTACATAATATATCCCTTAATTTATATATGTTAGTGTTTCGATTATTATAATTTATAATAATTATTTCGTTTTCATGTCTTGATAGGAATTTGAGCGTTAACGATGAAATGATATTAAGGCGACAATTTAAGGAATGACAATTGGTCGACTCTAGTGGTGGTACAAAGTAGAGGGACACATATCTAAACCTAACCCTAATAAACCTAGGTCCACTTAACTTAACCTAAGCCCAAACCCAAAATGCTAACCTAAAAACTCAATCCCAAGATAATAGAATAACCCTATTTATCTAAGGCTCTCTCCTTTTCTACGTTCTGTTTCCCCTTTCTCTTCCAACCACCACACCAATCCACCCTGCCGGCAATCCTCGCTCGATAGGAGAGCCGACAGTGCGATAATCCCGCCATCACCACCTCACCTCGCCACCGTCCAAGACCGCCACCACCGTGCGAACACCGCCACCACCACGAAACAGGGGAGTGACAACCCTGTTTCGCGTCAGAGCCTCCTCCATCACCGTCCCTGTCCCTCTCCCTGTCCCCATCCCTCACGGCCACCATCACAAGGCGGACAGAACAGATTCAACCGCCGCGACAGAGCCACCACAACCACGCCGCGAAACAGAGCTGCATCGCGACTCTGTTCCGCCTCACCGCCCCTGTTTCTCCCCTCTTTCGGCCCTCCTTCCTGTTTCCCTCTCTATTTCTCACTGTCTCTCTTCGTCGTCAGCTGCAACGCCAGCAGCCACCGCTAGAATCGAACAGCAGCAAGCTCCTCGCAACAGAACTTCACCGCGCCACCTGGAAACACACCGGACATTCCCACCGTCTTCCCATCCGCCATCCAACGTCCTGACGCACACCTGCACGCCCTGAGCATCACCGGATTCTCCGGTCTCTCTCGCAACAGCGCTCTGCGCGTTTCCCGCCTCCTCTATTCAAATCGGGGGAGAAAGGTGTGGGAAGTTATTTGCACCCCGAGTTTTCTAAGAGCCACCACAGTGCCATTAGCAGCTCTTTTCTCGGGATTCGCGTCCGTGCAGAGATGACTTCCACCTCCATTGATGCTGTGACCACCGCTACCATGGATAGCTAAACCCTTCGCCAAGGCTACGATGAAACCACGGGATTTCCTAGAGTTTGTGTATTTAAATTTATTATTTTCTTTATGCTTGAACGTTAAACACATTTGATTTCTGATTTTCAATAATTTGTTTTCACCGATTATATCCTGATTAATTATCTAGACTAGTCGGTAGTTAGAAGTACCCTTTGTTGAAATTCAAAGTTTGATTATGCTAGGGGTTTAGGATTAGTTAAAATAAACCTGTGATTGTGTGTGCCGTAAGAAGACACGCAATGCTAGGGGTTTATACCTTTGCTGAAATCAATTGTGAACTTAGATTAATCTTTAGGTTAGTCATGTTAATTCTTGAAAATAATATTTTTGATTACACAAATCTCAAAGAACCTGTGGTGGAGTCAATGCCTTGGTTTCCCTTCTCATATTCTTTAAAACTTTTTATTTTGTTTTTAATTTGATTTTTAGTTTAGATATTTTAATTGCTGTAACCCCAATTTAAATTAGTTTAAATAAAATCTGAAATTTAATTGCAACCACAGTCCTTGTGGGATCGACCTGTACTTGCCCTTGTCTACCAGTTAGACACTGTGCACTTGCAGTTATTAAAATTAGGTTAAATTAACCTATTTATTTAGGTTAGTTAAATCTGCATCAATCATCACCTACTGCCCCCAAGTTGGCGGGCTAGCTCGTCGGTCCAGTAAGTAATGTCATGGAGGACTTGAACAATCACGATGGTTGAGTCTGAATCATCTCTCGGAGCTTCATTAATTGGGCGTGCGTCCGTCCGAAAAAGAAAAAGGCGGGAATTTTGTTTTTTTTTATATAATTTCCCTTCACCTTAGCTTTACTATTTCGATCTCAGAGACTATGCTTTGTTTTTTTGCTTTCCGCGCTTTTGACTTTGCTCAACTTTTGTAATTGAAAGTTTGTATGTTCTTCCATGGCGGGCCAAAATCTTTTTTTTGATGGACTATTCGCTAAAGGTCGTAAGTTTTTCGAGGAGAGGTCAATCTTTGATTCGAATCTGGAGGGTCTTCACAAGACGTATTGGATCCCTGATGATCTGGTTCTCTTTAAATTGGGTGTTGGTTAGACGTCATTGTCTACCCCAAAGGGATTTATCTGCTTGCACCGAGATATGCTTCAATCGACTGTTCGTTTCCCTGTCATCAATGAGATTTGGAGCTTTTTGGCGTACCTCGGCATTTCGCCCACTCAGCTGGTGCCAAACGGGTATTGGATAGAAATTGCCATTCTAATTAGGGCGAAGGACGCTGGTGTCCAAGTGTCTCCAAAGGTGATCCAATTGTTCTCCTCTTATCGCATAAACGAGCATGTTGTGTGCATGTTGACACCGTCAGACTGTTTTAGGCAATCTTCCCGACGATTTAAGTTCTGGAAGAAATATTGCTTCATGGCTTTTGTAGACTCAAAGTATTTCGAGTTTGTTGGTTGTCCGATCGAGCGAGAGTTCAGGCAACTGAGTAAGTTTGATTTCGTTTTTGATCCCGTTAGTATTGATTGCATACAGAATCGTTATCCATTTTCCTGTAGGGAAATTTCCAACTACGCCCCCTACTTCTGAGGACGAAACAACCTTTGATAAATGTGACATGCCTCGAATACGAGTGGAAGATGTCGTTCAACCTTCTAACATTAAAGGTAGCAGACTGTGGGCTTATTGGCATGAGGCTCCCACTCTTTTTAGAGTTTCACAACCGAAGTGTGAAGGCGAACCCTCTTCTAAAAAAGTGGAAGTTCCAGAAGGTTAAGCTTTCGAACCCGTCAAGGAAGGCGGAGTTGAATGAAGCACTTTCTTCTTCTGTGCTTTCGAAGAAGCCTCGTGTTGTGACTAAGCCCACTCCTGAGCACTCGACCCTTTTAGAAGGGATGCAAAACTGTGGGGCAAGTTCTTGATTCATCTGCTGGGGTGGAAGCAGTTGTGTTTGAGGGGCGTGATGCTCAAGCAAAGGCCCCTATTTCTCTTCCCGACTTGGAGAAATAGTATCTGTAAATGGTAGGGGTTGAAGATGTGATGAAGTTGAGTATTGAGCAGGCGAAGGTCATGAACCTGTTCCTGCAGGGGGTATGGCAGTTTCGTCCAATGCGGGTCAGACTCGTCCTTTTTTGTTGGATCGCGAGTCTGCACGGCTTGCGAAAGAGTCATCTGATTTTCTTCTTTATGGCGATAAGTCTCCTCCAAGTCGCCCATATTTTCCTCCATCCCGATCTCGACCTCACATTGAGGTGACGACAAGTCTGAGAGATAACTCACTTCCTACTTCCCCGTCAATTGCGTTCGAGTCGGCTCATGAAAGAGAATTGATCGTTGTGAGCAAGAGGAAAGCAATGAAGGAAGGCCCTGATGTGGTGAAAATGATGAAGGGCTGTGCTGGAGTAATTGTGGTTTCAGAGGATCTCCATTCGAATGCGCAGATCAGCCTATTCACTTCGGATATGTTAAAATTGATCAACCAAGCCTGGCACCAGGAGGTTAACACTTACTATGCCTCCAAGAAACATATCAATAAATGAAATGACTGACTGGTGAACTACGCTCCAAAGCTAGAAGGCGACACTCAAGGAGAACATATGGACAAAAAGCATAAACATCTCGTGCTAGGGATGTCATACCTGAACCAAGTTGTCATCGCTGGCACGAAAGTTGAGGCTGCTCATGAGATAGTATATACCATGGAGCAATTCTTTGCAAATTTGCAGAAGATGTACTCTCATGCTCTCTATAAAATTGAATCACTAAAGAAGCAACTTGAGAAAAGGAGGCCTACCCAATCGATTGTTGATCTCGAGGCTCATCAGACAAGATTGGAGGCTCGGAGGATTTGCTTGGAAGCGTTTGAGTTTGATTTGGTAGAGGCACTATCTGCGAGAGACAGGTTTTAAGCAGAGCTGAACCTTGTCCATCGTGACCTACGATTTGTTTGGGAGGCTGCAGCCAGGGCGCAGGCTGAAGTGTAGGCTCTGAATGCGGAGAAGGACAATGAGTCTGAGTGGGCCGTCCGATGGAAGCAGCTGGAACATGATGTTGATTTTAATGCCAAGAGTCTGAGGACCGCGGAGGAGCAACTCCTTCTGGTGCAAAATGAATGTCGATCAATAAAAAACAACCTAAGTGTCGAGCAGTATAAACCTGATGCGCTGTCAGACAAGCTGGAGCGAGAGTTCACCGAGTCGAGAGTGCATGAAGAAAAGGTCATTAAGGCCCAGTGTTCTAAAAAGCGGCCTGGGCGGCCGCCTAGGCGCTAGTAGGTAGAGAGACGCCTAGACTAGTTGTTGTGTGGAGGGAAAAATCGGTCAGGGCGCCTAGGCGGGTTCTGGGTGGGCTGGCGGGTCTAGGCATTTTTTTTCTTTCTCTGGTTGCAAATAACCAAAACCAATCGACCTACCCATCGAAATTTTTAGGTTTTGTTTGCAAAACAGAGAGAAAAGAAAAGGGGAAGAAGGAAAAGAAGAAGAAGAAGAAGACGAAGAAGAGTTTCCCGGCAGGTATCGCTCTGCTTCTCCGTTGCAAGCAAAGCATTTCGCTCCACTTTTGAAGTTTGGCTTGAGGACTTGTACTATACCTAAAGAAGAAGGGGAAGAGGAAGAGGAAGAGGAAGAAGAGAGAGCCTACAACGAAGTGTAAGCTGCCAGACCAGAGTCTCCAGTCCAGACGCTCCAGCGACTCCAAGCTCAGAGTCTTTGTGTTTCCTTGGTTGTTCACTTGTTCGTCGATCTCTTTCCAGCGGGTACTCTGACTTCTCCCAAATTTGAAATTTCCATTCTAATTTTTTTTAGGGTTAATGATCTTTTACATTGTTTTCTGCCTGACCAAGTTCTCAAATTCCATTTGTGGTTCTAGGGAGTTCTTGGGTTCTTCTGATTATTTGTTTAGAGATTGTGACTATTTGTTATTGTACCTAGAACGGTTATTCACGTTTGGGCTACTTGCACTGATGGGGTTAGTGATTGTTTGTTTTTGGGTCTTGTACTAAAATAAGGGGATGTGTTGTCATTTGTTCATGTCTGGATTTGGGTAATGTGTTTGTTTTTCTTTATACACTCTGAGAGAAGCCAGGCACTCTGCAACTATTTTGGTTAGCATTGTGTTCTGAAACAATAAACCAAAGCATTGAAAACAAGGATGATAAATGGTTGGATCTGTCATTTGCGTTTGAACAGTGGTAGTTGTATGTTGTGAATCTTGATCAATAAAACCATTTAACTCAGCTTCTCCATATGTGTTTTGCTTATTCTTAAATGTATATATTGGTTTTTGGCTTTCTGTTTGCTTTGATCTCTGCTTGATCTTAGATGTATATGTTGGTTTTTGGTTTCCATTAGGTACTATGTTTGCTTTGATCTCTGCGGTGTGGTTCTTCTGACGTATCCTGGTTTAATTTAATTTATATTATTTTTAGTTCCATGTTGCAATCCATGAGGTGGATTAGGTAATATTGGTCCAACAGAGGATCACTCTTCTTCTTCTAGGCTTCTTAGTTCTAGGCTTCTAGCTATGTGTTTAGTGTTTACAAACAGAGGATTTGGCAAAGAAATGGTAAGAACTTGAATGATCTAAAATAAAGGAAAAAATAACTATTTCCTTGGATAAAAGAGTGATCTTATGTTGATTAATATTTAACATATTATTTGTTTTCCAATAATCAATATTATTTATTTTGTTAATGGCTTGTTTAGGTACAATTCCTGTGTAATGTCATCTTCTGCAGCATCTAATACAATGTCAGAAGTAGAGAGTTCTTCTTTGAAGCGTGGCTCAAATGATGTAGGATGGGAGTATGCGACATTGGCAGATCCGAACAACTTAGATAAGTTGAAGTGTAAGTTGTGTGGGAAAATACATAGTGGTGGAATATATAGAATGAAGCTACACGTGGCCAACATACCAGGAAGTGTAGCCAAGTGCACGAAGTCTTCGGATGATGATAAAGCCATATGTAAAGCCGCTATAGAAGCAACAAAAAATAAGAAGAAACAAATTAAAAAAAATGAAGAGGAAGCAAGGGAAGAAGTTCAACTTAAAAAAATTACAGAAGGAGATGAAGAAGTTGAAGTTACATAGTCAAGAAAAAGACCACTTTTACTTGGGCCTATGGATAAGTTTGCATCTTCCATCAATCCCGATTCTTCAATGGAAGGAAGTAAGAAGATGCGACAACAAAATATTAATGATGCACTTTTGAAGGAAAGAACACATCAAGTGCATCAATGGTTGGCTCAATGGGTGTATGAAGCCGGTATTCCTTTTCATGCTATAGATAATGATAGCTTTCAAAAATTCATGGAAGCGGTTGGTCAATTTGGGCCAGGTTGTCGACCTCCAAGCCAATATCTATTAAGGGAGCCATCATTGAAGGAAGAGGTTGAGAGAACTAAAAAATCACTTAAGAAGCAAGAAGAAGAGTGGGCAAAGAATGGTTGTTCAATTATGAATGATGCCTGTAATCCAAGTTGTTGCATGTATAGTGTATACAAATATGCTGATTTTTTCAGTATATGCTGCCTGTAATGCTTCCATTTATCCCTTCTAGTTCCAGCTATGCTGATTTTTTAAGTAGTTTTGAATGGAAATAATTAATGTTTCTGTTGATGAAGGAATAATCAATTTTAGTGTTGATCTTGGTCTTTGTTAGTTTCCTTTCAAAAAAAATTTTGTTTTTTTGACAAAGTAAGTTTTGTTGTCAGGATGGTAGAAACTCCAATATTGGATACTTGTCCTAAAAAGTCGCATTTTCTTTGTGCATTCGGTTGAAATTGTTGCCTAGTTTGGTGTTGTCTATCTTCTTTTCGCTTTGGGTCTTGAGTTCTCTTTGACTAAGGTACGTTTTATTCAATGAGATATGTGTTGTTTGTTGCCTTATATTTTGGAGTTTATTCAAGCAGATATTCCAACTTAAGTCACTCATGCAGCTAAAAATTGTGGCTCCTATTGTTGTTCTTAGGGAGCTAATGCTTATGTACAGCAATTGCCATGGTAAAATGCCAAGAAACTGTTTCTTTGTCAAGTAGCTCCTAGTCCAAGCCGCTTTTTAGAACACTGTTTCTTTGGCCGCCCAGGCCGCTTTTTAGAACATTGGTTGGTACCATCAACTCATCAAGTATGTAATTATTTTTCTCTCTAATCTCTATGAAACTCTATGTTATGCAACTTATGCTATTATAAATTTTAATGTAAGCTTAATTTTTCATGTTTATAAATTTTTCATATGTATTCTGGCATTAAATTGGAAGTAATTGATAAAATATTAATGTATTATGCAAAATTTTTGTAAATTATGAAAATTATAATACAAAATCTAAAACCGCCTAGGCGCTAGGCACCTGCTGGTCGCCCGCCCACCACCTAGCGATTTTTAGAACACTGTTAAGGCCCAAGGCACATTTGAGTCTAGCAGAGTTGTGTAAGGAAGATTGGATATGTTGCAGCTGATGAGGGATGAACATTCTGATTGGGACCTTTCTTACTACAGAGCGATGTCATTTATGGAGTTTGGGGAAGCCTCTGATCAATAAGAAGAAGACGATGATCAAGATCAGGGTGTTCAAGCGGCGGCTCGTGCGAACACATCTCCTGCTTCTTCTCCTACCAAGTCTAGCTGTGTTGTATCTGAAGCTCCTCCTAATGAGGAGTGAACTCTATATTTTTCAGACTATCAATGAAAATGATATATTGAGTAGCACTTTGTACTTGTGTACTTCTTTGACTCTTCCTGCTAGCTTTTTCTGTTTTGTCTTATCGCGGTGTTACCTTTTAGACAAGAGGTTTTGCTGAGTTAGGAGACCATAGGATTGATCTACTTATGAGAGTTATGACCGCTTATGTTGCGATAGTTAAGGCAATCTTGGTCTGTACTCTTTGGGTATCAAGGAGTTGTATCGCCCAAGCCTTGTAAGTTGGCTAAACTCCATGCGAGGGGATAATTTTGGTTGGTAATAGATTATTCAAACCAGACCATTATTCGCCATTATAACCCGCCCTTTGCCGGCCAGGTTGTAGATCGGGCCGACAGTTGTCGTTGCTAATAAAAGAAAACTAATCAAACTGTGGTCAAGCATGTGCATCACTGTAAGTGGTTCTTACAAGTCGTTTGATTTAAGCTTCCTGATATTTTACTGGACTCCTAAGACATTATTGCCCGCTCTTGGTTGATTAGGCTTCAAGTCGAACCAGAAGTTGTCGTCATCAGTCATAACTGACTAAACTTAGGTTAGGTTCGGTGAACCCGTGGCTGGACAATGGCCTCTGGAAAGTCATCATGACCAGGCGTTGAGAATGCTGATTAGAATCCCACTTTCTAAGCCATCTTCACCTGCACTTGGCAACTTTAGAATGATCCAGAAGCCATCGTCTTCAGTTGTCACTGGCTAAACTTTGGTCGGGTTCGGTGACCATTATTTGTTGTTGGACAATGATTTCAAGCAAGTCGTCTTGATCAGGCGTTAGACCGTTGACTAGGCTCCCACTTTCTAAGACATCTTCATCCGTGCTTAGCGAACTACGATCTTAGAGCGGATCAAAAGCTATCGTCATCAGTTGGAACTTACTATGCTTTGAAAGGGTTCGGTGATCATTATCTGTAGTTGGACAATGATTCTTGGCAAGCCATCTTGATCAGGCGTTAGAGTGCTGACTAAGCTCCACTTTCTAAGTCATTGTCATCCTCTCTTGGCGGACTAAGTGTTAGAGTAGACCAGAAGTTACCGTCATCAGTCAGAAATGACTAAGCTTTGGTCAAGTTAGGCCTCCGCTTGGCCATGGGCGTGTAAGTCTGACTTGGGTGTCATGACTTACTTAATTCGCCTAATAGCCCGACAGGGAGGTTAGACCAATAAATTTGATTATGGAGTTGGATCGCAATAGATTGAATGGACTGAGTTTATTCAGGTTTAATGAACAACATCGGCATTTTAATAGAGCAGATACCTTGGATTTATTGATAATATCTTTATAGGCGTGTTCTGCATTCCATGGGACGCTTAAGGCCTTCGTCGTTTGTGTTTTTGCAGGATCTTAGCTTGGGCCCACCAGTTGATTGGGCCTTGTTGTAAAGATCAACATACTAGGTGTACGACGTAGATTGCGAGACAGTTCAGTATCGATTACTCCCCTCAGTTAATGGGAATGCGTGCAATGCCATTATTTCAATGAATGTGGACTCGTGTAGTTGCAATTGGAACCGTCACTTCCTTATTTCCCGTACAACATTTAATGCTAATGTAATTGTTGGTTGACTTCGTCTCTTGAACCATCGCGCCTATATATAAGGTGGTATTCACCATTTCAATAATTGCCATAAATGCAGTAGAACATGTTCTTCAAATGCATCTCTCTAGCAAATATGTTTTGGGTTCTCCAAAAGCTAAAGGAAGATCTTCATTGTTGGAGTCTTCGAATGTTCTGACATTTGCGGCGATGAGTCTTGACAAGACTTTTGATTATGCAATGCTACTTGGCTTGGGTGAGCATCCAATTGGTTTCATGGGACCTTCTATTTCTTTTCATATTGTGAAGAAGAGTTACGGACGTTCCCTCAGGGGTCGAGTTTGTATTTCATCTTCTGGTGCTCCGTGGGCGTCTCGCACCATCAAATATCAGAGATAATACCGCAACCAACTTTTGGTGGATGCTCCTACTGTATCTATTGGGCTACACACGTGATGCCATAGTCAAGAGGCATATTGGCGGAGCGGAGCTCTGATGGACGCCCTGGGGTGCTAACTCAACATCACCCTAGGCATCCTTCGCTTGAGAGACATTCTCATCTTCCTTCTTCAGCTCTCACTTTTCAATCCTCTTCGCAAGGCAGATTGGCAGAGTAAGGTTTTTGCAGTCTATTTCGAATGTCTTCGCTGCAACTTTCAAATCATCATTATGAGGCAGATTGGCGGGGCAACGAATCAAGTGCGTACCAGCAGACTGTAGCCTATTTTGGGTACTTTTGCTTTCACTTCCGAATCTTTTTCTGAAGACAGACTGGCGGAGCGAAATCTTAACGTGCGTTTCAGCGGATCCATGCTTGCACCGGACTTAGATACTTGTAGTCTGTAAATTTTGTACTAATCAGTCGGGAAAGCTTTGTAAGATCTTTCTTAGTAATCAATAAAGTTTGTTTTAGTCCTTAAATGAATCTTATCATATAGGCTTGTGCGAACAAATCTTCTAAACTGAAAAAACAAAAGAAATCAAAACAATAAGATAGTTTGACTCTGAGTGGGGGCTAAGCTAATCTTGCCCTAAAGAAGATGTACATGGTCCTGGCTCAGACTGTGTAGCTTTGTATTGGATTGGATTGTGCCTCCATTACTGAATTCTAGCTCTCTGTATAGTTGAGCCTCAATTGTCGGAGCGTTGTCTTTGTCTGTGCTGGGTGATTTTTTCCCATTCTATGGGCCTGACGTCTGATGTGCCTGTACTGCAAGCTCAAGCTATAATTTCTAGCAATCTAGTTGTTTCAACGCTGGGTAGTGGCAGTCTCTTGCTGAAGGTTGATCTACTCGAATAGTTCATTGGGCCTGGTTGGCAGTGTACTTGATGCATTGGTGCAGAGTAGAAACTACTGCTTTTACATGATGGAGCCAATGCCTCCCCAGGATGATGTTGTGGGCGGGTGGGGCATCGACCACCATAAACTCCTGGACAAGGATTTTTTGTAACTGTGGCTCTCTCGCCACTACCATTAGGTCGATGTTACCAATAGGAAAGCATTACTCTCCGCTAAACCTTACCATGGGGTGGTTGGCGGGCATTAAGTCCTCCTCATTGAGTTGCATATTGCGGAACGCATTGAGAAAAAAGACGACCATGGAGCTTCCTATGTCCACCAATGCCCATTTTACTTCCCATTATGTAATGAGGACCGAAATGACCAGGGCGTCATTGTGAAGAGAATTGACGCCTTGGAGGTCCTTGTCTGTGAAATTTAGGTTGGGATCAGGTTTTGAATATGTGCGTACTGCATTTGTCAGTCCTCGCAGGTGGGTTGCATCCGCATCTCGAGAAGCGTCCTTTTGCGAGACCTGTTGGACTGCTCACCTTTCGAGCCGGCTCCATGAAGTACATATATAATGCCAGGAGCTTCTTTTTCTGTCTTTTTGATGGCATCTTCCATTTTTTTACCGATCCTGCCTTTTGTAAGGGCTTAGTAACTCCTTAAGTTTTCCCTTTCGGATCCAGTACTTTATCTCACTCGTGAGACTTTTGCAATCCTCAGTCTCGTGGCCGCTCTCTTGTGAAAAGAGCAATACTTGTTGTTATTGTGCTGGGAGGGGTCTCATTGTTGCTTGGCAACCCACTTCAATTATCCCCAATTCTTAATGGAGTTGAGGACATCAGACAGATTGGATTTGAGAGGAGTGACGAATTTAGATCTGAAAAAGTTAGTGGCCTTATCTTGCTTTGCACAGCCAGAGTTGGGCTTGTCATCATTGTGTTTCCTCTTTCTGTCGTCGTCTTCTTGTTTCTTCCGCTCATTATTGTCTCTAAAACCAGAGGTTTCTTTTTGGACTTCGCCTCCTTCTTTGCGACCAACATTTCATCTAGAGTGATATATTGTTGTGCACTCTTCAACAGTCTGCCATATTAGTTGGAGGCTCCAGAGTAAGGAAATTGTAGAACTTGTCTCTTTTCAGACCTGAGGTGAAGGTTGTGACCAAGGTGTCGTTACTGCAGCTGTCGATGATGTCAGCTCATCATTGAAGCGTGTGACATATTCCCTCAATGTCTCATTCTGCTTTTGTTTGAGGGTGAATAGGTAATGTGGGCACTTCCTGATCCATTCGCTGCTAACAAAGTGTGAGACCCTAGAGTGGGCGGACCTGAGGGTGAGGGTTGGAGCCCAATAAGCCCAACAGGCCCGAGAGGGGTTGGACGAGCTACAAAGGGGGACATAGTCCCACATCGCCTGGGTGCGGGAGGGGGATGTACTACTTATGTGCGAGGTCGGATCCCCATAGTATGACGCATTTTAAAGCTGTGCGGGCCGGTTGGGCCCAGAGCGGACAATTTCATATTGTGTGGATCGGTTCGTTACACAAAGCGTGTGAGAAACGTTGTTGCCAATGTCCTAAATGAGTCAATGGACTGTAGAGGTAGACTATAGAACCATGTCAATGCTGACTTCTTCAAGCTGGTAGGAAATGACTGGCACATTACTGCTTCAGACCCTTCTTTGAGCGCCATTACATGCTGAAAGTAGCATAAGTGATCGGACGGGTCTGTTGTCCCATCGTAAAACTCCAGCTTTGGCGGAGTGAATTTCTTTAGCAGTGGCTTGTTTATGATGTGATCCATGAACGGGAGGACGGTGAGGTTGAACAACACGTCTGGATTTATGAGGGTTATGCGAGGCGGGTTTGTCGGCACTAGACGCTGGGTCTTCGTTAGTTGCTTCTCCGTTTTTGGTCCAACGAGAACCGCAAGGGCAGCATGGTTCTCCTGAACGTGTTCTCTGGTGTCTTCCGGGGATGAGGGTCTTTGTTGTTCCCGACCTCCTTCTGCAGGTAGAGGATTTCGTTGAGTATCTCCATCAATCATGCGATCTACTGCATCTGGGTTGACAGTAGATCTGTATTGGGGTCCGTCGTGGCTGCTACCGGCGCGAGGGTCTGAGTTTTTCCCCCTCGCGGTGTCGGGGCCACCAGAGCTAGCGGCGCTCCGCTGATGCAAGCGTTCGAGGGTTCAACGATGTTTCCATTGTTGCGAGATCTCATGGTCACCATTTTTTTGGACTGTATAAGGAAGGGTGATATTACTGTTTTACAAAGGAACTTCGTCGTTCCCCACGGATGGCGCCCAACTGATGTAGTCGAATCTCGTTCTCCTTGACCTTGACCTTGACTTGCACAGGAAACATACGTGAGCCAAAGACCACCGTTGTGGAGCCTATGACACTCCGATGCTAAAGTCAGGCAAGGCTTGAGAAAGGCTTAAAGTTGTAAATTAGGTTCTATAGCATACCTTTGTTCATCAACCCTGTGTTCTATTTATAATGTGAGTCATTATTTGGCTAGGCCTTTGGCGGTGTAGCTTAAGGAAATATATCTTGTTGGAGATCATTTCCTTGTTAGGAGTCGTCAATTTAGGAGAGTTTCCTTAAACGACTTGTGCTCCTAGATCTGCGGGAGAAACTTCCCTTTTGAAGTGTTGTCCATGCAAGAGAGTTTTCATGCATGACTTATACTCTAACATTTGTTTCCTAGTTGAAACTAATGTACTGTTGGCCTTGCCCGTCTTAGGTCGATCCCCCAGATATTTGCATGATTAGGCCTTATGGGTATTGGGCTTGACCATGTGACGTGTGGGCTTAGTAGGCGCTGCAATTTGGGTCCAACCTTTTTGATTATGTCAAAGTGGGCTTAATGTTGTCTGAGCTTTGCCTGATTTGGTGGGCAATCAGGCCCGCTTAGATCTGCTAACGAAATTATCATGACACATGTACGATGCAGGTTAGAGGACAATTTGGTATATTATCAGTAAGTATTGATGTTTTACCTCATACTGCCTTTTTACCTCATTGATCGATACCTCCTTGCTTTTTTTCTACTTTTTGTAACAATATTTGCTTATGTCACCATTATACATCCTTGCATACTAAAGTCACATAACCATGAACATGGTCGTTATTTTGGATATGGTGGTTGTGGTTGTGGTTACTTGTGGTCACAATGATGGTGGTGGTGGTAGAAAATAATTGTTTTTTATTTGGGCAATGCCCCCAAAACATAATCATAAGTAATATTGACCCTCTATTTTATTTAAAACGAAGCTTGCACTTCCAACCCCATTTTCTAGTTAGTCAAGCATTAGAAGACCAAAGTTTTCGCTAGTCAATGCACTTAAATACTTTGCACGTTCCAACATGTGACTGCCTAGCAATCTCATATTTAAATACCCAAACTGCCCCAAGCAAAATCTAATCATTAGTAAAAAAACAACATTTACTAGCAAAAACTTGTCTTTTAACGCTTGACTAACTGGAATGTGGTTTTTTGTGGTGTAAACTTTGGTTTAAACAAAATTGGGGTGAGTTCAACACTAAGTGCGTTATTCAGCTTTGCACCCAATTATCATTCATATTGCACTTTTCCCCTAAGACTCGCAGTCAACGTGCCTTGACTATCAAACACCTCACGTGCCATCATTCCACCTATTTTGGATGACGATGTCATTCGCGTTCTTACCACGCCTGATGTGATAGCATTTAAATCCCAACCGTCTGTTACCTGAACCAGACACGTGGACGGCTATGGATTACTTCCTGTCAGTTCGTACCATTGAAGAGACTGACAGTGGAGGGAAAACTCCCTCCATTTTCATTCTCTCTATTATGTTTCTTTTCTCTCCCTCTGCTACGATTCTCCGCCTCCTTGTGTTGGGAAGTAGTGATCACCACCGTCGACTGCAAATATCTTGTCCACTGTAAAGCCGCTCAAATCTCTGATTTTCAATACAAAAATGGAAGAATTTAACCTAGAAAAATGTCAATTTTGAGAGAGTTTAACATCGAAAGAGATCGATTTTGAAAGAGTTTCAAACCAAATCATTTACTCTTCCTCAACTTCAAGGGTTTGGGACGAGTTCTTTGATGAACAAAACTTCAATATTCAGTTTACCATTGTGGGCAATAATTGGGTTTGTGTGGGAGCATTTATAGTATTGGTTTTATTCACACTCTTCTTCTGCATCACATCTCTTTGCAAAAGGTCTTCTTTGAATGAATCAATGAGCTCGAAAAAGAAAAGGTTGTCGGTGAGAGACCCATCACCAATTCGACATCCAAGAAATTTCTTCAGCTCGTCATCAGCAACAGTAGTCGAGGCCAACTCCAGCTGCAGTGTCAGAGATCCAGATCGATATGGGGAAGGTGGAGCACAGGGTGGTGTTCTCTGATAGGCACTCCAGTGGGAGAAAGTAGGTTAACAAATGCGATGGATTCGGCTTCCATGGCCGCAGGTCCACAGGAAGTTTCGCATTTGGGGTAAGGGTACACTTTGATAGAGCTTGAAGCTGCTACTAATGGATTGGCGGATGAGAATGTGATTGGGGAAGGTGGGAATGGGATTGTTTATCGCAGAGTTTTGCAGGATGATACGTTGGCGGCAGTGTAGAATTTGCTCAATAACAGGTACTCATTTATCAAATTATGGTTTATTTTGTAAAGATTGAATTTGTAGTTGTTGTGAATCATAATTTGCTGGAGACTTTCATTCAAGACGAATTACAGACATAATTGGTAACAAATGTGGGATGAATTGATGAAACACATTCATTCAAGATGAATTACAGAAACCCAATTGGAAACAAATGGAATAAATTAATGGATAGATAGTCTCAACTCTAGTTAATCAGAGACGTCAATGGGCAGAGTAAGTATACATTTTCTCAGTGACCATATTATTGCTTATATAATCTTGTTCCCATACTTATTTTCATTTGATGCAAGTACTGCAACCCCTATCATTATGCGAATGCCTATGTGGAAGCATGCTCTAGGGACATTGTGAGCATAAGAAATATGAGTGAATGAGATGAAGTAAGTTTTATCTTATTGCTTATGTGCAACAATTATTTGCTTATTTCCATGTCTGATTTGGTTTTTGATATGTTAGCTAAGACACTTAGTGTTGCCACCTTTAGTGAAAAGAGGTCTAAGGAGACCTAAGAGACAGATGAGAAGAAATGAAGATGAAGATGAGGTTCACAAGGAACACAAAAGTTGCAAAAAGTGTGGAAGGGAGGGTTGCAATAGTAGATTAGGGTATTGATTGCTTGTAAATTCAAGTTGGTTTATGCAAGGATGTCAAACTTTTTTATGCTTGTAAATTCAGATTTTTGCAAGGATGTTGTGTCGGGTTTTTGAACAGTATATGACCTTTTTGAAACTAGCACGTGCCTTGACAGTCAAGACACGTTGACTGGTAGTTTTAGAGGGAAAGTACAATATGAATGATAATTAGGTGCAAAGTAGAATAAGACATATTATGAGAGGAAAAATGCAAATAACCCTTATTATTATGTTTTGGGGGCATTGAAAAAAAACCCCAATTATTCAAACAAACCCAAAGAATCTTATTCTAAGGAAAATTAATTTATAACATATTTAGGAAAAATGCTCACAACATATTAGAACCAAGCATAACACATTTCTTATCATTTGCATTCACAAAAAAATAATTGTGAACAAAGGAGGGCCTTAATTTTAATTCAATGGTGGTATCTCCAAAGAAAACAAACCTTGAGGCACATGGCATCTCATCTCCAAAGAAATTTGAAAATAAAGTTCATGATATATTTTAAAACCTAATATTTCATAATGGTATCTAAAAAA
This sequence comes from Berberis vulgaris, assembly GCA_963556465.1. Taxonomy (NCBI): domain Eukaryota; kingdom Viridiplantae; phylum Streptophyta; class Magnoliopsida; order Ranunculales; family Berberidaceae; genus Berberis; species Berberis vulgaris. Next base: position 24,575,913 of record OY747125.1, read on the forward strand.
CCGTGAGAATAAACAACTTTCCTAACCAATTTACCAATTTCGAACAATGAAGAAAAATGCTGAATTTTTTTTTCTTCATTGGAGAAGCAAGATAAGAATAAAATTTTTTTGAGAAAAATTAAGAATTCTAAAAAGCTAATTTTTTTTAGAAAGCCTCCTAGAAATATAAAGCAGGCAAGGTTAGAGACGTTGTCCCACGAAAGTGGATTTAAAACTAATAAGTGTCCCTGACTTAGATAATTAGGTGAGCCGATTATGGGGTAGATTAATAGGCAGGTATACGTCCCCTCAGTGATTGAAAACAAGAAATGAACAAATACCATATAGACTTGGATGCAAGATGAAATGGCAGATGGAGCTGGATGCAGGTAGAAAGAAAAATAGATGGAGTTGATGGGCACTTAGCGATTGATTGAAATCACAAAGATGAGAAGAGAGGATCGGAGGGGATCTCAAATTATTGTCTTATCCGAATATATCCGAGTTTGAAAATGTGGGGCCACACACTCTGTTCTGATCAAATAAAACAAAAGAAGAGAGAGGACCCCTGCCTTGCCTAGTGTAGAAGAGGGTGCTGAACCATTCTAAAGAGCCAGGCCAGAAGGTCCGGGCCGCACTAGGGCAGGCCCCATGCCCTCCATCATATAAGATGATGCTCAATAACCGAAGACAATCACAGGGACAGGAGATTCCCTCTGCTGTCCTAGCTCTCCTGCCCTGGCTATCTAGATTTTTTGGGGGTGCGAGTAGAGGGTATCAACACTAATTCTAGAGAACCCGGCCTGCACAGGCCAGTCCAATATCACCCATCATCGTAGAGATGGGTCTATATCCAACATCTCTATGATGATGGATGATATTTGGGCTGGCCTGGTACTGGCTATGCAGGCTCGGCTCTCTAGAAGTGTTCATCAATCAATGAAGAACAGAAGACCACTCTATATGCTTGCACCTTGAATAAAACCGAAATTCTAGCGGGCCTAGGAAAAACCAGTGAGGTTGCTGCCTGGGGGCGAAGTTACATTTTTGCCCCCCCCCCCCCCCCCCCTCTTTAACAACCTTTTGGAAAAGGTGTTTAAAAAGGGGAAGGCAAAAGTGTAAAATCTCCCCCCCCCCCCACAAGGCAGCAACCTCGATGGTTTCCCAGGCCAGGAAGAATTATAGCCAAAAAAAACAAAAAGATGAGATGAGTTGAATTTAGAGAGAGAGAGAGAGAGGGAATCTCTCATTCTCCCCACCACCCCAGACTACATACTGATATAATGCAGTGCAGATAGGGCTCGACCGTCCATAAGCACGTTTTCCCACTACTTTAAACATCTTCTTTTCTTTACAATTCAGACCAACAACCACACCACCATCACCACAACTACCATTAACACAGATTGACAATGAAAACAACCACACCACCACCACCTAAGACTTAAATGTTGATATTGCACTCACAGCGCACTTAGGCCAGTGTAGTCATTTTGAAGACACTAGAACAAGAAGTGAACGAGGAAAATAAAAAAGACAGAGATGCTCAACATTATGAAAAAAATATTGAGAGATAATATTCAACATGTGAATGACCTGTCTAGTCCAGTCCAGTCGAGTTGAATCGAACAACACCTAATAATAAGAGAAAGGGAAGTGGGGAACATTCGAAACTACCCCCGCCCCCTCCATCACATGCATAATATTCCACAATTCAGATTCACTCACTCTGGATCCAGCACAGGTTTTGTACACAAACCTCTTCCACCTTGACCAAGTTGAATATACATATTCAATTCCCAGCTTTCAACCAAATAAATTGTAAAACAACAGATTCAATTCCAATCTATGTAAAACCTTCTATTCAGAAAGAAGTACAAAAGGAATCATAACTTTTCGATGGGTACCTTCATGGAGCAGCAGACATCACCAGCCAGCAATTGAACTCTCTCAGCATGCTCAAAGTATTGTAACACGAAATGCTTACTTACCAATTTGATACCTGTGTGTTTCAAAGTGAGTTGGCACTGCCTCGTGCTTTTGTGTGTGTACAATTTTTGTTTCATTTATTCAAGCACAAATGCTGAGATGGGTGATTTATCATACAAGGGATAGGTAAATGAGTAGTTGAATAGAATTCAAAGTTATGCACAAACACAGTGAACAAAACATTGACTCACTCAATAAAATACAGGATAAAACAAAATTGGGTAATAAGAAAAGGACAAGTAACTCCCAAAGAGCACATCTTTTGGACAGTGATCATAACAGAGGCATCCAAACAGAGTCATCACCATCAAAGTGCAGATGAAAGCAATGATTTATGGTGGGTGAGTTTTAAAGAACCAAACTTTGTTGTTTGAAAACCAAATGACAAAAATAATCAATCAGTATCCATCACAATAATGAAGTGTGGAATGGAGTAGAGATATTATTTTAGCAAAACACTGTTGCACTTCCCCTGCCCTGAACAATGAACAAAAAGTTTCTAACAAGGAGATAAGATAGATAGATCATCATTGCCAATTGCGAAATTTCGATCAACCAAGTAGCAAACGTGAATTAATCTGATCATCATCAATCGCATAGAGAACAAATTGGTTGTCTTTCATTAGAAATAAAGCATTTCAGATTAGATTAGATTAGATTAGTGGAAGGAAACAAAGAAGAAAAGTTTTCAAGAAACAAATGGAATGAGAGAGAGAATTAGCTAGCTAAATGGGGTTGGTTGCTTTCTTGGTCCTCCATCACTAAACAAAACAACCAAGTCTCTAATCTCTTCTTCTAGCTCTGCTAAACCCTTTAAAAGACCTAAGAAAGAGATTGATGTCTATGTTGAATAAAAAACACCATGACAAACAAATCCTAATCCCATTATATAAACAATCTGAATCTGTAACCGACCGAACAAAATTAACTAAATGAAAGATGTTAAAGAAGATGAAGATGAACTTAACTCAATCCAATAAGTACTTGTTTTGGCCGCTCAATTAACCACCACCACCGCCTCCATTACCATTGCCACCACCAGTTCCAGTAGTTGTTCTATGATGATGATTCTTCTTGGTATGAGTTCGGGTCGATGTGGATCCTCCGTCCCTCTTATGAGGAGAAGAAAACAATTGACCAAAGCCAAAGACAGAGCCTGACTTGAGAGAACAAACTGGGACATTTAGAACAGGTGACACCCTTACAACATTGGCAGAATAGGATCTCTCCATTCCAATTCCTCTTGATTTGAGTCTATTTGAGGCGGGCGGTCCCCCATTAAAGCTACTAGGGCTGCTTGAACTCCTCTCCAAGCTCTGGAAAACTATTTTCCCAGAAGAGTTCATTCTTGGGCTATCCACCGACACTCCTCTTGAGGACGGAATGCTCGAAGCAGATCGTACACTAGTCCTCCCCACCCTCACTGTTGTTGGATGACAACCGCTTCTCCCAGAAGTCGATGAAGATCTCGATGTAGCTGTTGTGGATTTCTTGTTATCGAGCTTGACCTTCATTGATGGTAGATTTCGGTGTTGGTTTCTGTTGTTGTTCAAATTGGAAAATTTGTTGTTGTTGTTTTCGGAATCAAGGGAAATTCTAGGGGGATCTTCACCACCGGATGAAGAAGAAGAAGAAGAGGAAGATGAAAGAGATAAACGAGAAATAATGGAGTCTGCGGCCGAAGAGGAATCGATGTCTTTGAGAAGTGGAAGTGAATCAGATTTGTTGTTGTTATTGCTGTTTCTGTGGAGAAAATATTTGAGAGATCTACTAGTAGAGCTAAAGCTAGAGCTAGAGTTCGGATTAGGGTTTTTCTTCTGCTGCTGATCTTGCTTATTTTGCTGCTGCTGCTGCTGCTGCCTTTTGAGACCCAAAAGCTCTCTCCATCTGCTGGAACACCTGGGAGCTTTGGGAGAAAACAAGTACAGATCTGCTGCTGCTGCTGCTGGTGCCGTTGAGGAGGATGATGGAAAGGATGGCGAATCTTGATTATGTAGTTGATTTGTTATAATAGATTCTAGCATTTCGTTGTTGGTGGTGTTGGATTTGGAGGAGGTTGAATCTGAAACAGTGCGGTGAATCTGAAGAGGGACAAGCTTTCCATCGGAGAAAAGCTGATCAGCTGGAAGCATCATGACCGGATCTTCCTCCAGTGGGAACTCAAAATCCCCGTCGGGATCTCTCTTAAGAAATCCAGAGTAATTAGATGGGGGGTTTTCAGAGGGTGGCGGTGCAATGTTGGTAGTTGGTGGTTCTTGTTCGAGTAAATCACGGCTGAAGGAGATTCTAGGGCTCAGCCAAGAAGAGGAGGAAGAGGGTGGTGGTGGTGAAGGGAAGTCTAGGATTTTATTGACGCAAGCGGAAGCCATGGTTGATTGATCATACACTATGAGGAGGAGGCGGAAAGGAGGTGAGAGGAAGGATGATAATCAACTAGCACAGGAGGAAGAGGGAGATGGAGGAGGCAAAAATGTGCATGAAACATCACAGGAAACGTTTTTTTCAGTTTTGTAATGTGAGTGAGACAAAGGGTAGTGAGACAGTGTTGTCTGGGTTGTGTTGTTCCCCTTCCCGCTTCCGTTTTAGGGTTTGGAAAAACCAAAACATACATGAGATCAAACATCAAATAAGAATTGAATTTTGTTATTTGTTTACAAGAAGGGGTCAAATGGACAGTCTCTTTTTTCTTTTTAATTAAGCTTATAGCATATAAATTAATAATTATGATTACAGTATTATTGTTCTGCTGCTGTAATTAAGTTATGAGCCTCGAAGTTGAGGTTTTTATTAATAAATTTACAGATCCAAAAGCTATGGAGAGTATGAAGACACTGAATGCTTCATACAAGAGGACGCCACATCCAACACATGACCATCACAAGGTCCCGTTGTTCTTCTTGCAAAATGGAATTGAGCATCCCTAAGTCTCCCAGGAGAAGTCAGTCCTCCACTGCCTAGCCTGGATGAGCAAAAGAGCTCCCTCAAAAGCATGGCATTCCACCATAATGTTATTCAACACTTTCCCTGGGATTAGACAAACAACCTGAGCAAGTACCTCGCCAAGAACATTGACTGCCAAAACCTCTATAGCTTCCTGTTTAGATGAGTCAACGAAACTTGCATCATAAGTAACTATAATCGTGTTTGGGTCCAAAGTAGGGGGAATGGGTCTAATCTATAAGAATCTAAAGTTAAGTTTGTGATGTCTGTCTGACTATAATTGAGTTTGTATCAACTCCATTCTAGTGGTTCCCATCTCAATGTGTGGACCAATAGTAGCAGGGAGGACATCCCTAGTAGTGGATGGAACTAGTCGAGAATCAGTTAAAGTTGTTTGGAGAATGTGGTGGGTGGATACTAGTCTATTTGTATCGATAGTGGTATGGGCTCCATAGTGATCTGAAGGGGCGGGGCATTTGGAAACCATTGATGTTGTCAGGCGGTCCAAGTTCAGTAAAAAGAAGAAAGGAAAATTTGAGTGCAAAATTTGGTTTTGTGAAAAACGCAATTATTGCGAGTCTACCAAATTGTTTGAATAACACCCGTGAACTGAAAGAAATTTTTTTAGCTAATGGACGAGCTTTAGTAGTGTCCCACATAAAAGTGAAAAAGATGAATATAGAAGGTATGCCAAAATTATCATTTAGCCAATCAATCAGAATAAGAAAGACTTGCCAAAGTTGGTTCATGACTGGGCATAGGAAGAAGAAATGAGTAACATCCTTTGTGCGATATTTGCAAAAAATACATCGATCCTCAATAGGTGTGTGGAGCCTAGCCATATTGGTCATGGTAGGGAGGACGTTTTGATTGATTTTCTAGAGCAAGAAAAGGGCGCAGTGAAGAACTTTGATTATCCACAACACTCGGAGTTGTTTAGCACAGACAGTGAGAGTAGATGGGTTTGAAGTTGAGCTCTCAAATTGCACTTTAGTGAACGCGTTGGTAGCACTTTTAACAGATTTGTCAAAGAGCCAAAGAAGTTTGTCGGGACAATTTGAGGTTTTTATCAAATTGTCATGTATATCTCTAGCCATTGGTTCAGGGAATACGAAATTGATTAATTTCGCGTTCCATTGGAGGTTTTGATCAAAAGAAGTGGTCTACAAATCCTGAATTGTGGTAGGCAGATTAGGAGCTAAAAGACTAGGGATACACTCTACCAGCAACAATCCATGCTTGACTCAACAGTCGTTCCAGAGGTCTATATGATCACTAGACAACACTTGCCATATGAGATGACAATTCATTTTGGCTAAAACTGCGTGAGTACCTCTCCAAGCAAAGAGGCTATGGAATGAGCTTTGGATATTTAGAAAATACTTTTTGTGTTGAAGTAAAGAGCTTTGAGTTGAAGAATATAGGTGTTGTGAGGGGAAGAAATAGCTTGCCACATGCTTTTTTCCATTAAGGCAAGATTTTTATTCCTATTTGAAGGAATGTTGACCCCCCCAAGATGACGATGGAATGATATTCGGTCCCAAGTACACATAAGTTTGGCTTTGTTGTCCGCCGCACCATTCCACCATAAGTTGCGAGCGGGATGATCAATTTTGGTGGAAATAGCACAGGGAATGAAGAAAGTTTGCATAGTGTAAGCTGGGACTGAATTAAGAATCACTTTAATCATTATCGTTCTACCAGCTGGGAGAGAACTTTGGATTTCTAGCTCGAAAGTTTGGTATTGACCTTGTTAACCAATAACTGGAAGTTATTTTTTTTGGACCAAAACAACAGAGATCCACGGTATTTGCCCTTGGGATTGTAAAATTTTGATCCCAAAATTATGTTGATCATCATTGAATGTTTTGGGTGAACATTGGAGCTATAGAAGACCAAGGATTTGTCATAATTCACCCTTTGACCCGAAGCAGGTCAATAATGTTGGAGGGTATCTTTAACAGAATGAGCTTCAGCTAAAAATGTCCGACAAAACATCATGAGGTCGTCTGCGTAAAACAGATGGCTGATGGAAAGGGAGTGCCTTTTGATTTTGATACCATTGATAAGGCCATTAGATTTTGCATGAGTGAGGAGCTGGGATAGAGCTTATACTGTCAGAATAAAGAGTTATGGAGAAAGAGACTCTCATTGTTGAATGTCCCTAGAAGGTTTGATGGAAGGGGGACCTGTTAAACAGAACTTGAGGGGAAGCGGGTGAAATACATTGTTTGATCATTTGTATCCACCCCCAACGAAACCCAGTTGTTCGAGTATTTGAAGCAAGAAAGACCATTAAACTCTACCATAGGCTTTGGCCACGTCAAGTTTGATAATCATCCACCATTGTTTCTTTTTGTAAAAATGTTTCATTTATAGAAAGTCTCATGGGTGAGGCTAACATTGTCTAGTGGGAAATTTTTTGTTGTTGTACTTGTATCCAAGGAATGTGAGTGTGATTTGAGGGAATTATCAAAAAATTTATATCAAAATAAAAATTCCAAGCTACTTTTTTTCATAATCTTTGATTGAATTTCGATCTTTTCGACAATTTCAAAATAGTTTATACAAGGCTTGCAATATGATGCGTCCAAATCTATCCATGTTGATTTTGACTTGCAAAAATAAGCAGCAGTGAACTAGATAACACATTTGTGTGCCCAAATGCATTCCGATGGTAAAGTCAGGCACTTGAACATGATGGAGACATACTGATAAAATTATGGTTGCATGTGTGTATTTTTCTCTTCCGTTTTGTTCACCTTATATCTTGATAGTGTTTTACTCCTTCATTGACTCTACCTTTGAATGCATGATGGAGGGAGGAGATCTCAATTAGAATCTTCCTTTATCAAGTTATGTCCATGTAGGGTTCTTTACTCGTCCACAGCTGTTTCTTTGGCACTTGAGTCTCTTTAAGACTCAGTGCTTAATTAGACCAAGAGTAGCCTAAATGGACCATGGGCTTACTAACCAGCCAAAAGACTTGGGTCCTTGCCTTATTGGGCTTACATTTACTAGGCTTGATCAGCTGACTTACAGGCTGGACTTGGACCTGACTTGGGCCTGGTCTCTCCTGGCCCTTTTTGTTAGAGGTTATATATGCCACGTGTTTGGCTGTGATCAGATGACTGTTTGATCCAGAACAAGATTAAGCTTTTCCATTTGCACGTCGCGGTTCTTGAATGTTCTCTTGCCTCAGTTTCATCAAGGATGAAATATGAGTATTTGTCGATAAAATCTCTACATATTTTGGCCTGCATTATGATGAATTCTAAAAGGATTTGCACTTTGAGGGAGCTCGCTAGCTTGGATACGTTCCCAAACGCTCTTCGAGAGCGGGCAAATGTATTTCTTCTTTGTGAATAAGAAGTCGATGGTACCACCTTCTTTCATTTATCAAGAGCTTCATCTTGGGCATCTTTTTCAGAAGACAGACTAGCGGAGCTGATTCCTAGTATGTGTTCTGGTAGATCTTAGTTCACAAAGTCCTTTACATTGAGCTCATATGATTAATGCTTACCGTGTATAAGCCTTCGTTTTGATTAGTCAATTAAGCCTTGAACCTTTTCTTAATCAATAAAGCTTGAGTTTTCTTGTTTTATATTTGTGTTCATGTTCTACCAATCGGACTAGATTTGAATAATAAAATCCATTTTAATCTTGAATAATACTATGTTGAGAAAAAGACATCTTGGTCCGAATGCATTAGACTTCTATAATAAAGTTAACTCAATCCTTAAAAGGACTTAAGCTGTAGAGAAGTCGCATTAGTCGAACGGACTAGACTTCTATAATAAAATTAACTCTATCTTAAAGAGGAATTAAACTATAGAGAAGTCGCCTTGGTTCGAACGGACTAGACATCTATAATCAAATTAACTCAATCCCAAAGAGGACTTAAGGTGTAAAGTCTTCTTGGTCCGAACGGACTAGACTTCTATAATAAAGTTAACTCAATGCTGAAGAGGACTTGAGCTATAGAAAAGTCACCTTGGTCCAAATGAATAGACTTCTATAATAAAGTTAACACAATTGTGAAGAGGACTTAAGCTGTAGAGAAGTTGTCTTGGTCCTAACAGACTAGACTTCTAAAATAAAATTAACTCAATCCTGAAGAGGACTTAAGCTGTAGAGAAGTCGTCTTGGTCCGAACGGACTAGACTTCTATGATAAAGTTAACTCAATCCTGAAGAATACTTGAGCTGTAGAGAAGTCATCTTGGTCCGAACGAATTAGACTTCTATAAGAAAGTTAACTTAATCCTAAAGAGGACTTAAACTGTAAAGAAGTCATCCTGGTCCGAACGGACTAGACTTCTACAATAAAGTTAACTCAATTCTGAAGAGGACTTAAGCTATAGAGAGTCATCTTGGTTCGAATGGATTGGACTTCTATAATAAAGTTAACTCAATCTTGAAGAGGACTTAAGTTGTAGAGAAGTCATCTTGGTCTGAATGGACTAAACTTCTATAATAAATGATGATACATAAAAACGATCACACCCCTGAGCCGTACACGTGTCATGATGATCTCGAGAAACTACAGGCTCCAGCATCAACCCAACAATGATCCGGCCCAAGTGGTTTAAGCCTGCTCGACTTCAGTCCTCCAAGTGGACCCGGACTCTCACAGCACACTAGGCCCACACGTCTCACAGTTGTCATCAATACTCGTAAGCCCTCCTTAGGCAAGTATCTCGAGGATCAGCTTCTGACGTGAAACTACAGCTGCTCTCTGCTTCCAACTAGGAAGCACACACCAAAGTATGTTTCACATAGGGAAACTCCCTTCTACGAATTGCTCTCAAATTGGAAACTATCTCCCGCTATCTAGGAGCACAGAGCTAATAGAGAACTTCCCTCCTACAGCACGACTCCTAATTAGAAAGGGATCTTTACGAAAATCTCTTTCCTAAACTACGTTTACAATGATCTGGTTGAACCAAAACTCCTTGCACTATAAATAAGACATGAGGTTGGTAAGCTAAGGTACACTACAAATTTCCTGTTACAGCATTACACCTTCCTCAGAGCCTAGTCTGACTTTAGCATCGGAGTGTCATCGGCCACCCAACGGTGGACTATGGCTTACGTGTGCTACTTGTACAGGTCACAAGTCAGCAGGAAGCAAAAATGACTGCATCAGTTTGGCGCCGTCCGTGGGGACGACATAGTTCATAACTTTAGGGTTGAACAAAAAACCGATCAAACCGTTAAACCGACCGAACCGATCAAAACCGAACCAATCGGTTCGGTTTAAATTCACTTCGGATCGGTATTGATTTTAAAAAATTCAAAACTGAAGTGGTCGGTTCGATTTTCGGTTTCTATGTGATTTTAACCGACCAAACCGAATATATATAATAAATAATATATATTTTATATATAAATAATACAATATGTTTAAAAAAGTCAGTCGGTTCTGTTTTATTTCGGTTTTGGTTCAATTTTAGCCGGTTCGGTTCGGTTACGATTTACATAAATTAGAATCGATTCGGTTTCGGATCGGTTTTGTTAATGGTCGATTCGGTTTCGGTTTGAAAATTTTAAAGCCGACCTAAGTCGATTCGGTTTTTAACCCTACATAACTTTACACTAATCGTCGTCTCCTTTCAAAACACAGAAAGATGGTGACCACTAGATCACGTAATAACTGAGAACCTGGGGACACGTCGAACATTTTGCCAGTCCTTATATCGCCTACTTAAGCAGCTTTTATCTTGCATGCGCAGCCGACTCACACTCTCGCACCGATGGTAGTAGCAACAGATCCCAGAGTTGATACGCTGGCGTCCCAAATACAGTGGATCGCCAAAGCAGTGGAGGCTCTCATGCAACAAAATCCACCACACACTAATGAAGACCAAGAGCAGCACAGACCTCCACCTCCAGCATATGATAGGGCGCAAGCGCAGGAAAGCCAAGCACCCGCAAGTTCTTATTGGACTAAAGGAGGTTGCGCGACTAACACTGAGTTCAATGCCAGGACATAGAGGCTCGACCCGGGGAACCCTCTCCGCAGAAGGGCGCACGACCCGGACTTACTGTACCGCATCTCCGTCTCACCATTTGTGGATCGAATCATAAATGAGGCTCTTCCGAGGAAGTTCACTCCTTCGAAGCTCAACTCCTATGACGAGACCACAGATCATTTTGATCATCTGCGCCATTACCAGCACGTAATTGCCCTCAAAGAAGGATCCGAGTCCGTCATGTGTAGAATATTTTCCACCAGTCTAAAAGGCACTGCGCTGACATGGTTCCACAGCCTTCCACCAAAGTCAATCAACTCCTTCAAAACACTGGCGAAGGAATTCCTGACACATTTCGTTGGAAGCCAGCGCTTCAGAAAAGGCCCGCACTACATACTCTTTCTAAGGCAGAGGTCCGGCGAGATGCTTTGAGAGTATGTCAGGCACTTCAACAATGATTTGACCCTCATCAACGAGTGCAACGACGATACAACTGTGACGACCTTCACTACGGGCTTCAGAGAGGGAACGTTTTTTGAGGACCTCACCTTGGAGCCACCTCTGGACATGGCGAAGCTCCTCAAGAGCATCCAGAGACACATCACCTTGGAGGAGTCAAGGACCGCTAAGCGCTAGCCTGTCGAACGTACTTAACAACGTGGAAGGCTGGGAGAACTGAAGAGGCCCCCAAAGACACACGGAGAACCCTCCAAGTGCGATAACGACAAATACCACAAGGAGGGCGACTACAACACCAACGACTGCAAGAGTCTGAGGTATGAAGTTGAGTATTGGATTCACAAAGGCAAACTTAAAGAGTTCCTGAAGTCTGAGAAGCCAACGAAACAAACAAAGACAGAGGGAGTCAGTTAAAGAAATAGAGAAGGCAACTCCAAGAATAATTTACATCATTCATGGAGTCGGACCGAATGAAGATCAGTCATACAGGTCCCACAAACGGACACTACTGGATATGCAGACATAATTTGCGGGTGAGGATGGACACATCTGCCACTCACGGGTTTAGAACCCCATTCCCACTTTGACTTTCACAGACAGGGACCTCGATAGAGTCCGAGCGCCGCACAACAGTGCCTTTTTCATATCTGTTTCCATCGCAGAGTGGGAAGTAAAAAGAGTTTTGGTCAACACAGGAAGTTCACTTAACGTTCTATTCTACAACGCGTTCCACAACATGGACTTCAAAGAGGAAAACCCGACTATTCAGAACACACGCTGATCGGATTCAACGGGGAGAAGTGCTTCCCCATCGGAAAGATAAGGTTGGCTACGGTAGCAGGGGAGCTGCAGCTCAGGAAAGTCCTATTTCTGGACTTCATGGTGGTAGATGCACCGTCATCCTGGGAAGACCTTGGCTTCACCAGATGGAAGCAATGGTCTCCACCCTTCACCAGTGTGTTAAGTATACTGCTAACCACTCCAAAAGAACCATACGTGGAAACCAACCTACAACACGAGGCTGCCACTACGCTACACTGAAACAGATAGAGTGCTCCCAGATTCATCTACATCATGTAGAACAACTTGACCCAGTGCAAGGCCCAAAGACAATAGATACATCATTTTTTAACGGTACAAGAGCAATCGAATTTTCCTCCCAGCGAGTCGTAAAGGCCATGGCAAGCAGGAACACATCCCCCCCGACATTCCATCGGCGTGGAGATCCACCCCTCTGCAAGTTTTACTCTTCAGTGACCTAGGTAATGCTTCGACAGTCCACTGAACGATCCGCGATAGCAACCCGAATTTACTTCAAGGCCAGGATCGAATTCTCTCTGTACAATTAGTCTGCTTTAAGTTGTTTGTTTCCATTTCCATAGTCGATATTGAGTTTTAGTTTTTAAAAAACTTATGTGATTCGCAATCATTTAAGGAATAAAGGAAGAATTACGAAAAAAAAATTCTATTGATTATCGGTAAGATGTAACAACGAGCACCTTGAGGTAGATACAGAAGGCAACATATCACGAACGCCCTGAGGCGGATACAAAAGGCTACATATTGCGAACTCCCTGAGGAAAATACAAAGATTGAGCACTATAAACGTCTGAATACAGTGTGAACTAAAGTAAAATACTCGCTTAGACAATTTTGCTACTTGCAAACCCTCCGATGCGAGCAATCTGCAAGTGACAGCAAAGGTAAGATAATGGGAGAGCTCGACCCCTTCTGAAGACTACAACGAAGTGTGAGAGGGGATTGAAAGGACTGAGCAGTTGGATTGCTCAGTCACATCACTCCGATGATACACTCTCCTTACATCGTTGTAGACCTTGTAACGGGCTGCTGATTTCCTCAAGAGACATCTCACCGTCTGTTCAACCTCCTCAAATGGCTTAGAAGAAGGTAGATGATGATGGCTACAAACAACGACCAGTCACGATATCACAGCATCGTCAAGAGAGACCACTTTTCCCATATGCGATAGTAGGTATGACTGAGAACTACCACACCACGAGACATTGCACGTCGACTAACACTTCAATCAACCAATGGTTACCAACGAGATTTGAGCACACGAAGGCAAAAGTGGTACGGTGTAACACCAAGGCATCCCCCTTGGTAGGAAATCCGTACAACTTCCCTGAAATATGAGAAGAAATTACGAGACCTTAGCGGATCAACTACGTGCCCACCCATATCAGGCGACCACGCATAACAACAACTATCTCTATGCCTGATCGGCGCAAATGTCAGAACATTTTGAGACTCTAGAGACGGAGAATCAACTTCAACTTTTGGAAAACCCAAAGCATTTTTCTCAGCCTTTGGAAAACCCAAAGCAGCGTCTTCAAGAAAGAACATTACAGAAGATAAGCACTATGAAAGATATTGCCTACAACGATTGGAAAACACCATAATATAGACGTGATTGTTCACCAAGCAGGCACTCAAGCATTAACTGCCAAGCATTAAATACCGTACGAGAAACTGGAAGATGATGGTTCCCTAGGAAACTACAAAGATGACGTCAATCAATTAATGACGCTGCACACAACCCCATCAATTAAGGGGGAGTAACCGATACTCAATCCTCATACAGCCTACGCGGTACCTCACCGAGCGATCCACGCCTTACTCGTGTCACCGCGCAATCTACGTCGTACACGCAACACACCATGCAGGTAAACCCTAGCCCTTCCTCCATGGGCCCATGGGCTCAGCATATCACTCAAACAACACTTTGTCACGTGCTTGGCACGAACGCTAGAGATCCTAGTGAACCCTGACATACAGATTATACATTTAGATCACTAGTTGATTTAAGGTAATTTCATTCACTCCTTGCAACATGCGGAGGGAGTAGGTTTGTACGCCCCTAGCAGGCAGAGCCGCAATTTAAACTAGACAAGCTTAGTTAGCTAAGACTGATGACGATAGCTTTTGGTTCATCCCGATGTCTAGTCTGTTTAGTGCTGACATCGACGGTTTAGGAAGTGGGAGTCTAATAAGCGTTATCACGCCTGGTGTTGACGACTTGCCAAGGATCATTGCCCCCTTAGCGGTCAACGATCGCCGAACCTAATTAGGTAAGCCTAGTTGGTGACAATTAGCAATGAAATCTTCTTATCAAAACCTGGACTTATAGCCCTCACTGCGATGGTGTAGATAGTCTAGAAGGTGGGAGCCTAGTCAGTCCCAAACTAATTTCGATGACTCACCACGGGACCATTGCATTTCAGCGTGGCTGCCAAATCACCAAACCTGGACTTGTAGCCCGCGTTTTGATGGTGTAGATAGTCTAGAAGGTGGGAACCCAGTCAACCATGACCTGATTTCGACGGTTTGCCATGGGACCACTGCTTTTCAGCATGGCTGCCAAGCCTTCCCAAATTTGTAGGTTGGTGCACTCAGGTGTAGATAATTTGGATGGTGGGAGCCTAGTCAATCCTGAACTGATTTCGTTGGCTCACCACGGGACCACTGCTTTTCAGCGTGGCGACCAAATCACCAAACCTGGACTTGTAGCTCGCGCTGTGAGGATGTAGATAGTCTAGAAGGTGGGAACCCAGTCAGCCACAACCTGATTTCGACGGTTTGCCATGGGACTACAACTTTTCAGCGTGGCCATCAAACCCTCCCAAATTTGTAGTTTGGTGCACTTAGGTGTAGATAATTTGGATGGTGGGAACCTAGTCAGTCCTGAACTGATTCCGATGGCTTGCCATGGGACCACTGCTTTTCAACCTGGTCACCAAACATCTCTCGAATTCGAAGCCTCCACCGCGCGGGGAGGGTATAGATGGTTCGAAAGATGGGAGCCTAGTCAGTCCTGAACTAATTTTGACGACTTGCCACGAGACCACTGCTTTTCAGTCTGTTCGCCAAATCTTTACTCCCCGAATCTATAGTCCACTCTACTTGGACATAAATGATTTGGAAGATGGGAACCTAGTGAGTTCCGAACCGATGCCGACGGCTTGCCACGAGACCACGCTTTTCTTCCTGGTCGCCAAACGGGAATCTAGCTGAGTCAGCATCTTCACGCTCAGACGTACTGACATTCTAATGTTAAACGAAGGTCGTTCGCGCCGATACAAGGACCGTACAGCCAGTGCCCAGATAAAATCTACTTAGGATGCCAACCCGAGCTTCTGATGCTTGACTCGACACGAACGCTCTGACACGTGTGTTCAGCCATCACAACTTGCTACAAATAGTAGCTACAGCTGACAAGTCAGACAAGAAAAGTAGTTGTGAAACAACTTACCTTGGGGACAGGGCACAACTCGAATGACTAAACCCCTAGCTAAATTGTTCATAACATGCCCACTACCGGACATGACTATACCGTAGTGACTTCAAGTCATTCACAACACAAAGCGGTCAAGCTCTCTACCGCAGACAAACCAGTGAACGTCCTATTGGTTCAACCAGCCTATGCCAAAGCAAGACGACAAGGCGAAACAAAAAACATTCAATAGAGACAACAAGTACGGAATGGATAAAACTGTTCTCATTAACGATAAAAAACAAAAAGAGTACAAGCACACAACTTTCACTCCTTGTCAGGGAATGTACAAAAACTTAAGAGTTAAGCCTAGCAGAAGGAGCATAAGTTGCGTCCACACACGCCGTAGCCTGGACACCAGGCCTTAAACTCTCTTCCTCGCTCGTTGATGTCGACGTAACAGACAGGTCTACATAGGACATCTTCTTATAACGACTGAGATTCCATTCCGGATGCTCCTCTTTCATTAGCACCAGCAGCTCCAGCCGTCCATGTACAACCCATCGGAACTCACACTTGTCTTGCTTCTAAAGAAACTCTTCCTTCCGCACTTTTGCATCAACAAGTTCACGATCCAATAGCTCCAACTTGCTAGTCAGTGTGTCGACCTGAGACTGCTCTTCATGACACTAAGTTCATGCTGCCCCAATTTGAGCTGGTCCTCGATCTTCCTTGCTTTTCGAGCATAGAACTCCACATTGGATTCCAACTATTGCTTCTGAGTAGCTCAGCGGCTTCCTTCGAAGCACTATCTTCAGCGAAAAACAACAGTTCAGAACTTTCCTTAGACGCAACTTCCTACGCAACCTCGACTTCTCGGCTGACACAGCTCAACTCTTGCCTAAGTCTGTCCATTTCGGACACCACCTCTGTCAGATCACGCTCGAGGTCCTCCATACGAGCCCTCTGAGCCTCAGCGACCACACTTGATTGGTCTAATCGCTTCTCTTTGGCCTGCTTATTAAGCTGTTCAATTTCACAGAGTGCATCAGAATACAACAGCTGTATGTGCGAGAAGACACACTCCAGGGTATTTACTCTCTCACGAGCTGCCTCGACTTTTGTTCTAGCAACGGCCGCATGGCTCATGTGAGACATACCCAGCATAAGGTACTTCAGACCCTTATCCATACATCCTTCCCACGTATCAGCTTCGGGTTTAGGAGCATGATCCATCAACCAGCTGTGACACCTACTTAATTATATGTTTCCTCAAAGCATACTCTATGTCCACTTTTTGGTGCCAGACTTGTGAGCTCATATTTACCAAGTCAGGTGCGAACATGTTTATCCTTGCACCCGGATGAAGCTTTCCCAGATCAAGGATTATGCCAGCGCCACCTTTCGCAATCGCCACCATCCTCAAACTCTCCTTTGTGGCCTTCCCTTTGTCGTTAACAACCGACCCTTCATTGCGAGACGACTCAATGGGATTCAGAGGAAGAGGAGGGAACAAATTATCCAAAGGACCCTTCAACATTTCTAGCTGTGGCCTAGAACGAGACGGTGACCAATGCGAACTACAAGAGATGTGGCTGGTATCGCAGCCACTTTCAGGGGAATCAACCGTAGGGCGATCAGATTCTACCACCTCAGGCGAATCATCACAGGAGCCTCCTACAACAATGGTCCCACGCGAATCAATACCAGTGAAAGCTTTCTCTTCCTACAACAACAATGGTCCCACACGAATCAATGGTTCCGCATCGGACATAACGGGAACTTTGGCCCCAACAACCTTTCTCTTCCTGAAAGAGGCCCCATCTTCCAACTTAATACGTGACTCTCAATACAGAGTAAGGGCGACGTGCCAGTTGTCCCACAACCCACTATGCTTGAAGTTGAAAACTCTTATGACATTGACCGCCTCCCTTTGCGGCAAGACTCGAAACGTCTCCATCGTGTTTTATTCCTCTAAAGTAAGAGGAGTTGTATGAAAACTTTCTACAAGGGAATACAAGTAATGAGCAGTCAGCCCGTTACCAAGCATATGAAAATCGCAAAAAAATGGTTGAACTTACGGAGCGGCCTGAACTTGAAATCATTAGGCAGTTTACTAAAGCACTTTGGTGACTTCATCTTATAAACATCATTGCTCTTTAGCTAGGGAGAGGTCTGCAACTGGATCACCCGCAGAGTCACGCTAACACCGACCTCCTTAGCACTGAACCGAATCATGAGAATGATCCTTTATCCATTGGGCCCCAACTGAGCCTGATGAATCCCTAGGAGGCCCAAGAACTCCCAAATCACGTCCAGGACCGAAAAAATGCACTCCAATTTGAAGCATCCCACGATGTAAACAGATGAAACCGGCAGGAGGTGACACAGGCGTTTGGTCGCCCGTTAGGAGATACAATGGCAGGTCCTTAGGAATTCCAAACTTCGTACAGATTTCGGCAATACTAGGCTTGGACAACAACTTGTCTTCAAAAAAACTCCAGGGCCTCAGCCAAAACAACATCATCAAAAAGGTTTTCTTTAGCCATGAAGAAGACGAACGATCTTTTTAGAACAATATCTTCGAAAATGAACAAAGTAGAAAAATCAGTCTCAACACTGCGGTTGACCTAAATAGAAGAGGATTTCTCGCATCTTTTCCGCCGAACCAACACACATGCCATTAATATGGCATGAGATTCAAGCAACGATTCAGACTCAATCATCATGTGCGGCGCATCCCTTCAAACCGATGTGATGGCCCACCAACTCGGGGGGAGTAGCTGATGATACATAAAAATGGTTACACCCCGTACACATATCATGATGATCTCGAGGAACTACAAGCCTTAGCATCAACCCAACACTGATCCGACCCAAGCAATTTAAGCCCGCTCGACTTCAGTTTACAAAGCGGACCCGGACTCTCACAACACGCTAGGCCACACGTCTCACAACTGTCCTCAATACCTGTAATCCCTCCTTAAGCAAGTATCTCGAGGGTCAACTTCGGACGGGCAACTACAGTTGATCTCTGCTTCCAACTAGGAAGCACACACCAGAGTATCTTCCACATAGGGAAACTCCCTTTTACGGATTGCTCTTGGATTGTGAACTATCTCCTATATAGGCGCACAAAGCTAACGGGGAACTTCCCTCCTACAACATGACTCCTAATTAGAGAGAAATCTCCACGAAAATCTCCCCCCTAAAGTACCCCTACGATGACCTAGTTGAACTAAGACTCCCTGCACTATAAATAAGACATGAGGTTGGTAAGCTACAAATTTCGTGTTACAACATTACACCTTCCTCAGAGCCCGGTCTGACTTTAGCATCAGAGTGCCATCGGCCGCCCCACGGTGGTGTGTGGCTCACGTGTGCTACTTGTGTAGGTCAACAGGAACCAGGTCAGAGCAGGGAGCGAAAAATGACTGCATCAATAAAGTAAACTCAATCCTGAAGAAGACTTAAGCTGTAGAGAAGTCATTGTGGTTTGAATGGACTAGACTTTTATAATAAAGTTAACTAAATATTGAAGAGGACTTAAGATGTAAATAAGTCATCCTAGTCCGACTAGGCCAAAAGGACTAGACTTCTATGATAAAGTTAACTCAATTATGAAGACGACTTAAGTTGTAGAGAAGTCATCTTGGTCAGAATGGACTAGACTTCTATAATAAAGTTAACTTACTTCTAAAGATTACTTAAGCTATAAAGAAGTCACATTAGTTCGAATGGACTAGACTTCTATAATAAAGTTAATTCAACCCTGAAGAGGATCTGAGTTGTAGAAGTCATAAGTTAATGTAATACTGAAGATGGGGCAAGTTGTCATTATCCTCAACAGGACTAGACTTGGTCGTTGTGTGCCATCAATGTCCTCTAGTCGGACTATGTCACTCAAATTCGCGAGTTATCGTCATTCTGAATAAGACTAGACCCAGTCATTGTGAGCCATCATGGTCATCTAGTCGGACTAGGTCACTTAGGTGCAGTGACTTATTGTCATCTTGAATAGGACTAGACTCGGCCATTGTGGTCCTCTAGTCGGACTAGGCTTGTCCTAGCATATAGAATTGTATCATCATCATCATCAAAGCCCTTTCCTGATACTTTCAGGGTCGACTACATGGATTTTGGTTCTCCAAGCAATGCAGTCTTCCCATATATCCTCGACTAATCCAAACTCAATGATGTCTTCCTTCACCGCCTTCATCCAAGTTTTCGACGGTCGTCCCCTCCGTCTACACCCTCCATTATGTCATTTTAGACAATTTCTAATTGGCGTCGTGCTTGGTCTCCTCTACACGTGACCAAACCACGTTAAACTCCATGCATAGAGTTGTATATGAAATGAAATTTTTTAAAGTTAATACCTTTATTGATAAAACTTCTTTAAATGTTCTACATTCTACGCTCTTTTAAGACGTTCTCCACTCAGGTCCTCTAACTAGTAAGCCCTTAGCCCATTGGTTTTTCTCTAAGAGGCTCGTGCTAATAGCTATTTGCCTTATCATTTCATTGTCGTGTAATGGCATTCCCTTGCTGTAGACTGATCTCCCTTGATCGTCCTCACTCTGTCATCAGCAGGGTATTTAAGGCATTAATGGTGAGTAGAAACCATTGTTCCTATTTGATAAAGCCAATGTCTGCCCAAAATTATTTTTTATGTAAAGGGGGTGTCTATAATTGCGAACTTTGTCAACATGACCTTTTGCTGGTCTGATTCTCCTACTACCACAGGCAGTCTGATGTTCCAGATTGGATAACATCACTCACCATTGAAGCCGATCATGACCTGTTTGTGCGCTCTCAGCTCTTCTCCCTTCAGTTGCATCATGCAAAATGCTTCCAGAAACATGACATTAGCTGAGCTCCCTGTGTCCACCAATGATCTCCGACATTTCACCTTGTTATCTTGATTAACATAACTAGGGCATCGTTATACGGGGAGTAGACTCCCGACATGTCCTGAATCATGAATGTTAGATTCGGGGCAGGGTGTTCCATCCGAACATGCTGGATAAGGCTGTTTTCATAGCGAAACTTGGTCTATAGTTCTCAGACCGCTATCTTCCTTGACAGATTGGACTGTCCCGATTCGTCGCACGCGCTGTGTTATATTACGTCCATATCTTTTCTTCGACCTCTTGCATAGACTCTTCCTTCTCTTTCCCTTGGTGGCACCAATTTCTGCAAATGTCAAATCTTTTTTATTTATTTTTATTTTTTATCCCTTAACCCCTCCCACCCAGATGCAAATGTCAAATCTCAACGGTACTAAACCCACATGATACTAAGTTTCATCACAATAAACTCCAATAGCACTAAGCCTAGACAATGCTACACACTAGCGACATCAAGCCGCACAATATTAAATCCAAGCAACAACGAGCCTGGGACACCTTACAAAAGGTCACGTGATCAATGATAAAATGGTGAATGTGTAAAACAGTTTAGCACCAAGAAATAATGTGGTTCACAACAATGAAGCTTGATTAGCTTAGATGAGGCTATACCTTGGTGGGAAAGTGACGCAACACTTCTTTCATTCACTATATAATCTTCATGAATTTACAGTTTACTAAAATGCAATCATCGAAGTTACTCTCTTGTTTTGATTTCCATGACCTCATAAGGTCAAGAGCCCACCAAAGTGATTTGGTTCCTCAAAAGGGTTTGCATTCTTGTTTCCTCTCAAGAACGTCTCTTAAATAGACTGAAAAAATAGAAAAAATATCTAAACATTGATCTCCTCTTTATAACATAGAGGAATTCACTCTTTACTCGTCCTAAATATGAAAGGCTCGAGGATGATTTCTTACTTTTCTTAATGATGATTACTTTATCTAAGACTCTTGAATGCCCTTGAAGCTCCTTACTCGTAATGATCAAATGAGACATTGTTTGATATATACTTGTTTTGAAAACCCTAGCCCATTAATCCAACCCTATTGGACTTTAGTCAATCAATCATTTACATGATGAACTTGATTTTATTGAATCTTTGTCTTCTTTAACGATTACTTCTTCATTAATTTTTTCTTGGACTATGATTTCTTGAATTTCTTCATGGTTGACTTCGATAATGTATTTTCCATTAAGTTTGTGAATTATGTACAACCTGATGAATATCTTGTAAACATGGTTGTTTTAAGACAAAGAATACATGAGTTTTCTACTAGAATGAACTTAGGCTTTGTAAGTTGTTCAAGGGTTATCAAAATAAGAAGCAAGAGTCAAAACAAGTCAATAAAGGTGAAAACGAGGATAAGACCAAATCCAAGCTCGGACAAGCCAAGAACAAACATCTCAAACCAATTGTCAAAATCAAAGCATCTGAAGTCCTAAGAAAAAAGACCCATAAAAAAAGACTCAGCTTGAAATAGATATTGGCTAAGCATGGTCGACCATGGCATCTTTATAGTCGACCAAGCCTTATGAGAAACATGTTGACCGATTCTCGTAAGAAAGTTTTTTGACAACCACTTATGACTGGTCATACTAGTTGTTTAAAACACTGGCCGTTTTGAATAAATTCATTGTGATGCCATAACCAATTGACCAGAGCATATATGACTTCTATTTCTCCACTACAAAAAAAATTGAAATCAGCCACGGCTAAAAATCGTTGCTGATTGAGCTAAAACCGTAGCTAAAAGGCATCAGCGACGGCATAACATTCGCTAACTGATTTTTAAAAAAAATTTAATATTTTTTTATATTAGCGACGGTAATTTGCCGTCGCTAATTGATTTTTGAAAAAAAAAATTAACATTATTTTTATATTAGCGACGACATTTTGGCCGTGGCTAACTGATTTTTAAAAAAAATATTTAACATTATTTTATATTAGCGACGGCATTTTGGCCGTGGCTAAATGATTTTAAAAAAAATTTTAACATTATTTTTATTTTAGCGACGACATTTTTGCCGTGGCTAACTGATTTTTTTTAAAAAAAATTTATTTTAGCGACGGAATTTTGGCCGTGGCTAAATGATTTTTAAAAAAATTTTAACATTATTTTTATTTTAGCGACGGCATTTTGGCCGTGGCTAACTGATTTTTAAAAAAAAATTTAACATTATTTTTATTGTAGCGACGGCATTTTGTCCGTGGCTAACTGATTTTAAAAAAAATGTAACCGTATTTTTATACTAGCGACGGCATTTTGGCCGTGGCTAAATGATATTTAAAAAATGATTTTTTTATTAGCGACGGCCAGATTGCCGTGGCTAACAAAATAAAATTGAAAAATGATTTTTTTATAATTAAATTATATTAATTTTAAAATTTGGCATATATACTTTTTTTTGTCATTATATTAATTTTATAATAAAATTATATTAATTTTAAGATTTGGCAAATTATAAACATCTTAAACCTGAACAAAATTAAATTAATTTTCATATACTCAATAAATTGTCCATCACAAAAAAATACAATCCCAAATACTGTCAACCTCAAATTGAGATAACTACATAAAACAAAATTGTGATCGTCTATGGGACATAAAACAAAATTTTTACATACAATAATTGCACACAGTAATTGCTTTAAGATCTGCATCAGCTTGGTCTTTCGACGTGGCTATTATCAGTTCACCAACATCACCAGAACTGCATTAAAATCACAATTTGCACAATCATCAGAGTAAATAAGCCCACATATCGCTACCCTGATTATATAAGACCATATGCTAAACAAAAATTTACACAAATAAAGTCCAAAACAGATGTGTACCTCGCCCAGCAATATAATACATGGTGTAACATGGAAAGCAAGTGACACACACAACAAAGCAATATTCATCCAAATTCCAACTCTTCATTCTTCACTGACACCCTTCTCAGGTTGGAAGAATGATGGGTTTGTGGCTTTAGATAGTAACCAAAAAACAAAATCCTACCAATCCCTCAGTCCCAACTAGTAAAGGCACTCGAGGCATACAAACTTATGCTCTTTTCAGGAGAAGGGTGACAGATTATTCACGAGGCATTACAAATCAGGCATACAACTTATTAACAAAGTGTTGAAAAGAAAAACAATATTTATCTGCCAGGCATTAAAACAGGCAGGTACACGGCTTGTTTGATTCTGCAAATATGCAGATGCCTCACCTTATTAGTCTATTGGACTTTGCAACAAATCATTTGTAAACACAGCTTGTATTGCACCAGAAGTGGACATAACTATCACCCACCATAGAGTATTGCCTTGGCTGAACTTCACGAATTCAAACAAATTAAAAAATAAAACCTCCCAAACTATCACCCACTATACTATACATCCAAACCCACAATATGCGTCCACTGGGGATCACTCCCTTTCTGTGCATATCAGACTATCTGTATGAAATCTAATTCCAACTTTCAAGACCACACTTCCTAGTATAATGGTTTTGGACTAAGGAATACGACAATTTGAAAGTGTCAGATTCCATTCAGAATTTGAACTAACTGCTGTGTCCGAGAAATTGCATTCACTAAAATTGTTGAGTCACAACATGCAAGAAAGAAATGGAAGGCATCTTTCTGAACAACAATCTCAAAATAGAGAAACTATACATATAAAGCTGAGAGCACTAATAGCGGAATAACTGAATCTCGAATCAGTTGTCAAGATAAGAACGATAAAACCATAAAGTAACATAATCTAGAGACAGTGGACACTAATTCTTATGAGAGTGAACCAAACCATATGTGACATTAAAGCAAGTCCAGAATTAAAAAAAATAGATATTCAACTAAACCAAAGCCTTAGTAAAGAATCAAGTAAAACATGAAGTAAATAAATAATGATGCATTGAATTACCAGAACTTGAACTCGGGGAGACGGCGAATGAAAGGCCTAAATTCATCCGAACCCTTCGTTGGCAACGATGCCCCATTCAATGATTCCAGCTCTGGGTCAACCTTCAGTGAGAGAAACCCAATCAATAGATTCAAGATATATATCCCGAGCCCATACGAAACGATATAGAATCCTTCAATGAAGTAAACGCGCAAAACGTAAATCAATCCAACAACTACTGTCCCCGACCATCTACCAACTGGATGAGGAGTTGATCTATCAAGATAATACTGAAAAATCCTAGAGATATCATTTCTCCACTTTGCAAACGGTGCCGTAGCGGATGGGTCCTCAGCTCCTAATCCCTCCATCAACCTAAGCTCATAAAAACATCCCATTATAATAATTAGTGTCAACTATCATAAGAATCAGGTTTTTAGCATAAAATTTCATCATAATTGACAACGAAACCTAAACTAGGATTCCAGTGTCCCAAACGCGTGAATCCGTAAGAAATTAGCTGATATTGGTACCAAAACCATCCGAGTAACAAAATCAGGACAAGAAAAATAAGACAAAGAACCAGTTTTTCAGATAATGGTCAAACACCATCTTGGTGCACCCAGATAATAAACATGCTCATAATAATTCAAACTATAAGAGTGATGCATATAAACCTCGATACTGGACATTATTAATAATATCCGCATTTAGCCAAAAGCCAAAAAATGAAACAATCTTTGAATCAACTGTCCTGAAAAGAAATAACAAAAAGCTAAGAACAAACAAGGACTTGAGCAAAAACAGAGTGTACCCAAGGCTGAATGAGCAACCAGCGTACACACACAATAACCGCATCCACGCAGCCGCAGAATATCAAAAACCGCAACCACGCAGCAAGTCAGGCCGCAGCACTCAGCAGCAGCAGTCCATGTCATCGCAGCCAGAACACAGCATCGCAGCAGCAGTCCATGTCATCGCAGCAGTCCATGTCAACACAGCCAGAACACAGCATCGCAGCAGCTATCCAAGATAGATCCGAGATCTGATCAAAGATGGATATGATCGAGATCTGATCAAATCCTGATCTGAGATCAGATCTGATCAAGGTCCGAGATCAGATCCGAGAAGATCTCACCGCCTCCGCTGTGAGAAGATCAGATCAAAAAATCTGTCCGCCTTCGCTGTGAGAAGATCAGATCAGATCAGAAAATCTCTCCGCCTCCGCTGTGAGAAGATCTATCCGCCTCCGTTGTGAGAAGATCAGATCAAGATCTCTCCGCCTCCATTGTGAGAAGAGGCGTCTGCGGCTTCGCCTCCGCTGTGAGAAGGGAGGGGAGAGGGAGGCGGCCTTAGATCGGCCTCCGCTGTGAGAAGAGAAGAGGCATCCGCGGTTTCCTCGCTGGTTTCCTCGCCATTTAGAATTTCTGAAGAATGTGAGAATGAGGAAACTGTGAGACTCTGTGAAGAATGTGAGAATTTCTGGAGAATGTGAGAATGTGAGACTCTCTGTGAAGTTGAGGGGAGAGAGAATTAATTAAGTGAAGGAGTCAGGCCGGGTCGGTTACACGACGGGCTATAGAAATGGAAATTGAGGCTCGGACCAAAAACTTCGAGCCAGGCCAGGCTTTTACAACAAAAATTTTTTTAAGTAATTTAAACCGATTCGAACCGATCCGATTGTCGGTTCGATCCGAGTTTTCGGTCATAAATGCCCACCCCTAATTTATATGTATGTGGTAAATGAGCATTATTATCTTGACACTTAATTCAACTAGATAGAGAAAACAAATGGGAAACCAAATGTACCAAATTCGGGCGTGACTTGCGAGATTATGGGAATTATTATAAGAGAAGGGCTCTTTGTTGAATGCAGATTTGAACTCAAATTTTCAAGAGAATTAATAATAGAAGTACAAAGCATTGTGATGCTTTGTCACCATGGACATAGCCTCATCGCAGCAATCAAACTTTTAACCAAGTTATGCACCCGGGCTTTTGGTTAGCTTTTTGTCCTTTTATTTTTACATTCAAATATTACATGCTTCAAAGTTATTTTGCTTAATCATTGGAAACAATATCACGACTTTTACTTGTGCAATTTTACGTAGGCATGGTAAGTTTCTTGACACCACCATTTAAACTCTTGACACCACCACCTCCTCAAAAAATACAAAATTTGCCCCTACTAAGTGACACACCGATTTAAACCCCCAAACCCAAATCACTTTTTAGTCTCGCATACACCCACCTCCTCCTTCACTGTCCAGCAACCACAACAACACCAACACACAACAATAACTTCGTAACAACAACAACTACATCAATAGCAACAACAACAACGATCTTGTAGCCCCTCCTTCATTTCTCTCTGTGACAACCAATATCATATATATGGTTTCGTCGAAATCGTCGAGATTGCGTTCTAATCTCCGACAGCCTACATTAGCAGATTCTAACCCAATCTCGTCAATTCCCAATTATTATTATTTTCAATATTGCAACCATGGGCTACCGCAGTAGCTCTTAATCTCGCTGCCATGGCTGCGAAATTGAAAAACAATATGGTTATTGTCGAAATCGGCAAGATTGGGTTAGAATTTTGCAGCCAACATTGTGAAATTGATAATAAAAAATGGACCTCACCCAAATCATCGAGAATGGAATCCAATCTAGCTGGCCATGCTTGTGAAATTGAGAACTGACAGTTTTGAGAGAAGTAATTGCTTTTGATTATTGCATATAATTAAACACATTGCATGGGGTTTATATATCATAAACACCCAGAGCAGTTACAACAATATATCACAGAAACATGGACACCAGTTACATAGAACATGGGCTAGGTAGTTATAAAGAAACACACCAGTAAGCAATAGAACAGTTATTATAACTGTGCTTCAATACGCCCCCGCAAGATGGCAATTCCATCTGAAATGCCAATCTTGGATCGAAGAAAAATGAACCTACTTTTGGAGAGGGGTTTAGTAAGAACATCTGCCAGCTGGGAGTGAGTATTAACGTGAGAAACTTTAAGAGACCCATCAGCAACCTTTTCCCTAACAAAGTGATAATCCAATGCAACATGCTTCATTCGACTGTGGAAGAGCGGATTAACACACAAATATGTGGCACTCAAATTATCACAAAATATGGTAGGACATTGTCGAAGAGTGACACCAAGCTCAGCAAGAAGATGAGAAACCCAAGTGACTTCAGCAGCGGTAGAAGCGACAGCACGATACTCTGCCTCTGTTGAAGAACGAGCAACCGTCCTCTGTTTCTTTGAACACCAAGAAATTAGATTGCCACCAAGAAAAAGAACAAAGGCAGTGGTAGACTTGTAAGAGTCCTGGTCACCAGCCCAATCAGCATCGGAATAAGCTTGAAGATGGAGAGGTTGTTGACGTCGGAAAGTGAGACCAAGATGTATGGTATGTTTGAGGTAACGAAGCAACCTCTTAGCTACAGTCCAGTGAGTTTGAGTCGGGGCATGCATGAATTGAGCAAGCTTGTTGACGGCGAATGCAATGTCTGGACGAGTGAGCTGGAGATATTGAAGTGCACCAATCAAGCTTCGAAAATGAGTGGCATTAGTTGGAGGAGAACCATCATTGAGAGTTAAATGGGCAGATGAAGACATTGGGGTGGAAGATGCCTTTATTCCGTCCAAATGAAACTTTGCCAATAAGTCACGAACATACTTATGTTGAGATAAAAATATGCCATCAGAATTAGAAATGGCTTCAATACCCAAGAAGTAGTTCAAGGAACCAAGATCCTTTAGAGAAAATCGATCAGCAAGGGCATCAACAAACTGCCGAATGGACTGAGAACAATTTCCTGTAACAAGTAAATCATCCACATACACTAGGAAATAAATGGTGACTGATCGACATTGATAGATGAATAATGAAGAATCAGATTTAGAATTGATAAACCCAAAGTGGAGAAGAAATGTCTTTAACTCCATGTACCAAGCTCGAGGGGCTTGTTTCAAACCGTAAAGAGCCTTTTGCAAGCGGCAAACATATGATGGATTATCCTGATCAACATACCCAGGTGGTTGAGCCATGTAAACAGCCTCAGTTAAATTGCCATGCAGAAAAGCATTATTTACATCAAGCTGTGAAATAGGCCAACCGTTACTCAAGGCAATGGATAGAACAACTCGAATGGTGGTTGGCTTGATAACGGGGCTAAAGGTGTCATGATAATCAACCCCTGGACGTTGGTGGAAGCCTTTAGCAACTAAACGAGCTTTGTACCTGGAAATGGAACCATCTGGATTTCTTTTGATACGAAACACCCATTTACACCCCACAATGTTATGGTTGGAAGGAGGAGGTACAAGAACCCATGTACGATTCTGAGCTAGAGCTGCAAGCTCAGCATCCATGGCAGCACACCATTTGGGATCTGTAAGAGCTTGAGAGGCAGTAGAAGGTTCAAGGGATGTAGGAAGTGGATGTTTTGTTACATGAAAGTTTGTTTTAAAGTCAGGAAATTGTTTAGGACGATGGATATTATTTTGAGAACGAGTGACAATTCGAGGAGAAGGCTCGGGTAGAGGAACAGACTCTTGTGTATGGGTAGGTGGTGACAAGGACAAAGATGGAGATGAAGTATGAGAGGAGTCAGAAGATAAAGGGGGAGAGGGAGGAGAGAAATCATACCTTGGAGTAGCATCACACACCGAGAGAGGAGCTGAAGTAGTAGGAGATGGACTTGAGCCAGCAAGAGAAGGTGATGAGAGCAAATTCTGATCAGGCCGTGTGTTAGTGCAAGAAGGTGTTTGTTGCGGCAGAAAATTAGAGGAAGTAGGAACCACAAAATAAGAAGGTTGGATAGCAGCAAGAGCAGGGGAACATGAAGACCAAGTGGAGACAGTTTTGGCCAGATCTTTAGGCAAATTGTTTGAGGCAAGAGGAAACTGTTGTTCAATGAATTTGACATGACGAGAGATGTAAACACGGTTGGAAGTCAAGTCTAAACACTTATAAGCATTGTGAGTGTTTGAATATCCTATAAAGACACAAGGTTTGGAGCGTTTATCAAGTTTATGGTCAGAATAAGGACGCAACCAAGGAAAACATAAGCATCCAAACGCTCGTAACTTATCATAGTTTGGCATTTGGTGAAAGAGAGACTCAAAAGGTGTCTGATGGTGAAGAACTGGAGTGCGCAAACGATTGATTAGGTAGGCAGCAGCAAGGAAAGCATGAGACCAATATTTTAAAGGAAGAGAAGCTTTGTGGAGCATGGCCAACCCTGTCTCAACAACATGACGATGTTTCCTTTCAGCAGAGCCTACATGTTCAGGTGTGTAAGGGGGAGATACTTGATGTTGAATACCTTGTGAGACAAAGTAGGATTTAAGACTTTTATATTCGGTACCCCCATCGGTGTAAAGAGTGATCAATGATGTTTTAAAATATTTTTCAACCATAGACTTGTACTTGGGAAAAATTGTGTAAACATCAGACTTGTAAGCCATAGGAAATAACCAAACATATTTCGTAAAATAATCAATGAAAATAAGATAGTACCGAAAACCATCAATGGATACAACCGGGGAAGGTCCCCATACATCAGAATAAACTAAATCAAGAGGACCACGACTTTGAAGTGAAGAAACTCCAAAAGGCAATCTATGGCTTTTATTACATAAACATGACTCACAAAAGAAACTGTGGAATGACTCAGTAGGATGAATTGGAAGATTATGTTTGCGAATTAAAAACTGAAAAGTACGAGATGATGGATGTCCTAAACGATGATGCCAATTGGCAAGTGATGTCTTGACACTAACACATGCTTGTTTTGGAGAGGTATCCACTGTATTTCTCTTGTTAGGCCAAGGCCACTCATACACATCATTCTTGCTCCGCCCTTGAGTGAGATGCGCCCCCGTTTTGAGATCCTTGACAACAAAAAAAGAAGGGAAAAACTCAATAGAAGCATTGTTGGTTTTACAAAACTTAGAAACAGAAATTAAGTTTTGTTTAATTGAAGGAACACATAACACATTAGCCAAACAAAAAGACTTAGAAGTAGTAGGGAGTGTAGAAGAACCAGTGTGAGTAATGTTGAGGCCTGAACCATCACCCAAGAGAATGTCGTCAGGACCTTCATAAGGCTGGTGGTGAGGAAGATTAGTTAGATCCCCAGTGACATGATGAGAGGCGCCAGAGTCCACAATCCAGTTTGAAGAAGACGAGTGCCCAAGAGAGGTTTGATGAACCTCTGGCTGTTGTTGCATGAGCCTCTTGGCTGTATAGCATTGTCTAGCAGTGTGGCCTTTTTTTTGACAAAATTGACAGACAACATTGGATTGAGACTGATTGTTACCATTATTGTTGAACTTCCTTCCTTGGTGATTTCGGTTGTTAACGAACCTCTTCCCAGTATTACTTTGTCCATTGCCATTCTGCCCATTGCCATATCGAGATTGATGGTTGCCAAAACTTGTACGAGTACTGTTCACAGTTACACTTAAGCCACCACGTGACTCTTCTCTTTTCAAGAAAGCTTCATGTTCTACCAGCTTGTCATGAAGTTCTTCAAATGAAACAGGAGTGTCTCGGGCTCTTATTGCAGCAGAAATCTCCTTAAAGCTGCTGCCAAGGCCATTGAGAGCAAAAATAGTCAGATCATCATCACTTAAATGAGTATCAATGAGAGCTAGCTCATCAGCAATTCCTTTGATGGTTTGAAGATACTCTGCAACAGAACTGGTATTGCAAGTGATGTTGGTAAGTTTCTCCTTGAGATTCATTACCCGTGATCTGGATTTGTTAGCATAAAGCTTGTGGAGCTTTACCCAAGCATCACGGGAAGAAGTAGCAGCAGCAATCAAAGGCACAACTCCTTCTGAAAGAGATGCAAGGACTGCATGAAGCAGCAATTTATCTTGCCTAGTCCAAATAGCAAAATCTGGATTTGACATAGATGTTCCATCTTCGGCAATAATTTCCTTGGATGGGCATGTCTTATTCCCATCAAGAAATCCCATGAGGTTATAACCATATAGTAGGGCATCAAATTGTGCTTTCCAGGAGGGAAAGTTGTTGCTGTTCAATTTGATAGGTAGTTGGGCAGTGGCATTAATGGCGATAATTCCATCAAAGCAAGGAGTAGAAGAAATGAGAGAAACATTGGTGTTGTTGGTTGTGTTTTTGGCCATGATGCAGAATATTATCAAGAGGGGTTATGGATCAAGAGAAGAGAGACAAAAAGGAACTCGCTGGAGTCGTTACTGCTCTGATACCATGACAGTTTTGAGAGAAGTAATTGCTTTTGATTATTGCATATAATTAAACACATTGCATGGGGTTTATATATCATAAACACCCAGAGCAGTTACAACAATATATCACATAAACATGGGCACCAGTTACATAGAACATGGGCTAGGTAGTTATAAAGAAACACACCAGTAAGCAATAGAACAGTTATTATAACTGTGCTTCAATAAGAACCATTCTTGCTGATTTAGAGAGAATCATTTTTTCGAGCTACAAGATTGGATTTCGATCTCGCCTACGCTCCTACGAGATCAAGTCCAATCTCGCAGCCATTGTAGCACGGATTGGATGAAGGGACAATGAGAAGAAGGGGTGGGCATAACATGTTTGCAGTGAGAGGTTTAACTCACAAATTCAACTTCTTTCACACACGAGCCATCTGTCCTCTGCCTCTTATGGCTTCCTCTCCAACCAGGTTTTTACTTTCTCCAAAATTTCCCCTAACTTCGTTTCTCCCGTGAAGCGAGTGAGCATACACAATACAAGCTTTCATTGAACCGAAGCCCTCAGTTGCTTCGTGATTCGCCTCCCTCGTATAAGGGGCGAAAATCATTGGACACAAGATACCCCAAGGTGATTTGTTGAATGTTTGGTTCTTGATGAAGTTCTGGAGATAGCCGCAACAGGGGGAAGGCAGCAAAGTGCTCAAGGAGGTGGAGTGGATTTGGGGTTTAAATTGGTGGTTTTAGTTAGTAAGAGCTAATATTATAATTTCTTTTAGTGTAGTGGTGTCAAAGAGTGAAAGTGATGGTGTCAAAAACTAATACTTGAAAATTGCCTTGGAAAAACTTGTTGGATATGTAACTATTTGTATTCAACTCTTCGATCGGTGCAATATTGTTTCCCAATCAAGTTTTGTCCAAGTGATTTGACTTATATCTTTGAGGAGTTTTCTAAAAGAAAATTGCCCCCATTGTTGTTAGACTGTGCACCCCACTAGTCATGACTTCAAATCATAAAATCATGTGCGCTTTCAAACTTGAATCTTCTTAAGGCATTCTTGACCCTTCTTGAATATTCTTGATTGAGAGAGGCTACACAGCGAGGAAATGGGCAAGGGGAGTGAGGTGGCGGGGGTGGGAGCCGTTCATCCCGCTCGGGATGCGCGCGCAAAAAGTCAATGCACGCATCTCGAGTGAGATGAACGGATCCCACCCCCGCCACCTCACTTCCTCGCCCATTTCCTCGACACTTAGAATTTCTGTTCTTGATTTGAATGGTAATTCCTAAGTCACTTTTCCCAATTCCCATGGTATTTTTATTTATAGATTATGTTTTACTTGACTTTAAAGTGATAACCCCAAACCTGCTAAATTGTACAATCGAAGATATTTTGGTAAGGTTATTAGTAAAGCCTTTATTCCTTTATTACATTCAAGTGTGTTAGCAAGACTTGGTGTAAATTACTTACTAATGATTCTAATTCCATTTAGAAGCATCAAATTTATACAAAGGAAGTATACTCGGACAATGGCTTTACATTACAAAGTAAAATTAACTCGTTACTTAAAACACAATTATTGTTTCACAAATATTAATACCCCATACCTTTTTTTATATATAGAGTTAATTAATTATTTTTTTTATCATTTTATTTATTTATTCAGTTGTTTAAATTATGGAATGGACTCAAGCTCAAATCTTGTTTCTTTTGAGCTTAATTGAATAAATTAGGAAATAGAAGGGGAGGATTTTAAGATAGAAATAACCCTAACAAAAATAAAACCTAATAGAATAAAACACATCATCTTTTAATGCTTCCTCTCAAGTTCTTATGCTCTCCAACACCTCCCTATCTTGGAAAAGGAAAAGGAAATAAAAGAAGAAGGAGGAATATCTTATTTTCTAAAAAATCAGGTCATGACAATTTGGTATCAGAACCTTTGGTTAGCCTAGGCTGGTTAGAGTCTAAGTGATCTTCGGAATGTGGATATGGGTGAGTAGAAGTTGATTTGAATTTAAGAAGATATGGTCTAGAGAAAGGCTTTATATATATGTGACGAAATTCCTTTGAGGTGTATATATTGTAACACGCCTGAGTCTTGTATAGTGTGCAACCTTACCCTTTGCCACAACAAGTGAACCTTTGGTAAGCTTCCATGCACCATTACCAAAATAATTAATATACCCTTGTTTATCCAAAACAAGTCCAGAATCAAGTTCAGACGAAGATCAGGAACATGACGTACATCTTTCAAAGTCAACGTGCAATCCGTATTAGTCTGGACACACACATCACCTATTCCCACTATTTTAGAGTTGCTAGTGTTTCCCATCTTCACATTGCCAAAATCTGTTGCTCTATAAGTAGTGAAATAGTCTTTCCTTGGGGTTGCATGATAAGATGCACCAGTGTCAATAATTCATTCGCTTCCTTCATTTGCAACATGCAAACATTCACTTTCGCCATACAAAAAAGCAACGGGTTCATCAGTAACAGCAGTTGTAGCTTATTTACTATCACCATTCTTCATTTTTCCCTCTTTCAAATCTCTTTTGTAACTATAACATTATTTTCTGAAATGGCATGGTTTACCACAATAATGTCACTTAAAACTTCTATCTCTTGACTTTGATCTTCCTCTTAACTTATCACGGTTCTTATCATAACCATGATATTTCTTATATTTTTCTCTCCTCCTGTTTTCAGTCACAAGTGCTTGGGAATGATCAATATCGGTAGACTTCATTGTAGTCTCTTCATTAAATAAACTACCGGTAACCAACTCCATGGTAAGCTGTCCATTCGGTGCTGAATTACTAACCGACACCACCAATGTTTCCCAACTATCTGGTAATGAGCTAAGAAGTAATAGTGCTTGCATTTCATCATCTAACACTATCTTCATGTTGAACAATTGATTCACCACACTTTGCACCTCATTCAAGTGCTCAGCAATGGAACTACCTTCCTTGAATTTCAAGTTCACTAACTTCCTGATCAAGAAGGCCTTGTTTGCAGCGGTTTTCCTTTCATATAAATTCTGGAGTTTGGTCCAAAGAGCATGTGCAGACGTCTCAGCTGACACGTGATGAAATACCGAATCATCTAACCATTGTCACTATTTTGCTTCCTTTTGCTACTTGCTCGTTTATTTGGTCGATAGAGAATAAAAATATGTAGAAGAAAAAGATGGAAATAAGGGGGAAATGGAGGTGCAACATATTGGAGCGTTTGAAATCTGGTGAAGGGAAACATTTAGGTCAGGATCCAACATTTATAAGCAAAACTTATAGGCAAACACCATTTGCTTTCTAAATATATTGAAAAGATTGAGAAAAAATATTTTGTAATTAAGAGGGAGAGATGAACTATTCACTTAAAATAATCATCTATCGTGGATTTCTTATGTTTTTGCATGGCTTTGTTTTTCAACCTTGAACATACATCTTTTGTCATTTCCATTCAAATGATTTGTTATAGTACTTATTTCAACTTTGAGCTTTTCATATGTCTATGTGTGGTTTACTTTCCGAGTATGGATAGAGTTCCCAATCACTACTAATGCAAGTTTTACTTAAAGCATAAGCATGATTATTTTAACCGATGAGATGACTCTACTCGCGTTTGATTGATAGCAATTGAATGTAGGAGTTTTAAATGATGTAAATGAGGTTTATGTAAGAAGGAAATTTTTCCAAACATACCCTTTAGTGATATATGTAACTTATAAATTTGCAAATGAAAATTGTGATAAAATAAAGCTTATAGCTTAACAAACATATAAACTTTTAGGGTACAACCAAGAGACATTCATGCCATCATATCCGTGTTAGACGTGTTGGTCACTTTGTTAGATACAGATAAACTCCGCCAGAGCTTCACTTGACATACAGAGGTATGGCTTCTATTAAGTCAAGTACAAACAAGTCAATATATTATCTCTAACAATACGGGTGACTAATGTTAATTTCAACAGTCTTGGTGGAATCTAAATGGTTTTTCGGTTGTCAGTGCTGATAATAAGATTAGAGAACAGAGAGATCGAGCGTGTTTCATTATGGCCAAACATTATCCTACTTACCATTGCCCAACCAATAAGCAAGTCTGCCTGAATGTCTCTATTTAGCTGCCACTTTCCTTCATAGCAGAAACCGGAATAACGACTGACAAATAACTCAAGTTTCTCGCATGCAAGGAGCTAAGCTGTTGTTGGATGTCATGTTTTGACCCTTGAAGTGAGTGGGCATACACAATACAAGCTTTCATTGAACCGAAACCCTCAGTTGCTTCATGATTCGCCTCCCTTGGAAGTTATATGGGGCGAAAATCGCTCAAACACAGGATACCCCAAGGTGATTTGTTGAAAGTTTGGTTCTTGATGAGGTTTTGGAGATAGCCGCAGCAGAGGGAAGTGGCAAAGTGCTAAAGGAGGTGGAGTGGATTTGGGGTTTAAATTGGTGGTGTCACTTAGTAGGGGCAAATATTGTAATTTCTTTTAAGGTGGTGGTGTCAAAGAGTAAAAGTGCTGGTGTCAAAAACTAATACTTTAAATGTAACTATTTGTATTCAACTCTTCGATAGGTGCAATATTGTTTCCCAATCAAGTTTTGTCCAAGTGGTTTGACTTATATCTCTGAGGAGTTTTCTAAAAGAAAATTGCCCCCATTGTTGTTAGATTGTGCACTCCACTAGTCATGCCTTCAAATCGTAAAACCTTGTGCACTTTAAGACTTGAATTTTCTTAAGGCATTCTTGAGCCTTCTTGGATATTCTTGATTTGAATGGTAATTCCTAAGTCACTCTTCCCAATTCCTATGGTACTTTTCTTTATAGATTAGGTTTTACTTGACTTTAAAGTGGTAACCCCAAACCTACCAAATTGTATAATCGGAGATATTTTGGTAAGGTTATTAGTAAGGCCTTAGTTCCTTTATTACATTCAAGCGTGGGAGCAAGGCTTGATGTAAATTACTTACTAATGATCCTAATTCCATTAGAAGCATCAAATTTATGCAAAAAGTTGCAATGGCATCAGTGAGCAAGGGATCACTACCACATTGTAGTTTCGGAGCGAGTATTAGAAATGCAAAAGGTAGTGCTCTAACAGTAGCAGCAGGTTCAGCCCCGTGAACATCTATTATAGTGCTTGAGCTTATCAGCATGGAATTAGGAATCCAAATTAAGACAAATCACAAACCTTCAAAAGATAATCGTGGCATAAGATTCATTAGCTGCAGTTCAGATCATTAAGAAACAAGAATAACCACCTTGGCAAGCAATAATGACCAGTAGAAGAATTTGTCATCTAATTCAGGACTTGGTGTTCTTCGACATAGTGCATATATATAGGGAGAAACAAGCCGAGCAGCAGACTTAGCCAGCCTTAATCCTGGTCAAACCTTTAGCGAATTTTCACACACTCCTTTGCAAAAGACCAGAAGAAAATGATTTTTGAGGATGTGAGAGGAAAGAAGTATGAGAGATTGCAATGTTGTTGGTATATATATTTATTTTATATAAAGGTACGAAAGTCCTTAACTCCCGTTTTAATCTGTAAAAAAATCAAGCATTGGATCGATTGTAAGAGAAATCTGCATATCAATGGAACATTCAAAATCTAACACCCTTAGAGGTAAAGAACAAGAAATCACTGGATTTTAAATTTATTTATTTATAGATCGACTTATTTCTGCAGTCTAAGCCAAGTATGTTTCCCTGAAAAATTATTCTAAATCAAATCATTTTCTGGAGCTCCTCGCAAGATTCCAAATCTTGCTGATATTCTCCCCTTCTTTCAAAACTCTCCAATAACAATGTATTTTTCCCAGTTACAGATAACCTTTATGCAGGGACAAAGAGAATTCAGAAGCAAATAGCCGAGAATGACTACTCACATTGACAATAAGCGACAAAACGAGTTCAGTAGAACGAAAGAAACAACACACAATTACTACTTATTCGATAACCCAATAAGAAATACATAAATAATCTCCTACTAGACTCATGCAGTACTGCAATATATTTATTTACTCTAAGGCCCACTGGTTCTCCTTGAGAATCTCTTCCTCTTCTTCAGGAGTGAAGTCATTCTTGATGTTGAATGTCTTCCGGATCTCCTCTGGAGTTTTTCCCTTGATCATGTCCGCCACAGTCTGGCAAGTTAGATCCAACAAACTCTTGATGTTCAAATAATTGGCAGCAAGAATAAGATGACACAGGGTAGCCTGATCAACCTGGACATAATCAGCATCCCACTTCTTGACCTCCTCGCCCCTATCTTAGCTGTGGTGGCCTCAACATGCTTATTGCAATACTCGATCACCTTAGCAAAGATCTTGCCCGTAACATTAGGAACTGGAATGAAACTTCCTGTGCAGTCATCCTCAATCATGTTCTTCATAGTCTCTGATTCCATAGCAACAACCTCATCTACTTCGAAATCCTCCCCATCAGATTTACTTCCTTCTCCAACAGAGTTGCTACTTAAGCATCGGAGTGCCTTCAGCTACCAGAAAGGTGGTCCTTGGCAGTTTAACATTTGTTTTGCAGGTCAAACTTACAGGAGGACGAGATTTGGACGCATCAATTTAACGTCGTCCGTGGGGAACGACATGTTTCCTTTTTGAAAAAAAGAACCACAATAACAAAACTCACTAAAATCTGATCAACGAATCAAGAGGCTATAAAAACAAATGGAACACTCGACAGACCCTCAACCCAACAACAATCGCTGTAACCCTCTTACAAGCGACGCTACATTGCCAGCAGCTCACGATCGAGACCTAGCAATAACCACCGGGCCAATTGCGTCGACGGTCAAAATCCACAGCAGGCAGTAGCTCAGACACCCTAGACATCTGG
This sequence comes from Berberis vulgaris, assembly GCA_963556465.1. NCBI lineage: Eukaryota > Viridiplantae > Streptophyta > Magnoliopsida > Ranunculales > Berberidaceae > Berberis > Berberis vulgaris. Next base: position 24,614,397 of record OY747125.1, read on the forward strand.
CAACGTTGCTATGGACCTTCGGGTAGATTTGCTCATGACCTAGATGAACTACATGATGAAGATGATGGAGAAACTCACTCAAGCGCGCACTCAGTCAGCCGACCCCATTCAAACACTGCCCCAACCAAACTTTACTAACCGAGCCCAAGTAAACAACGAGGTTCCTACAAGACCTCAATAGGGGAATCTCGAAAGTAATGAACCTCCCCAAGATAAGACTCCATAGAACGACGAAACGCTTGCTTAATTTTCATTCAAGATTGGAGTCACAGACCCCAATGTAATGTACGAACTAGCCAAACCACCATTATCTGGCACCCTCATGATAACTCCCATGCCAAAGAAGTTCACCCTACCAAAGTTCGAGGTATATGATGGCACCACCGACTCAACAGACCATTTGAAACATTTCCACCACATGATGGTGTTAAAGGAGAGTACGGAATCCATCCTATGTCGAAAGTTTTCAACTAGTCTTACCTCTACAGAAATGAGCTGGTTCAATAGCTCACAACCGAGGTCGATAGACTAATTCCAGGCACTAGCCATTGCCTTTATCACAAGGTTCATCGGTAGTCAGAAAATCACGAAAGGACCACAATACCCTTTTCATATCAAACAGAAGCCTAAGAAGACGATAAGGGAATATGTCACTCGTTTCACTAATGAGCTAACAATGATCGAAGGATGCAGCAATGACACAACTATCGCCATTTTACTGCCAGACTGAAAAGATGACCCTTTTTATGCTCTCAACCTGGAACCCTCAAATTTAACATGGTGATTCTGTTGAAAACTGCCCAAAACACATTTCTCCTGAGGATATGAAAGCTGTCAGGAAAAATAATGATCACAAAAGGAAAGGCAACTTGAAGAAGTGGGAAATGAGGGAGGAAAAAAGAAGAGACGATAGACCCCAAGAAGATAGAATTCAGTCAAAAAGGCATCAGACCAATGGGAGGTCCGAATCCAATCAACAAGAGTTCGAAAAGCTGCAGTCGACAAGGCCCAGACATGAGTGGGTAACAAGTGTAATGAATAAGACATACAAACCGTACACAACCTTGAAAACAAGCCGAGCCAATATACTAAAACACATGGCAAAATTGGAGGACGTCAACTGTCCACACAGATTGAGAGGAGACCCGGAAGGGAGAGATAAGGGTAAGTATTTTTCCTTCCACAAGGATCACGGGCACGATACCAAAGACTACTATAATCCAAAAATGAAATTGAGCATTGGGTTCAAAGAGGGCGACTCCACGAATTCATCGGAATGCTAGACAAGCAGCTCAAAGTAAAAGAAAAGGCAGACAACACTACGGGATCAAAGAACAGTCCAGGGAACTGATATACGCCCTACACTGCATAGTCGGAGGGAGCAAAACAATCAACCCAACTGAATAAGCAAACATGAACACCTCCCACTCGATCTGATCTATACCGAAACAAGAACATTTAAGCCGTCAAACGAAACCAGACAAATTAATATACCAATTCACGGCAAAGAACATCGAGAAGTTAGCATTCCAAACAGAGACCAAACAACTAACACAGTTCGAAGACCCTATTGATAGATGCAAGCTTAACCCGTATTACTAACGACGAAATTGTCGATGACATATTCAATTGGACCTTGGCATTTTGGTGCTGAAGTGAGCATAATTAGACAATTTGGCACTGATGTGAGCATGATTGGGCAATTCAACACTACTCAGTTATCAAATTAGGAAGCATCCCGATTCCATTAGCTACAATAACATATTCAACGAACGACGAGATGCAACAAACAATTTAAACCAATAGCAAAACCGATAGCTTGAATACATACTCCAAAATGATGCGGAACAAAGAAACAAGGACGTAACCCTCTAACAACACAAGGATCGACATCAATCAAGCAAAGGTCACAAGGCTGAAACAAACCACTCTACAACCTAGTGTAACCTTTTGGAAAATAACAACCACTAGGGTTTTTCAAAATACCTGAAAGGGGAATATCAATAAAACTACAAGTTCAAAATCACCATCTTGTGCCCGACAAAAAAATCAAGGCATCAAAGCTCGATAATATGGAGCAATCGACGTATCAAGCCAAAAAAGATCAGGACACGAGTATGATATATACAATAAACTTCTGGTCTGATCAACCACGAAGTAAAAGTTTGACGAACGAGCCAACTTACTCATAAAAACTTTGGGTCGACTAATACGTCGAACCAACAAAGTAAAAGTTGAAAGAAAGAATCAACTTACTAAAATAAAAACTTCGGATTGACTAATGTGTCGAACCAACGAATTAAAAGTTGGACGAACGAGCCAACTTATTCACAAAAATTTTGGGTTGACTAATGCGTCGAACCAACGAAGTAAAAGTTGGACGAACGAGTCAACTTATTCACAAAAATTTTGGATCGACAATACGTCAAACCAACAAAGTAAAAGTTGGGACGAAATAGCCAACTTACTCATAAAAAACTTCAGGTCGACTGATACGTTGAACCAACGAAGTAAATGTTGGACGAACGAATCAACTTACTCATAAAAACTTCGGGTCAACTAATACGTTGAACCGGCAAAGTAAATGTTGGATGAACGAGTCAAATTACTAAAATGAAAACTTCGGGTCGACTAACACGTCAGACTAATGAAGCAAAAGTTGGGATGAAATAATAAACTTACTCATAAAACACTTCGAATCGACTGATACATTGAACCAACGAAGTAACAATTGGACAAACGAGCCAAAATACATGTAAACAACTCTGAGTCGACTGATACGTTGGACCAACGAAATAAAAATTGGGACGAAAAAGCCAACTTATACACTTCGAGTTGACTAAAGATGTCGAACCAACGAAGTAAAAGTCAAGACGAAAAAGTCAACTTGCTCAAATAAGCTCCGAGTCAATTGGCACGACAGAACGAAAGAATAAAGTCAACCTATTTCGGTCAACCAACATGTCAATTCAACGAGGCAACAACAAACATGTCAATTAATTCAGCCCTATACATCAGATCAAGAAATTCATACATGATTCAAAATGTAGCCATCAAGTCCCCCTAGCCGATCAAAAAGTCGAACTGGGAAGCAAAAACTGGAGATACGTAGTACAACTTGCTTCAACAACTACGACGAACCTAAAAGTAAAAAGGTATGAATCAATTCACATGCTACGACACATGCAATGAGTCAACACACACAACCCAAGACAAATTACGACTACGATGGAAAAACATGCAAACAAGAATACCAAAAAGGAAAGTTATTGTCATTGGTAAAACCATTCTATTACATTCGGGGAAGAAGGTAAAGAAGTGGGAGATAAAACGGAGGCAATCACAACATCATTGGCGACATCATCTGATGGACAAAAGGCAGCCGCATCACTAGCAGGAGCTCTCTCTTCAAAATGAGAAGAAAGCTATGGTTCTTCAACCATTGGATCACTCGAAGAGCCCAAAACACCATTTTCACCGTCTTCATCTTCGAATGTTTGATCAACCAAGTGACAGTACTCGGATAAATTAACACCAAGCCCCTTGATATAGTCAAAAAGCTCAATCCACCCATCAACGACTCACTTCCAATATGTATGACATTGAAGACACATTGCAACGAATTAATGATGCCTCATTCGATCACAATGTGGACAACAACTCTAATCTGTATGATGTTGCTCTTCAGTTTCGACTGTTGCAACAAGCTGATATCATGTATCACCAGGTAAACTTTATCTGTAGATTAGGATATTCATTTGTGTGTGTGTGTTTTTTTTCATCAAAGAAAAAAATTTATTGCTATGAATTATTTTGATGGAAACACATGTATTTAGAGTTATTAGTAGATCCCAAGTATACTTGAGACAGTACAGCTCTTTTGGAAAGAGTATTCTGAAAATGGGGTAGAACAATTCCTTGAGAGGCTTCCGAGCACAACACATTTTCACGGTTTCGATTTTATGGAAAATTGTGAAAAAAATGATTGCGTGTTTAGTGGTGGGAATTCTAATTTTCTTCAAATGCATATGTTTTATGTCATATAAAAGAATAACCATTTGATAAAACTTTCTTGATACTAAAAACAATTGCAGAAATAACGATCTTCATCCAAGATTGACATTTGGAAAGTATCATCAGAATCAAACCAGCATTTATCATACTTACTTATTATATGGGATTAGTCCCCTTGAGAAATAGATTGCATAACGACAATTATCCACTACACATTTCACCCTGTTAGTATCATGTCCATCTTCAGGTTTTAAATATGCTACAGCTGTGCTAAAAACAACATCCGGAGTTCCCTGAAGAATCCATTAATTTATCAAACAGAATAGGAGGGGAAGGCAATAATGATGCATAGTCTAACATAAACGTAATGTATGTGCGTGTGGTAGATTAGGTTAAACATTCTCACCCTGTCAATATTGAGTCATATGGAGACATAATCTATGATTATTTGCTGAAAAGCTCACACTAAGCATGTTTTCTTTATATAGAAAACACCATTTCATTACAACCATTCAATGAGCCTGAAATATACAGTAACAAGAGAAGGAAAATAGAATAACAAAATAAACAGAGTACGCTAGAGCTTATCTCACTAATGAGCTATAACAAACAGACCTAGTTAGCGGACAAGCCACCCCAATTTATAAAGCAAACATGCGTCGGCCACTGCCCTAGAATACCCTAATTTTTGCCCCAAGCCACACCATGATCTTGATTTCATTGCAAAACATCTCAGAATCTCTAGGTTTCCCCTTGAACATCCAAAAGTTTCTCTCTCCAAAGACATCAAATTGTAGCAATAGGAATTCTGTCCAATAGCATTATAGGATCTGTTCGACCAATAGCACGTACAAACATTCAAATTTAAAATATGAATTTCAGAACCAAAAAAATATGAAGTTTCCATTCAGATTTTAAAGATAAATTGCATACTACATGCAAACCATTGTTGTGATTTTGATCCAATCGTGCTGCAATAACAACATAACCTAATGATTGTATTTATTTATATTTATTTTGCTTCTTATTGGATGTAGTATGGTTGGTGAAAACTTCAGTCGAAGTGCTGCAAGAAAAGAAGAAAAATAAAATAAAATAAAATAAAATATTACTATTTCATAATATGTCTGTCTCGTTGCCATTACACATGCAATTATCATTTTGTGCATACCTATTTCTTGATGAGATGAGCGTGTGCGAATTGCTGTTAGGATGCCAACTTGAGATTAGAATGTCTTAGTTAGAACAATATTCTATTTTAGGGAATATTAGTTTGTTTTGAATTAGGAGTTATTGTTTGATTAGAATTAGGGTTGAATTCAATTAGGAAGTATTATTTTAGGGAATATTAGTTTGTTTTGAATTAGGAGTTATTGTTTGATTAGAATTAGGTTTGAATTCAATTAGGAAGTATTATTTTTGCTTTCAGTTATAAATACATATGATGTAATAGAGTTTAGGCAAGCAATACAAGTTTTTATTTTAGTTTATTGGTAGCTAATCCCCAATCAAAGGATCTAGGTGGTTTGATCTCCAATCAAAAGGTCAAGGTCTCTATTATCTGGTATCAGAGCATCATCGATTCTAAATCAGTTTTTTTTCTTCTTTCTTGTTACTTCGTTCTTCACCGGTCATCACTTTCAACAACACCATTTCCTCACCTTCCGACCTCACAATCTTAATCCAAAAAAAAAAAAAAAAATCTACCTCGCAACAGCAACCTTCCTTCCACGCACCCATCATCAACCATCCTCACAACAACAACCTCCCTTCCACGCACCCGTCATCCACAGCCACAACCCTTCTAGCCATCACCATTCAGATCTTTCCATCTCTTCCAATGTTCATCGCCAACTCACCGTCACCATCTCTGTCCATCTAACTAACTGTCCACTACCATTATCACATCAAACACAGACTAGGCCATTGTAGCCCTCGATCTCTTCTTCACACAGCGTCCATCTCTCCTTCGCCTGACTTCTCTCTCGAAATCTCCCTCATGTTCATCGCTTCAAACCATTTCACAACCGACCGTCGTCCAGTCTCCACCTCGCCATCCATTTTCTTTCTTCATCGCCTCCATCCCAATCGCAGTCTTCTTCTTCAATTACAATAAAACACAGAAAAGAAACAGTAGCAAAGATCGAAAGTGAATAAGCGAGATTTCAGTCTACTCACCGCGTTATTTGCACCCATAGAGATTCTCCCCACTCTGTCCCTTAATTTTCTTTCGGATATTCACACCACACCAACAACCCTCTTTATAATGTTTGTTGTTGAATTACAAGAGAAAGTCGATGAGCTTACTGCTCAAGTTACCGGGATCTCATCCCACCTCCACACACTTGAGACCACTAATGCCACTATTCTAGAGGCATTAAGGAATCTCCAACCATATCGCCCGGCACCATACATTCAATCGGAACAACACCGGCCAATTATTCCTATTTCTGGCAAGGGTCTCCGTATTGATTTACCCCGTTTCGATGGAACTGATATGTATGGTTGGTTATTCCAGGCCGAGCAGTACCAGGAACTCAACGGCCTTTCCCGTGAACAGATGCTTCCCATTGTCACTCTTCACCTTCAGGGTGATGCCAACTCTTGGTACCGATGGATTCGCCAATCACTGGGCACATTAACTTGGCAACAGTTTTTTAAAGCTCTTTGCTCTCGCTTTGGCTCTCACGAACATATCGATCCGTATAGTTCTCTTTCCAAGTTAGTACAACGAGGCACAGTTCGCTCCTTTATTACCGAGTTCGAGAAGCTATCTAATTTGGTGCCAGGTTTGTTTGAATCTCATCAAATTAGCATTTTTCTATCAGGTTTGCGAGTTGATATTCAAGCAGGAGTTAGGATGCTACACCCTACCAGTATTACACATGCTTTCGAGTTGGCTTTATGTCAAGAAGATGCCATTAATGCTACTCGATCTAAAGGGCCTGTCCGAAATTTGGCTAACCCTGTGACTGCTGCAAATTCTTCAAAGCCTGTTACTAGTATACCACCAGATGTTAAACGTCTGTCATGGGCTGAACAACAAGAACGTCGTGCCAAAGGACTTTGTTTTAACTGCGATGAAGTATATAAGCGTGGCCATCATTGTCCTCAGCCCCACGTTTTGCTCCTCGAGGGTAATGAGGAAGAAGAAGACGAATCTGATGTTGAGCCTCCTATTCCGGATCATACTTTATCTGAACCTCTTCTAGAGATTTCTCTTCATGCTCTTCTCAGGTCCCCACGGCCTGAAACCAAGCGTATCACTGGACCATTAAAACATAGGACTGTCACTGTCCTTGTTGACTCTGGTTCAACTCATAATTTTTTGCACCCGTCTTTTGCCAAACAATGTGGGTTTCCAATCCACAAATATGGGGTTTTACGCGTCATGATTGCGGATGGTGGCCAATTACATAGTCCAGGCTCTTATCGGGATGTTTCCCTTAAATTACAAAATTATGAGTTCCACGGCCACTTCTTCCTTCTGGGTATCACTGGATGTGATGTGGTTCTAGGTGTTGAATGGCTTCGCTCTTTGGGTGTTATTACTTGGAATTTTCCAAGTTGATTATGACCTTCTCTGTGGCAAATCGTACTTATACATTAATTGGCGACAATTCTCCTATGGTCATGTTCATGGATAGTACCCCGGTCCATTGTTCTTTACGACAGGAACGTCACGACATTCTTTTACAGTTAACTCAGGAAGTTGACCTGGGCGCTTCCATTCCAGCTGTCGTTCAGCCACTTATTGCTAAATTTTCGGATGTCTTTGGCAATCCCACCACCCTTCCCCCCGCCCAAGCACATGATCACCATATTCTAATTTTACCAGATGCTTCTCCAGTCAATGTTCGGCCATATCGTTATCCTCACTTTCAAAAGGCCCAAATTGATAAAGTTGTATCTGAATTGAAGGTTGCAGGCCTTGTTCGACCCAGTACCAGCCCTTATTGTTCACCGGTTCTCTTGGTTAAAAAGAAGGATGGTCTTGGCACATGTGTGTTGACTATCGAGCCCTTAATAAAATCACTATTAAGGACCGCTTTCCCATTCCGATTGTGGATGAATTATTGGACGAACTGCACGACGCATCGATGTTTTCTAAGCTCGATTTACACTCAGGTTATCACCAAATTCGGGTTCATGAACTGGATATTTCCAAGAAGGCTTTTCGCACACATGATGGTCACTATGAGTTTTTGGTTATGCCCTTCGGGTTGAGCAATGCCCCAGCCACTTTTCAAAGTTTGATGAATGAAATTTTTCGTCCTCACTTACGTAACTTTGTCCTAGTTTTCTTCGATGATATGTTGGTGTATAGTGCCTCACTCTCTGATCACCTTCACCATCTTTCTATTGTCTTCGGGCTATTGCGCACTCATAAGCTTTTTACGAAAGCGTCCAAGTGTTCTTTTGCTCAATCCTCTGTTGGGTATCTTGGGCATATTATTTTGGGTCTTGGTGTTGCCGTTGACGATGATAAAATTATGGTGTTGTCTCCTGGCCGTGTCCTTTTTCTTTGACAGATCTTCGTGGGTTTCTTGGACTCACCGAGTACTACCTTAAATTTGTTCGCGATTATGGTAAGACTAGTGCTCCTTTGACCCAGTTATTAAAGAAAGATTCTTTTATCTGGATTGATGATGCCTCCAAGTCTTTTTCTGCTCTTAAAACGGCCTTAACTTCTACCCCTGTACTGGCTCTTCCTGATTTCAATGCTGAATTTTATATTGAATGTGACGCGTCACATGGTGGCATTGGTGCGGTACTTATGCAAAGAGGTCGTCCCCTTGCATATTCAGTAAAGGTCTTTCTGGACGCAATTTGAACATATCCATCTATGATAAGGAAATGTTAGCTATTGTTGCTGCAGTACAGAAATGGCGGCCTTATCTTCTGGGTTGGCACTTCAAAATCTATACAGATCATCATAGTCTCAAATATTTTATGGACCAACGACTTTCCTCTCCTGAACAACAAAAGTGACTCTCTAAATTACTTGGATATGACTATGAAATCATTTATCGTTCTGGTTCCAACAATCAAACTGCATATGCACTTTCTCGCTTGCCTTCCAACAGTTTTTTGTTGGCTCTATCTTCCCTGACATTTTTCAATGTTGATGAAATTAGCCGGGAGTATCATCTCGATCCTTCCATGCGTACTATTAGTCTCTATTAATTACAACCATGGAAGAATCTTGTTCTTGGACAGGAAGTTTGCACCTGCGCTGATGTTTTGTGGATGTGGTAATGTTGGTGAAGAGGGAATCCATAGAGAATATGAAGATGAAGGAGAGCAACATAAGAGCAAGCAAGTTCACAAACAGACGCCATTCCTCTTTCTGTCTCTACACTATAGGCTTTCCTCTCTTATTCTTCTGCTGCTAGAGCATGGCAGATCCCCAAAGAAATTGAGATCTAAGAGAGAAGATAGAGTACATCACGCAGAGATTTGAGGTGGCGTAACGGATCTATTGGTGGCTGCGAGATGGAATTGTAGCTGGCAACGTGAAGAGAATGTGGTCGAGAGATGAAGAAAGGGTGAGCAAGAGGTCGAGCAGAGAAAAGAGAGGCGAGCAAGAGTCGTTCTATATTAGGTTTAGTGTACCGAATATTTGGGGGAGAGGAGAGATAAGGTCGCACTTAAGTGAAAATTTTGGGGAGAGCCAAAAAGCCTGCCCATTTTACATAGTGTTTTTTATTTTCTATGTCATTAAAAATTGATTTTCATAGCACAATTGTTAAAAAAAGGCTATTATCAATGAGGATGTGTGGTGTAGTGGGTGAGAAAATACCAGATACAACACGACCAACTTCCGCTCTAGAGAAGCCACCTGGTTAAAACCAGCTCGGTAATCCGAGCCCATCACCCCCCCCCCCCCCCATTAGTAAGATGATTCATCTCGTCCATTGTCACTTTAAGACCATAGTCAATATGAGTGCTCAGATCCAACACAGGCATCGAAGGCCACTCCACCGACCGCCTGTGCCATTCGTTGACCAACTTACATGCACCATCCTGCACGTCAAGTTGGGTAAACCAGAAGCACGGAGGAGCCACCTCCAAATGACTGGAAGAGAAGACGTAACAATAGTAACAGCAGAAAAAACACCCTTACCCTTTCGCTGCACAATAGTCGCAGTGGGAGCAGAACAAGTAGCAGTACCAACGGGGACAAAAGAATCCAAGCGAGTGGGAAAAGAATGTAAAAACCTTGTCGTGTCGTTAACAGGAGCATAAGGAGGTAGGGGAGAAAACGCCTCAAAATCCCGACTGTGACCATTAATCTCCTTAGACTGCTCAACAACCAGCTGAAGTATCTTATCATCGATAGCTCGAGGATCATCATTAGAACATTCAGCAATGTCTGACACACCATATGTAGAGAGGAGCCTCTTTTCATTATTATCCAATGGCGAGTAGTCCCCTTCTCACTCCTCTCCAGCACCAACTTCATCTCCTCAGCCTCCTTGAGAGACTAGTGATCCTCTTTCACAACCTTCATATCAACAAAGCTCGAACGAGGAGTAGTGCAACGAGTGGAGCTAGGAAGTCGTTTCCTCTTCGAAACACGATCAGGACTTATAAACAGCTGCTCCGACGGACTAGCAGGCCTTAGGATTTTCTTTTTTTTGGAGGTCGGGCCAGCAACATCAATGCTAATAAGAGCATCGAGATCTGTAACATCTAAACTAGCTTTCTTATCAACGCCATCATTACCAACACCAACGGAGGCAACACAGACATCAATCTCTACAACTTGCCTTTCTATTAGCAAAGTATCCTCAGCCTCGCTCATGTTGTACAAGCCACTGCGCTCCAGCATGTCATCGGAAAGGAAAGCCTCCAAAGGAACCACGGGAAGCTTCAAGAAATGCTCGTTGGCCATCTGTTGTTTCGCAATCAACTGTAGATCCTTTCGCTTGTTAGAAATCCGGAAATACCTCATTATATGACGACCTCGCAAGTCAAAGTAGCTAGAGCCGATAGAAGTATAAAACTAGTCTCGTGACCAACCCCCGATATCGTCATTAAGATTACCAAAACATGCAGAAGAACAAAGAAAGCACATGTTCTTGGTCACGACTAGACCAACTACCGAGTCCTAACAGCCAAGGGAATATAAAAAAATGGCTCTTGCATAAGTGGAAACCATAACCCTCCAACTATTAAGACCCATCTGAGCAGGAGGGATGCCTAGAAAGTCTAAATATGCCCAGAATAATTCTAGAACTGGAAATCAAAGGCCGGATTGAAACATGCACGGGTAGAGTGCAATATACACATTCCGTGGACGATAAGAGCTATCGCTTTGCCGGGGCAAAATGATTTCAAGGTTGAAGGGCAAAGAATAGTCGGATCGAACATTATCCAACGTCACTCGAAAAACCTTATTGGGAGATAAGTAAGCTTTGCAAGCAACAAGTTGCTCACCGTCCAGTAAATCACTGGCATAAATCGCGAAAAAAACAAGAAAAACGAAGAAGGAAAGAAGAGAAAACCCTAATTTCAAAGATAGCATAAAGAGGGAAACAAACCCATCACACACCCCTTTATAGAGCCAAACAACAAAGGGACTACTCATGGGATGACGTGCGGGATATGATGGCTACACAAAATCCCAAAAATATGCGCAAAAATGAACGGATGAACAAGATATCGAAACATCGACTCACTAAAAGCTGCTGACTACATTAAATGTGAGGCAATGATGGAAGCGAAAGTCCAACCGTCAAGAAGTTAGTGGTCACATCAGCGTACCCACTAACTGAGGGGGGGGGGGTAGCTGGTGATAAATCAAAATAGACCATCATCACTGTCGTACACATGCAAAAATGTCCATCAAAAGGATTAGGAATTCCAAAATCGGGCCAGCTCATAAAGCCCAAAGAGGGCAAGACCAATCATAAAGGCCCAAACAGGGCTCGTCAGTAGAAGTTAGAACTGAGGCCCAAATCAAGGCCCGAGCGAGTTCTCTCATAAAGAAGATAAACGTTGTATGAGAAAAGAGTCATGGAAGAAGTTACGCCTCCACGGATGCGTCTTCGTAAAGGAGGAGAGTGTTACGAAGATTAATGTTTCCCTCCGTCGCGCCTCACATTATATAAGGTAAAGGGAACAATCGACAAAGGTATGCAACTTTAACTGAGTTTTGTCCAAATTTACTTCATTTTCCAATAGAGTTGGTGACTTAAGCATCGGAGTTCCTTCGGCCACCAAAAAGGGTGGTCATTGACAGTCTAACATTTGTTTTGCTGGTCAAACTTGCAGGATGACGAGATTTGGACGCATCGATCAGCAACGACTATTTGGCACCACAACTTACACTCACCCACCATCTAATTTTTTATTTCCCACGACTTTCACTTTCTATCCCATACCACTGTTATCTTCCACACCACCCATAAAAAGAAAAACCTAAATCTTTCTCCCTTTCCAAATTCAAAAAGATGGAAAACTCCATCTCACTTCCAAACTCACTCTTTTATCGCCACCACCATTCTTCTTCTCTAATCATCTTCTTATTTTTCTCTTAACTTTTTTTTTTTTTTTTTTCTGCGTCTTTTTCTCTCATTTCTCTTTTTCTCTTGCCTCCCCATCTGGGGGCACCCCTCGCATCCTCTCCATTCTCTCAATTGAAATTGAAGACGAAGTATATATATGAATTCGAAAAGAGTGTTGAAAGAGCCCATTAAGAGAGAAAACTTGTTATGCATTAAATGCTATCATTTGTCTCCAATAGAAACTAGATCGTAAATCTCAAACTATTTAAGATTGAAACACCTTTCACTGAACTTGTATTGCCTTTATAATGGATTGTTTATATGCATGTGTTGAATGAGCATTATTATCTTGACAATGAATGTCAACCAGATAGAGAAAACAAATGGGAAACCAAATGTACCAAATTCGAGCGTGACTTGCGATGTTATGGGAATTAGTATAAGAGAAGGGCTTTTTGTTGAATGCATATTTGAGCTCCAATTTTCTAGAGAACTAATAATAGAAGTACATGTCACCATGGATAGAGCCTCATCGAAGCAATCAAACTTTTAACCAGGTTATGCACCCGGGTCTTTGGTTAGCTTTTTGTCATTTTATTTTTACATTCAAATATTACATGCTTCAAAATTATTTTTGCATAATCATAGGAAACACTATCACGACTTTTACTTGTGCAATTTTAGGTAGGCAAGGAAAGTTTCTAGACACCACCATTTAGACTTTTGACACCACCACCTTCTCAAAAAATTACAAATTTTGCCCCTACTAAGTGACACATTGATTTAAACCCCCAAACCCAAATCACTTTTTTGTCTTGCATAACACCCACCTCCTCCTTCACCGTCCAGCAACTACAACAGCACCAACAAACAACAATAACTTCGCAACAGCAACAACATCACCCAAATCGTCGAGAATGGAATCAAAATGGTTATTGTTGAAATTGGCAAGATTGGGTTAGAATTTGTAGCCAACATTGTGAAATTGATAATAAAAAATGAACCTCACCCAAATCGTCGAGAATGGAATCAAATTGAGAACCATTCTTGTTGATTTAGAAAGAACCATTTTTTCGATTTCGCCATCCTAGGCTGCAAGATTGGATTTTGATCTCACCTACGCTCCTACGAGATCGAGTCCAATCTCGCTGCCATTGTAGCACGGATTGGATGAAGGGACAATGAGAAGAAGGGGCGGGCATAACATGTTTTTAATGAGAGGTTTAACTCACAAATTAAACTTCTTTCATACACGAACCGTCTGTCCTCTTCCTCTTATGACTTCCTCTCCAACCAGGGTTTTTACTTTCTCCACAATTTCCCCTAACTTCATCTCTCCCTTGAAGCCAGTGGGTATACACAATACAAGCTTTCATTGAACCAAAGCCCTCAGTTGCTTCACGATTCGCCTCCCTCGAAAGTTATATGGGGCGAAAATCATTCGGACACAAGATACCCAAGGTGATTTGTTGAAAGTTTGGTTCTTGATGAGGTTTTGGAGATAGCCGCAGCAGAGGGAAGCGGCAAAGTGCTAAAGGAGGTGGAGTGGATTTGGAGTTTAAATGGGTGGTGTCACTTAGTAGGGGCAAATATTGTAATTTCTTTTAGGGTGGTGGTGTCAAAGAGTGACAGTGGGACTGTCAAAAACTAATACTTGAAAGTTTATCTCTCTAAGATAAGTTTGTTATTGTATTGGCATAATTTGTTGGATATGTAACTATTTGTATTCAACTCTACGATAGGTGCAATGTTGTTTCCCAATCCAAGTTTTGTCCAAGTGATTTGACTTATATCTTTGAGGAGTTTTCTAAAAGAAAATTTCCCCCATTGTTGTTAGACTGTGCACCCCAGTGGTCATGCCTTCAAATTGTAAAACCCAGTGCACTTTCAGACTTGAATCTTCTTTAGGCATTCTTGAGCCTTCTTGGATATTCTTGATTTGAATGGTAATTCCTAAGTCACTCTTCCCAATTTTCATGGTATTTTTCTTTATAGACTACGTTTTACTTGACTTTAAAGTCGTAACCCCAAACCTACCAAATTGTATAATCGAAGATATTTTGGTAAGGTTATTAGTAAAGCCTTTATTCCTTTATTACGTTCAAGTATTTCAACAAGACTTGGTGGAAATTACTTACTAATGATCCTAATTCCATTCAGAAACATCAAATTTATGCAAAGGGAGTATACTCGGACAATGGCTTTACATTCTCATTACTTAAAACACAATTATTGTTTCACAAATTTTAACACCCCATACTTTGTTTTTATATATATAGAGTTAATTAATTATTTTTTTTCATTTTTTATTTATTCAATTCTTTAATTTATAGATTGGACTCAAGCTCAAATCTTGTTTCTTTTGGGCTTAATTGAATAAATTAGGAAATATAAGGGGAGGATTTTAAGATAGAAATAACCCTTACAAAAATAAAACCTAATAGAATAAAACACATCATCTTGTAACGCTTCCTCTCAAGTTCCTATGCTCTCCAACACCTTCCCATCTTGGAAAAGGAAATGGTAAAAAAAAAAAAGGAATATCTTATTTTCTAAAAAAATCAGGTCGTGTCAATATGGTATCAAAGTATTTGGTTAGCTTAGGCTGGTTAGAGTCTAAGTGATATTTGGAATGTTGGTATGGGTGAGTAGAAGTTGATTTGAATTTAAG
Organism: Berberis vulgaris; assembly: GCA_963556465.1. Classification (NCBI taxonomy): domain Eukaryota; kingdom Viridiplantae; phylum Streptophyta; class Magnoliopsida; order Ranunculales; family Berberidaceae; genus Berberis; species Berberis vulgaris. The sequence continues at coordinate 24,629,595 of OY747125.1, forward strand.
AAGATATGGTCTAGAGAAAGGCTTTATATATATATATATAGATTTTTTTTATAGAATTATCTTTATTTTGTTATTAAATCTCGAGACGAGATTCCTTTGACCCATAAGAGAATCGCCCGGATGTGGCATGTGCGCCGCAAGTCAATAAGCTCTTTTCTTTTGGCATCTCGTAGGAATAGGCAGGTTAAGGCCTAACAAAAGCAAAACCAATAAGGTAACACACATCTTTTAACCTTTCCTCTCAAGTTCTTACGCTCCCCAACACCTCCCTAGTTTGGAAAAGAAAAGGAAAAGAAGAATAAGAAGAAATATCTTATTTTCTAAAAAATCAGGGTGTGACACAACTTGACTTCCATTAAAGAACAGATCACCTATACGTGTTACTATAAAATTATTCTTCAGAGTCTTCTTCCTTTTCATTTCATACGTTTCTTATAAGAAAATGGATCCCTAGTAATTAAATTACACTTGCACCTTTGAATCTAACAAGAGGTTTTACTAGTAGCCTCACAAAGTACCTTCAATTATACAAATGGTAGGCTTGTTATTGTCACTACTTTGCCTCCTTTCGCTACTTGCTCATTTATTTGGTCGATAGAGAATAAAAAGAAGTAGAAGAAAAAGATGGAAATAAGGGGAAAATAGAGGTACAATATATTGGAGCGTTTGAAATCTGGTGAAGGGAAACATTTAGGTCAGGATCCAACATATATAAGCAAAACTTATAGGCAATCACTTATGTAGGGATCAAACAATGCTTTCTAAAATATATTGAAAAGGTTGAGAAAAATGTTTTGTAATTAAGAGGGGGAATGAACTATTTGCTTAAAATAATTATCTATTGTGGATTTCTTATGTTTTTGCATGACTTTGTTTTTAATATACATCTTTCGTCATTTCCCTTCAAATGATTCGTTCTAGTACTTATTTCAACTTTGGGCATTTCATATGTCCATGTGTGGTTTACTTTCTGAGTATGGATAGAGTAACAAATCACTACTAATGCAAGTTTTACTTGGTAAATCATTCATCTTACATATTCAAAAAACTATGATGTTAAAATGTTAAACGTTTCATTGTTCATCGTGATTTTTTTCATTTGTGTTAATTGTCAAGGGGAGTTTTGGTGCTTCAACTAAGCATATGCATGATTATTTTAACCGATGAGATGACTCTACTCGCATTTGATTGATAGAAATTGAATGTAGGAGTTTTAATTTATGTAAATGAGCTATATGTATGAAAGAAACTTCATTTTTACAATGATTCCCATGTCGGACTTTTGATTTATGTATTCAATAATGAGCCCTTCAAGAAGGAAGCTCTGTTTTACAATGGTTCACATGTCGGACATATATTGGACACTTTATAGTCAGATCATCAAGCTTATAGCTAAACAAACATATAAACTTCTAGGGTACAACCATGAGACATTCATGCCATCATATCCGTGTCAGACGTGACGGTCACTTTGTTAGATACAGATAAACTCCACCAGAGCTTCACTTGACATACAGAGGTATGGCTTCTATTAAGTCAGAGCATAATCCAAGCCAGAGGTTCAATCTTTGTAAGAACAGCTGTCGTTATCTCTAACAATACTGGTGACTAATGTTAATTTCAACAGTCTAGGTGGAATCTAAATGGTTTTTCGGTTGTCAGTGCTGATAATAAGATTAGAGAACAGAGAGATCGAGCGTGTTTCATTATGGCCAAACATCATCCTACTTACCATTGCCCAACCAAGAAGCAAGTCTGCCTGAAAACCTCTCTTTAGCTGCGACTTTCCTTCATAACAGAGACCGGAATAACGACTGGCAAATAACTCAAGTCTCTCGCATGCAAGGAGCTGAGCTGTTGTTGGACGTCATGTTTTGACCCTTTTCTATGGAACAGTCCAGGGTACTGGCTGCATCAAAGAGTTGCAATGGCATCAGTGAGCAGGGGATCACTACCACATTAGGCAGTGTCAGATTCTGCAGACCTTATTCCATGGGCAATAATGGTGAGGTTAATAACTTATCATGAAGCCGTCATGGTGGGAGGTTTATGATAAACACTGATGGCTCTCTTCATGGAGGGGCAGGTAGTTTCAGAGCAAGTATCAGAAATGCACAAGGTAGAACTCTAACAGTAGCAGCAGGTTCAGCCCCGTGAACATCTATTATAGTGCTTGAGCTTATCAGCATGGAATTAGGAATCCAAATTAAGACAAATCACAAACATTCAAAAGATAATTGTGGCATAAGATTCATTAGCTGTGATAGGCCTCCTATCAAGTTTACCTATACGAGGAGGAAGCGGGAATGATGACAGGTTGCTCAGGCTGGAAAGTAAGGTTGCTCAGGCTATAAAGAATTGGTTACAAGGATACAAGTCTGTCTGTGAGGTGCTCTGTTAGTTAGGAAGTCTGTTAGGAAATCTGTGAGGTGCTCTGTTAAGGTCTGTTAGGAAGTCTGTCAAGTGCTTTAGATACACATTGTATTGGTGTTAGCATTGTATATAAATAAGAAGAGGAATAGAGAAACACATTCATTCATTCTGTAAGAAACAATTGTACACTGGGCTTTGCTCAAATAGGAGAATGACACTCTCGAATGTTGCCTGATACATTTCATTCTATCTCATTGTAAACCTACAATTCATTCTATACAATACTTCTATTCTTTCTAAATCAGTCATCATTGAATATAAGATCTTGTAGCTATTCTCATCCAGATTGTATCTTGCCAGGCTCTTTTGCTTCCAAGAATCACCACTCTGACATTGTTATTCAGTGTTGATTGGCTTGGATCCTACAATTTTCTGCAGAGATATCACCATAAACAGGTCAGTTCCTATCAAATTGGTATCAGAGCATCTCGATTCCTAGGGGCAATGGCTGGAAAAGGGGTTAATACTAATTCAAGATTGGAGATTATCGAGGAATCGATGACAAACATGCAAGGAAAACTGGAATCTTTGGATGGGGGTTTCCAAGAACTGAAACAGATGCTGGAACAGGCATTGAAGAAGCAACAAGAAAATCCTAACACAGTTTCTACTAAGGAGAAAGATCGGATTCCTCCAGACAATGTTGAAACACAAAGTCCCGATTGTGGCAGAGGGGGATCTTCTTCACAATGGTTCCAATTTGACAGAAGACCTAAAAGATTAGAGCTACCTACCTTTGAGGGTTCGAACCCAGACGGCTGGATTATGAAAGCTGAATGATTTTTTTCACTCAATAGATACAGAAACGAGGAGAAGATTGAAGCCGCAGTGATTTCTTTCGAAGAGGATGCTCTCCTTTGGTATCAGTGGGAAAGTAAGAGGAGACCGATTATCTTCTGGGAAGAATTGAAGGGGCTACTCTTGAAGCAGTTTTGATCTACCCAAGATGGGTCACTTTGTGAGCAATTCCTTGCCCTAAAACAGGAAGGATCTGTGTCAGAGTACCGACGACGCTTCGTCTCCCATGCGGCTCCATTAGAATCCTTGAATGAAGAAGTTGCTCTTAGCAAATTCATCAATGGTCTGAAACCATCAATACGGGCGGAGGTAAGGATGTTAGATCCGGGTTTCTTGGGTCGGGCCATGGATCTGGCCCAACGGGTGGAAGAAAAACAACTTCAGATGGGTTGGGCTAAACAAGGCTTTCAGGGATTTATCAACAGGCCCATGGGCGGCCCAAAACCAATGATAAGTGGTTCATTAGGGCACCAAAGTTCTCATTCTAACAGAGATTTCGAACGAAAGAACTTTCAACCAGTTCTCTCCATCGAGAACGAGAGGTCGGCAGCCGCGAGGGGTGAAATCAGGCGCTTCTCAGATGTCGAGTATCAAGAAAAGCGGGCTATGCTTCAAGTGCGACGAGAAATACTCGCCTGATCATAGGTGGAAGAGGAAAGAAGTTAGCGTTCTCATCGCACAAGCGGAAAGTGAAGGGGAGGAAGCAGATGTGCAGGAGTGTAAGGCTCAGAAAGAGCTCGATGTGGTTGAGATCAGTTGAGGGGTCGAAGTTTCTTTAAGCTCAGTCATAGGGTTGATAAATCCAAAAACGATGAAGATCAAGGGAGATATTGCAGATCAATCGGTTGTGGTTCTGATCGACAGTGGAGCGACGCACAACTTCATCTCTCGTAAGGTGGTAGATCAGATCAAACTACCAATCACGTCTACTGGTTGTTATGGTGTGATGATGGGATCGGGTGATTCGGTGCAAGGCAGTGGGGTTTGTCGTGGGGTAAATTAATTTTGCAAGGGATCGAAATCATGGAGGATTTTTTGCCATTAGCGTTGGGTAGTTCTGATGTAATTTTGGGTATAAAATGGTTGGAGACATTGGGAACCATATCAGTCAATTGGAGGGAGCAGAGTCTGCAATTCCAGTATGGGTCTGAATTTTTCGGTCTCAAGGGTGATCCCTCTTTGGGACGAAGTTTGGTTTCTCTCAAATCTATTTTACGAACCATCAGACAGGAAGGGCACAGATACTTAGTGGAATTTGGGGTGATGTCAGTACCTGAAGGAAAGGAGTCAGAGACACCGAAGTTTTTATCTGAAGCTCTAATGAGGTATGAAGGGGTGTTTCAAATGCCATCAAGGTTGCCTCCAAGAAGAGGGTATGAACATGCGATTGTCATGCAGGGAGGTTCCAGTCCAGTAAATGTGAGGCCCTATCGCTACCCTCAGTTCCAAAAGAATGAGATTGAGAGGTTGGTTTCTGAGATGCTGGAGGCGGGGATCATTCGACAAACTGTAAGTCCTTATTCTAGTCCAGTGTTGTTGGTAAAGAAAAAAGATGGCGGATGGCGCTTTTGTGTAGATTATCGCGCGTTGAATAAACAGACAGTCCCTGACCGGTTTCCGATTCCAATTATCGACGAGTTATTGGATGAATTACATGGGGCTGACATTTTTTCTAAATTGGATCCGGCTACCACCAAATTCGGCTTCGCGAAGGGGATGAAGCCAAGACCGCTTTTTGCACCTACGAAGGGCATTACGAATTCCTGGTGATGCCTTTCAGCCTGACCAACGCGCCTGCAACATTTCAAGCGTTAATGAATTCAATTTTCAGGCCTCATTTAAGGAAGTTCGTATTGGTATTTTTCGATGATATATTGGTGTATAGTAAGGGTGTTGAAGATCACTTGGCTCATTTGGAAACAGTGCTGGAATTATTACGGAAGTATCAGTTGTATGCTAATCGGAAGAAATGCGAATTTGGGTGCTCGGAGTTGTGTTATTTGGGCCATATTATTTCGGCAAAAGGAGTGGCCGTGGATCAGTTGAAGATTCGAGTAATGTTGGACTGGCCTCGACCTAAGAACATTACTGAATTACGTGGGTTCTTAGGCCTCACAGGTTATTATCGGAAGTTTATACAAGGTTACAGTAAGCTGGCTTGGCCACTGATAGCTCAGTTGAAGAAGGATGGGTTTGATTGGCAACAAGAGGCTGAGGAGGCTTTCCTGAATCAGAAGCAAATCATGACTCAGGCTCCTGTGCTCGCAATGCCTGACTTTTCGCAAGAATTTGTCGTCGAAACTGATGCTTCGGGTTATGCAATAGGGGCGGTTTTGATGCAGGCTCAGAGACCGGTGGCTTATTTCAGTCAAGTGTTTGGCCAAAGAGCTAGATTCAAACCAATTTATGAGAAGGAATTGATGGCCATCGTGTTGGCGATCACCAAGTGGCGGGCGTACTTGTTGGGGCGGAAATTCATCGTTCGGACTGACCAGAAAAGTCTGAAATTTTTATTGGAGCAACATGTAATTGGCTCGTAGTATCAGAGGTGGGTCAGTAAATTGTTGGGATATCAGTTTGAGATTCATTATCGGTCGGGCACATCCAATGCGGCGGCGGATGCCTTGTCACGCATTTCTCCTGCACCAAGTTGTTCTCAGATTACTCTACCCACTTGGAGAAATTGGTCGGTTTTAAGGGCATAGATACTGGCTGATGCAGAGGTGGAACAATTGAAACAGAAGGTTCAACAAGGATCAGGTCTTCCAGGTTTTTCCATTTTTGAGGACTTGCTTTACTTCAAAAACAGGTTAGTAATTTCCCGCTCATCTTCTCTCATCCCTACTCTCTTTCGGGAATTTCATGGGTCGAAAATGGGAGGCCATTCTAGGGAGACAAAGACCTACCACCGAATTGCTAGAGAACTTTATTGTATAGGGATGAAGTCAGACATTAAGAAGAGGGTGCGGGAATGCGAGGTGTGCCAACGCAGTAAAGCAATGGCTGTGTCCCCTGCGGGATTGCTCCATCCCATTCCTCTTCCGACTCAGGTTTGGGATGAGGTCACAATGGATTTTGTGGAGGGATTACCACGTTCGGATGCATTCGACACTATTTTGGTGGTGGTTGATCGGTTAAGTAAATATGCACATTTTTCGGGTTTAAAGCATCCCTTCACGGCTGAGAGTGTGGCAGCAGTATTTGTTCGAGATGTCATCAGGTTGCATGGGTTCCCCAGTTTCATCATTTCTGATAGAGATAAAAATTTTCTCAGTAAATTTTGGCGTGAGCTCTTCAGGTTGCAAGGGACTACTTTGAAACACAGTACTGCTTATCACCCTCAAACTGATGGTCAGTCCGAGGTGCTCAATCGGTGTCTCGAAACGTACCTCCGATGTTTCATTTCGGAAAAACCAAGGCAATGGTATCGATGGTTAGCTTGGGCTGAATATTGGTATAACACGTCGGTACACTCAGCAACTGGTTACACTCCATTTAAGGTTTTGTATGGCCGCGATCCCCCACCATTGCTGCGGTATTCTACTAGCTCCTCAGTTGTTTCTGCTGTGGAACACCTATTACTGGTTCGAGACAGTATTTTGGAGGCTCTAAAATCACATTTATTAAGGGCACAACAGCGGATGAAGTTCCAAGCTGATAAATCAAGACGAGACGAATCCTTTGAGGTCGGCGATCACGTCTTTTTGAAACTCAGACCTTACCAACAAAATTCCTTGGTATGTTGTGCCAATCAGAAATTAGCAGCACGATTTTATGGGCCCTATAAGGTGTCAGCCAGGGTGGGATCAGTGGCGTATAGGCTAGAACTCCTAGTCACTTCAAGGATTCATCCTGTTTTTCATGTTTCCCAATTAAGGCGTGCCCATGGATCACAATTTCAGGTTCTTCCTTTACCTACACAACTGAGTTATGATGGGGAATTGATGGTTCATCCTGAATCATTGTTGGATATTCGCCACAAATCTAAGGGGGTACCGGGTGCCTTGGAGGTGTTGATTAAATGGGAAGGTTTACCAGCTTTTGAAGCCACTTGGGAGGATTTCGATTTAGTACGATGACAATTTCCCTCTTTTCACCTTGAGGACAAGGTGCGTCAATGGGGCGGGGGTATTGATAGGCCTCCTATCAAGTTTACCTATACGAGGAGGAAGCGGGAATGATGACAGGTTGCTCAGGCTGGAAAGTAAGGTTGCTCAGGCTATAAAGAATTGGTTACAAGGATACAAGTCTGTCTGTGAGGTGCTCTGTTAGTTAGGAAGTCTGTTAGGAAATCTGTGAGGTGCTCTGTTAAGGTCTGTTAGGAAGTCTGTCAAGTGCTTTAGATACACATTGTATTGGTGTTAGCATTGTATACAAATAAGAAGAGGAATAGAGAAACACATTCATTCATTCTGTAAGAAACAATTGTACACTGGGCTTTGCTCAGATAGGAGAATGGCACTCTCGAATGTAGCCTGATACATTTCATTCTATCTCATTGTAAACCTACAATTCATTCTATACAATACTTCTATTCTTTCTAAATCAGTCATCATTGAATATAAGATCTTGTAGCTGTTCTCATCCAGATTGTATCTTGCCAGGCTCTTTTGCTTCCAAGAATCACCACTCTGACATTGTTATTCAGTGTTGATTGGCTTGGATCCTACAATTTTCTGCAGAGATATCACCATAAACAGGTCAGTTCCTATCAAGCTGCAGTTCAGATCATTAAGAAACAAGAATAACCACCTTGGCAAGCAATAATGACCTGTAGAAGAATTTGTCATCTAATTCAGGCCTTAGTGTGCTTCGACATAGTGCATATATATAGGGAGAAACAAGCCGAGCAGCAGACTTAGCCAGCCTTAATCCTGGTCAAACCTTCAGCGAATTTCCACACGCTCCTTTGCAAAAGACCAGAAGAAAATGATTTTTGAGGATGTGAGAGGAAAGAAGTAAGAGAGATTGCAATGTTGTCGGTATATATATTTATTTTATATAAAGGTACGAAGGTCCTTAACGCCCGTTTAATCTTTAAAAAAATCGAAAAAAAAAAAAAACAAGCATTGGATCCATTGTAAGAGAAATCTGCATATCAATGGAACATTCAAAATCTAACACCCTTAGAGGTAAAGAACAAGAAATCACTGGATTTTAAATTTATTTATTTATAGATCGACTTATTTCTGCAGTCTAAGCCAAGTATGTTTCCCTGAAAAATTATTCTAAATCAAATCATTTTCTGGAGCTCCTCGCAAGATTCCAAATCTTGCTGATATTCTCCCCTTCTTTCAAAACTCTCCAATAACAGTATATTTTTCCCAGTTATAGATAACCTTTATGCAGGGACAATGTAACATGTTTAGATTTCATAAATTAGCAAATATATTGACAAAGAAAATTCAGAAACAAATAGCCTTGAATGACTACTCACATTGACAATAAGCGACAAAACGAATGTAACAACACACAATTACTACTTATTCGATAACCCAATAAGAAATACATAAACACATTAGGCAGTGTCAGATTCTGCAGACCTTATTCCACGGGCAATAATGGTGAGGTTAATAACTTACCATGAAGCCGTCATGGTGGGAGGTTTATGATAAACACTGATGGCTCTCTTCATGGAGGGGCAGGTAGTTTCGGAGAGAGTATTAGAAATGCACAAGGTAGTGCTCTAACAGTAGCAGCAGGTTCAGCCCCGTGAACATCTATTATAGTGCTTGAGCTTATCAGCATGGAATTAGGAATCCAAATTAAGACAAATCACAAACATTCAAAAGATAATTGTGGCATAAGATTCATTAGCTGCAGTTCAGATCATTAAGAAACAAGAATAACCACCTTGGCAAGCAATAATGACCTGTAGAAGAATTTGTCATCTAATTCAGGCCTTAGTGTGCTTCGACATAGTGCATATATATAGGGAGAAACAAGCCGAGCAGCAGACTCAGCTAGCCTTAATCCTGGTCAAACCTTCAGCGAATTTCCACCCGCTCCTTTGCAAAAGACCAGAAGAAAATGATTTTTGAGGATGTGAGAGGAAAGAAGTAAGAGAGATTGCAATGTTGTCGGTATATATATTTATTTTATATAAAGGTACGAAGGTCCTGAACGCCCGTTTAATCTTTTAAAAAATCGAAAAAAAAAAAAACAAGCATTGGATCCATTGTAAGAGAATCTGCACATCAATGGAACATTCAAAATCTAACACCCTTAGAGGTAAAGAACAAGAAATCACTGGATTTTAAATTTATTTATTTATAGATCGACTTATTTCTGCAGTCTAAGCCGAGTATGTTTCCCTGAAAAATTATTCTAAATCAAATCATTTTCTGGAGCTCCTCGCAAGATTCCAAATCTTGCTGATATTCTCCCCTTCTTTCAAAACTCTCCAATAACAGTATATTTTTCCCAGTTACAGATAACCTTTATGCAGGGACAATGTAACATGTTTAGATTTCATAAATTAGCAAATATATTGACAAAGAAAATTCAGAAGCAAATAGCCGAGAATGACTACTCACATTGACAATAACCGAAAAACGAGTTCAGTAGAACGAAAGAAACAACACACAATTACTACTTATTCGATAACCCAATAAGAAATACATAAATAATCTCCTACTAGACTCATGCAGTACTGCAATATATTTATTTACTCGAAGGCCCACTGGTTCTCCTTGAGAATCTCTTCCTCTTCTTCGGGAGTGAAGTCATTCTTGATGCTGAATGTCTTCCGGATCTCCTCTGGAGTTTTTCCCTTGATCATGTCCGCCACGGTCTGGCAAGTTAGATCCAACAAACTCTTGATGTTCAAATAATTGGCAGCAAGAATAAGATGAAACAGGGTAGCCTGATCAACCTGGACATAATCAGCATCCCACTTCTTGACCTCCTCGCTATCTTCAATCTTAGCTGTGGTGGCCTCAACATGCTTCTTGCAATACTCGATCACCTTAGCCAAGATCTTGCCCGTAACATTAGGAACTGGAATGAAACTTCCTGTGCAGTCATCCTCAATCATGTTCTTCATAGTCTCTGATTCCATAGCAACAACCTCATCTACTTCGAAATCCTCCCCATCAGAACTCTTCAAAACAAGTTTCTTTGCCTCTGTAGACATGATGATGACTGCACAGCAAGAACACGCGTCGAACAAAAGCTCGACGAACGCCGCACAGAACAAAAGCTCACACAAAGTAAGTACGGTGACCAGGCTCTATTTAAAAGAGTTTGGGTTGATTCCTTGTCCTTGTGGGAAGCGTTGGTAACGTTTCGTTTTTAGAAACTGTTTCTATTTGTGAATATCTTTTCCCTAGGGAACTATGTTTGCAACTTAAAATTTTTAGTAATGAGACCGGCCACTTTTTTCTTTTCTTTTTTTTTTAAATTAGCCCAGAAAATTCTATACTGTCTATTTGGTTCCTATTTTTGAAAATCAAAGGAACCATGCCAAACCCACCTCACTCAAATTTACAGTGTTTGGTGTTGAAGAACAAGTAAACCACCACCTGTGGCAGAGCCATGATTTTCATCTAGAGGGGGCAAAGTATAACATATCTTAATTGAGCCGAATAAATTATATATGTATCTATACCTACACAAATTTTCGAGTTTTGAAAAATAAGAAATTTAAGTTTTTTATTGATAAAAATGATGAGATATCTTTTAAATGCACCAATACGAATCGGTCTCCGTCGACAAATTGCATGTAACTTCTACAACAAATAACTATTCAATTGACATTTGTACCTTAATGTACAAACTTAATTTGTTTCAATATATAATAACAAAAATTAGAGAAAATTAAAGATAGTCCAAATAATAGGAAAATCAATGTTTAAGGAAAAATCGTTAAATTTATATGATAGGAGTTAATTTTATATGTAAGACATATACCCAAGTTGTCCTAAACATCAATAGTTTGAATCTATCTTTATGTTTTGTGTACCGCCCGTCAATTTTGTGGACGACAATCTCTTTAATTTCATTGAAAGCCAATCTTTTAGAACGAAGGATCAAGATGGTAAGTCTCAAGTGAGGTTCTGATGACAGGAATGATAGAGATATACCTAGAAGAAATGGTGAACTATGAGGGAGCCTTTTTTTGTGATAATAATTTCAGGGAGCCATTTAGGGCTTAACAATTATTCAATGTAGCTGCGGAAGACATTTGGGATTGATAATAGCAAGTTTAGTTTTCTAAGGGGCTAAAATAAAATGAGAAGGGCAAAACTTTGCTTAATGATAATGGCAACTGATTATACATTAAAATAGACCATCATCAGTGTCGTACACGTGGCAGAAATCATCCATCACAAGGATTAGGAATCCCAAAACAGGGTCAGCTCATAAAACCCAAAGAAAACAAGACAATTCATGGCAGGCAGTAGTTCAGACACCCCAGATATCTGGCGACGTTGCTACGGACCTTCGGATAGATTTGCTCATGACCTAGATGAACCACATGATGAAGATGATGGAGAAACTCACTCAAGCGCGCACTCTGTCAGCCGACCCTATTCAAACACCGCCGCAACCAAACATTACTAACCGGGCCCAAGAAAGCAACGAGGTTCCTGCAAGACCTCAACAGAAGAATCTCGAAAGCAATGAACCTCCCCAAGATAAGACTCCATAGAACGACGAAACGCTTGCTTAAATCTCGTTCAAGATCGGAGTCACAGACCCCAATGTAATGTACGAGCTAGCCAAACCACCATTTTCTGGCGCCCTCATGATAACTCTCATGCCAAAGAAGTTCACCCTACCAAAGTTCGAGGTATATGATGACACCACCGACTCAACAGACCATTTGTGACATTTCCACCACATGATGGTGTTAAAGGGGAGTACGAAATCCATCCCATGTCAAAAGTTTTCAACTAGTCTTACCTCTACAGCAATGAGCTGGTTCAATAGCTTACAACCGAGGTCAATAGACTAATTTCAGGCACTAGCCATTGCCTTTATCACAAAGTTCATCGGAGTCAGCAAATCACGAAAGGACCCATTTCACATCAAACAAAAGCCTGAGAAGATGATAAGGGAATATGTCACTCATTTCACTAATGAGCTAACAATGATCGAAGGATGCTGCAATGACACAACTATCGCCATTTTTACTGCCAGACTGAAAAGAGAACCCTTTTTTATGCTCTCAACCTGGAACCCTCCAATTTAACATGGTGATTCTGTTGAAAATGCCCAAAAACACATTTCTCTTGAGGATATGAAAGCATTCAGGAAAAAAATTATCACGAAAGGAAATGCCACTTGAAGAAGCAGAAAATGAGGGAGGAAAAAAGAAGAGACGATAGACCCCAGGAAGATAACATTCAGTCGAAAAGGCATCAGACCAATGGGAGATCCGAATCCAATCAACAAGAGTCCAAAAAGCTGCAGACGACAAGGCTCAGACATGAGTGGGTAACAAGTGTAATGAAAAAGACATACAAACTGTACACAACCTTGAAAACAAGCCGAGCCAATATACTGAAACACATGGCAAAATTGGAGGACGTCAACTGTCCACAAAGATTGAGAGGAGACCCGGAAGGGAGAGATAAGGGTAAGTATTGTTCCTTCCACAAGGATCACGAGCACGATACCAAATACTACTATAATCCAAAAAATGAAATTGAGCATTGGGTTCAAAGAGGGCGACTCCACGAATTCATCGGAATGCTAAACAAGCAGCCCAAAGTAAAAGAAAAGGCAGACACCACTACGGGATCAAAGAACAGCCCAGGGAACTGATATACGCCCTACACTGCATAGTCGGAGGGAGCAAAACAATCAACCCAACTGAATAAGCAAACATGAACACCTCCTACTCAAGCTGATCTATACCGAAGCAAGAGCATTTAAGCCGTCAAACGAAACAAGACAAACTAATATACCGATTCACGACAAAGAACATTGAGAAGTTTGCATTCCAAACAGGGACCAAACAACTAACACAGTTCGAAAACCCTATTGATAGATGCAAGCTCAACCCGTGTTACTAACGACGAAATTGTCGATGACATATTCAATTGGACCTTAGCATTTTGGTGCTGAAGTGAGCATGATTGGACAATTTGGCGCTGGTGTGAGCATGATTGGGCAATTCAGCACTGCTCAGTTATCAAATTAGGAAGCACCCCGAGTCCATTAGCTACAATAACATATTCAACGAACGACGAGACGCAACGAACAAGTTAAACCAATAGCAAAACCGGCAGCTTGAATACATACTCGAAGACGATGCGGAATAAAGAAACAAGGATGTAACCCTCTAACAACACAAGGATCGACATCAATCAAGCAAAGGTCACAAGGCCGAAACAAACCACTCTACAACCTAGTGTAACTTTTTGGAAAATAACAACCACTAGGGTTTATCAAAATACCTGAAAGGGGAATATCAATAAAACTACAAGTTCAAAATCCCCATCTTGTGTCCGACAAAAAAATCAAGGCATCAAAGCTCGATAATATGGAGCAATCGGCATATCAAGCCAAAAAAAAATCAGGACACGAGTAAGATATATACAATAAACTTTTGGTCTGATCAACCACGAAGTAAAAGTTTGACGAACGATCCAAGTTACTCATAAAAACTTTGGGTCGGCTAATACGTCGAACCAACAAAGTAAAAATTGAATGAAAGAATCAACTTACTAAAATAAAAACTTCAGATTGACTAATGCGTTGAACCAACGAAATAAAAGTTGGACGAACGAGTCAACTTATTTGCAAAAAATTTGGGTTGACTAATGCGTCGAACCAACGAAGTCAAAGTTGGACGAACGAGTCAACTTATTCACAAAAATTTTGGATCGACTGATACGTCAAACCAACAAAGTAAAAGTTGGGACAAAATAGTCAACTTACTCATAAAAAACTTCAGGTCGACTGATACGTTGAACCAACGAAGTAAATGTTGGACGAACGAATCAACTTACTCATAAAAACTTCAGGTCGACTAATACGTTTAACCGGCAAAGTAAATGTTGGATGAACGAGTCAAATTACTAAAATAAAAACTTCATGTCGACTAACACGTTAGACCAATGAAGCAAAAGTTAGAATGAAATAATAAACTTACTCGTAAACAACTTCGAATCGACTGATACATTGAACCAATGAAGTAACAATTGGACAAACGAGCCAAAATACATGTAAAAAACTCCGGGTCGACTGATACGTCGGACCAATGAAATAAAAATGGCGACGAAATAGTCAACTTATACACTTCGAGTTGACAAAATATGTCGAACCACCGAAGTAAAAGTTAAGACGAAAAAGTCAACTTGCTCAAAAAATGAATAAAGTCAACCTATTTCGGTCAACCAACACATCAATTCAACGAGGCAAAAAAAACATGTCAATTAATTCAGCCCTATACATCTAATCAAGAAATTCAGACATGATTCAAAATGTAGCCGTAAAGTCCCCCTAGCCGATCAAAAAGTTGAACTGGGAAGCAAAAACTGGAGATACGTAGTATTTCAACAACTACGACGAACCTAAAAGTAAAAAGGTATGAATCAATTCACATGCTACGACACATGCAATGAGTCAACACACACAGTCCAAGACAAATTACGACTACGATGGAAAAACATGCAAACAAGAATACCAAAAAGGAAATTTATTGTCATTGATAAAACCATTCTATTACATTCGAGGAAGAAGGTAAAGAAGTGGGAGATAAAATGGAGGAAATCACAACATCATTGGCGACATCATTCGATGGACAAAGGGCAGCCGCATCACTAGCAAGAGCTCTCTCTTCGAAATGATAAGAAAGTTATGGTTCTTCAACCATTGGATCACTCGAAGAGCCCGAAACACCATTTTCACCGTCTTCATCTTCGAATGCTTGATCAACCAAGTGACAGTACTGGGATAAATCAACACCAAGCCCCTTGATATAGTCAAAAAGCTCAATCCGCCCATCAACGACTCGCTTCCAATCTGTCGCCTCCTTGATCCGAAGTATGTCTTTAACGGCAACAAATTCGTTCATAGGCGCAATAAGTCGTCCCTCAGCGGTGGTAAGCATCTCAGAAATATCTGCCTTGACCTCGTTGAGAGCAGCTGTTAACTTTTGCACCCATTTCTCGGCAACATTGCGGTTAATGGACTGCTCGACCACGGTAAGTACAGCCTCATCATGAGTTGACTTCTTGGCGAACAACTCCCTCTCCTCGTCATGCAAACGCGCATATACTCCATTCAAATCGGTTCTCAAAGACTCAAGATCAACTGCAGACTTATCCGCATACCCTCAACCTCAATCAACGAAGCCCGAGCAACCCCGGTTGCTTTCTCCTGTTCTGTGCATCATACTTTCAACACATCGAATAAACAAAAAACGTCACTACACCACAAATCCTCATTTTTAGCATACCAAAACCGCCATAGCTGGATAAAATAGCTTTATCAAACAGGCAGTGTCAGCCAATGCTATTAAAAGTTTGGCTCTGATTGCATTTCTGGAACGCTATTAAAAATTCTCTTTTAATAGCATTTTTAAAGGCTATTGTAACACCTTATATAGTGTTTAAAAAATGTTATTGTATAATGTTAAATGCTTTTGCAACATTTTTCATAGCGTTTTATACAACTTTTATAGATTATTGTAAAATTAGTTAACCACGACATTTTAAAAGTGCTATTAAAAGTCTATGCCAATTTTTTTTACCCATTTGGTTTTAGCTACGTTGGTATCATTTGCAATGTTCTACCTACTATTAAAAGTGCAACAGTAAATAGAATCCGACCATGTAAGAAAATCCTTATTTATAGCATAATTGCACTAGTTTAATACATGGTAGAAATATAAGTAGAATGGTTATTATAAAATATTTAAACATGAAGTCGTTTCTTCAAAGTACATAAACTCATTTTCCTGTCCTTTTTCCAATCACTTTGTTCTTCTTCATCCTTCATCTTCTTCTTCGTCCTGCCAAATAAACATAAAATATATCAAGGTGTATTCCTGATAAGCAAGAGGTTATAAATCTTGCTAGAACAAACAATGATCCCTCCCATATGTAAAACAAATAAACCACAAGTAAAAGGATCCCTCATAGTCATATATACATCATATAAACCTCTATGATTATTCTGCATCAAAACCTCTATAATAAAAGAATCCTGGAAAATCTACATACAAATAAAGGCACTCACAATCAAACTTCTCTTTCATGCAATCACTTCTTCCTTTTGTTTTGGCTTCACGGAAGACATTAGATTTCTAGAATTTCTATCAGCTATGTAGAGCTATGTAGAAGAATATCAGATGGAACACAAGGGGCTGACATAAACTAGTAGAACAACTTATGGCGTCATTTTTGAATCGGTCTCTGTCGACAAATTGCATGTAACTTCTACAACGAATAACTATTCAATTGACATTTGTACCTTAATGTACAGACTTAATTTGTTTCAGTATATAATAACAAAAATTAGAGGAAATTAAAAACAGTCCAAATAGTAGGAAAATCAATGTTAAGGAAAAATCGTTGAATTTATATGATATGAATTAATTTTATATGTAAAACATATACCCAAGTTGTCCTAAACATCAATAGTTTGAATCTATCTTTAAGTTTTGTGTACCGCCCGTCAATTTTGTGGAGGACCTTATCTTTAATGTCATTGAAAGCCAATCTTTTAGAACGAAGGATCAAGATGGTAAGTCTCAAGTGGGGTTCTGATGACAGGAATGATAGAGATATACCTAGAAGAAATGGTGAACTATGAGGGAGCCTTTTTTTGTGATAATAATTTGAGGGAGCCATTTAGGGCTTAACAATTATTCAATGTAGTTGAGGAAGACAATTCGGATTGATAATGGCAAGTTTTGTTTTCTAAGGGGCTAAAATAAAGTATTTCAAGTTTGAGAAGGGCAAAACTTTGCTTAATGATAATGGCAACTGATGATACATTAAAATAGATCATCATCACTGTCATACACGTGGCAGAAATCGTCCATCACAAGGATTAGGAATCCAAAAATCGGGCCAGCTCATAAAGCCCAATGAGGGCAAGACCAAACATAAAAGCCCAAACAGGTCCCGTCAGAAGAAGTCATAACTAAGTTCCAAATCCAAGCCCGAGCAAGTTCTCTCATAAATAAGAGAAACGTTGCATGAGAAAAGAGTCGTAGAGGGAGTTATGCCTCCACGGGCGTGTCTTCGTAAAGGAGGAGACTGTTACGAA
This sequence comes from Berberis vulgaris, assembly GCA_963556465.1. NCBI lineage: Eukaryota > Viridiplantae > Streptophyta > Magnoliopsida > Ranunculales > Berberidaceae > Berberis > Berberis vulgaris. The sequence continues at coordinate 24,647,055 of OY747125.1, forward strand.
TAACGTTTCCCTTTGTTGTGCCTCACATGCTTAAGTCATGCAGAGAATTAACCGCGACCATTATATAAGGTAAAGGGAACAATCGACAAAAACTTTAACTAAGTTTCGTTCAGATTTACTTCCTTCTCCAACAGAGTTGCTATTTAAGCATCGGAGTGTCTTCGGCCACCAAAAAGGTGGTCCTTGATAGTCTAATTTGTTGTGCAGGTGAAACTTACAGAAGGACGAGATTTGGAGGCATCAGTTTAGCGTTGTCCGTGGGGAACAACATGTTTCCTTTTTGAAAAAAAAAGAACCACAGTAACAAAACTCACTAAAATCTTATGGAAATTCCTAAATGGGAGTTCTGATGACAAGAATGATAGAGATATACCTAAAAGAAATGGTGAACAATAACTATAATTTATAGGGAGCCTTTTCTGGGGATAATAATTTGAGGCGACCATTTAGAGCTTAACAATTATTCCATGTAGCTGAGGAAGACATTTGGGATTGATAATGGCATGTTTAGTTTTCTAAGGGGCTAAAATAAAGTATTTCAACTTTGAAAAGGGCAAAACTGTGCTTAATTATAATATGCATTATTTTGAGAGGGGGCAATAGTTAAGTGGTCATTTGGGGGACTCACTAATCTCTATGTAATTATTTGAACAAACTTGTAAGATTGGGGGTGTACAACTGACCCGCATCCTCTATATGTTGTTCCGCCACTAACCACCACCACACGTTCCCTCTGCCAGTCATAATTCAGCCACTGCTACCACTGATTCCAACCACCCACATTATCTGGATCTAGGATACACTAGTAGCCCACTGCTAGGAGCCACCAAGAGCTATTACTGTGGGAGCAAAAAATAATCCTTAGCACAGCACGATGAGAAAACAAAAAAATCTGGGTCATTCTCAACAAGCCCGAAAATTATCCACGAAATATATACATCCCAAATCAAATAAAAGTACAGAAAGCACAAGTCTGGCCCATTGCAACTTGGCATAACACTCTTTTCTCAGCAGAGGAATAGTGTTTGGCGCCAACCACCATGCACTGAGCACACAAACCTATAGGAAAGGTCTCTCCAAACAGAAAGTTATAACTATTGACGAGAAGTTACAACCTTCGACAGAAATTACAACCATCAACAAGAGGTTACAACCATCAATGGGAAGTTACAACCATCAATGGCTCACGACCTGCCACGTGTCTCACTCGTTTATGAGTAATTGGCTCCAGGCTTGCCACGTGTCCCACTCATTACGAGCAGTTGGCTTCTGAATTTCCACGTGTCCCACTCATTTGCGAGTAGTTAGCTCTCGACCTGCCACGTATCCCACTCATCTACGAGCAGTTGGCTCCTCCTGCCTATACAAATAGCTAAACACAATCATTTTCGGGTAACACTTTCCCGAATCTCAATTCTCTCTAAGAACATAGATAAATAAATACATTTTTAGAGCACTATTCTAACTTTGGTATCGGAGTCCCTGTGGCAGACACCACACCAGTGTCAATAATCTTTCTTCATCTTATGCAGACTATTTTGCATGATCAGCACATGATCTGGTGAGAATTTGTATCCACGTATTGGTGTTTTCAATAAGAGCTTGAATCAAACTTATTGCAAACTCTCTTCCTTTAATAAAAAAAATCATTCATTCACATTGAATTTTCTTTCACATACACTTTTATTTTCAAATTTCTTTTTCAATACAATAGTGGGAACTCGAAACCAAATTAGCAAAATAATGTTGCATGGTCCTCTGCCCGTACCGAACCTCCATCGCCACCACCAGCTGGACAACCACTGTTAGTAGATCTAGAGGTTCTGCTACCCCCGACAGACCATCTGGCAAAGCAATTGAGATGAAACAACAAGAAAATATTGCAAGTTAGATCGCCAATTTGACTAAAATATTGAAGGGTCATACTCGGGTGGTAGAGCGATTGGCGAGTGAACAACCAATGCAAAAGACACATTATCATCTGCCAGCAGACCATGCACATGGGAGCGGAAGTAATCATGCATCCACTAATAATCCCTCTGGAAGCAATCATTCAAGATTAAGGTTAAATGTGCTCTCCTGGTTCGGGACTCAAACGGAAGTCTTCACAAGGTTAGGCTCCCAAGCAACCGTGCACTCAAGGCTGGGGTCGTAAATGACACTAGATATGAATGATCGGGGCAGAAGACAAAATCCTGATGAATGTAAACAGCGTGGAGGACCAAATTAACTTGTCTCGAATGCCAAATTCTGAATATGAGTAGAAATCAACCGCTAATAACTGAAACCGAAACCACCATGTCACTAAGCGGCGTAGACTGCCCTGACACACAATTGATCAACAAGATGCATCCAAGCCCTTGAGAGCTAATGATGCGGCACGATTGGCCAATGAGTAGGTGAGGAGCTTGTGAGCCATGGGAAATCCAGATGATGTTCTACGCAAAGAGGTGGCCTTGGTGAACAAATCACCTTTTACATATGACATTGAAATGTCTTTCATTTTCGAAGTGCCACGACTCTGTACAAAGATGACCCACTTATGTGCAAAGTATCTGCTACGACTTTACAAGGATTAGCCCAAGATTGGTTCCAGACATTGACCCCTCAGTCGATCAACAACTTAGGAAAGTTCTCCTTTTTCTTCACAAAGGAATATTCATCCTACCGAACCATCAAAAAACATATTGATTACCTCTTCAACATGAAAAAGAAGTCAAATGAATCACTCAGAGACTTCATCAAAAGATTCAAGGCAGAAAAATGAGCATAGTTTGATGTAATGACCAAATTGCGTCCTCATCTTTCAAGAAGGATCTTCCCGCAAATCACTAATGCATATTTTATTAACCTAAATTAATAAGGTGATAAACCCTACTTGTTATACCGAAAGTGCATGAATGTCTAACTAGAAGACAATGACAAATACGAATCGATCCCCAAGGATTGAAGACCACAATCGAATTCTAAAATCTATTCAAACTAATCTAAAATGGGGGTTACAACAATTGAAAATTCCTAAATTAACAAAACTAAATTGAGCCACAAAAAATTTAATTAATAAGATAATTAGAAAGTGATTCGAAGCATCGAATCCACCACAAGTTTTTCGAGACTTGTTTAGCTAACCTAAATTATTGTTTTCGAGAAGCATTACAACTAATCTAAGGCTTAATTCAAATTCACAATTAATTTCAGCAAAAGCCTAAACCCCTAGCATTGAGTGTCTTTCTATGACACACGCAATCATAGGCAAGGATTGTGATTTCGCGAAATTATACAAAAATTTGCAAAAATTTTTGTTTTTTTGAAATTAACAAAAAGAAAAAAGGCGAGAGAAAAAATTACATTTTTGAGGGTTTTTCATAAAATTTTGGGTTTTTTCGTAAAAAAAAATACCAAACCAACTACTAAAATTTACATTTTTTTGAAAAATTTCGGAATTTTTTCCTAAACTTTGAGTTTTTTTTTCTAATTATAATTTATTCTAATTATTTATTGATTTTTTAAACCATCCCTTAATTTCCTAATTATCACTTCTTCTACTTATATATTGATTTTTTAAAATAGCCCTTGATTTTCTAATTATACGTATTTTAGTTTCATTTAATGTGTTTAATATATTTATTTACTTGCATATTATTTTTTTTTATATATTTTCATTTATCCTAAAAAAATTTACGTTTATTCTTTACACACCGAAACATTTCTCGAAATATTTCTTAAAATCAAGAAACCGAAATTAACTCGAAAAATGAAAACACAATCCTTGATCACAGGTTTAACATAATTAATTAAAACATGTTTCGAATATCAACAAAGAGTACTCTAACTACCGACTAGTCTAGATATTATACCGGATATAATTAGTGAAAACAATTTATCATTATTAAGAAATTAATTGTATCTTACACTGAAGCATAAAGAAAACAATAATTTAAATGCAACAGATCTAGAAACTCATAGTTTCATCTTCGCCTCGGCGTGGAGTTTAGACACCCATGGTGGTGGTGAATCTGGCGATTACATAATGGAACTCCATTATTTCCTCACGTGGGTGTATTTTGGTGGATCTGACTGATATCTTGGATGCGAATATCGAGTGCAAATAGTAAAAGGCAGCACGTGGTGGTACTGAATAGAGAAGTTGGGTGCCAATAGTGAAACCATTTTGAAAAATAGTTTCTTCTCTCCAAAATTTCTTCTTATTCCTCCCGTCTTCCCTACATCTCTTCTTCCACGAGTTGCTCCTGTTTGTTGTTGCTAAGCTTGCGAGAAAGAGATAAAAGGATGAAAGGGAAACGAGAGAGTGAGGAGCAAGAGAGAGGAAGAACAGGGCGTGATGGCAAGGTGGAGAAGAAGAAGATGAACAAGAAAGGGGTTGTGCCGATTTGTTGTCTCTCTCCCTATGTCTACAGTTGGTGGCGATGTGATGGTGTTTCTATCTGTGAAATTTGTGGAGGTGGATGGTGGGAGGAGAAAATTGTGACAATGTGGTGGAGGTGTGAAAGCGAGCGACGAAGGTCTCTATGTCTCTACCAACAGATGATGGAACAATGGAAGGGCGGCTGGAAAAAGAGGGGAGGAGAAAAAAGGCACGAAAGGAGAGAGTTAAAAAATGGGGGGAGAAATGTCTGTGGCAGGATGGAGAATAAAAATTTGGGAATTTAGGTTAAAGCTTGGGCTTGGGTTTAGGTTAAGATGGGTTCGGGTTTAATTGTTCTTCCTAATTTCACCCGTCACTGTCACTTTGTACCACTTCGGGCTAGTTCTTCAAAATTCGTCGCACTAAGGCGATTTCATCATTTAAGCTCTAATTCCTGCCAAAAACTTAAAAATGAAATAATTATAATAAAATACAATATTTGAAATACAAACAAATAAAAATTTGGAAATATTTTATGTAATGATTATGTAAATATCAAATACCCCCAAACCTATATTTTGCTAGTCCTCGAGCAAAACAAAAATAAAATCCTAACTCACTTTTGCAGGAATCATTAGGATCACTTACCTTAAACGTGCAACAAGGCTTTGAATCCCTAGATTACTTCTAGTGGACGAGTTATAGTCTCATGAGGGTTTCCAAAAATGTTCCCACAAACATTACTGACTCAATAAATTTCAAAAACATGGTCACTCTTATTTATTTTCCTCAGAGTAGTCTTCTAATTGTCATAAATTTTAGTAAACAACTAACATTGTCACAGTCATATCAATAGATTTTAACAACAATTTAATAGTATCCAAAGTTTAAATGAATTTCATCAATCATTCTCAACTCGAAGTGTGTGTGTGTGCATCGCCTCATCAACATAACTCTCCATTTCACAAGGGAGACACGTCTAGATAACCTTTATAAAGTACGCTTTGACTACAAATCTATCTTGTCACTCAGAAATGAATTACCCAGAGATTGGTTAATTATTACTCAGCTTATATGTGAGGAAAAAATTGGTTATTTATCACTCAGCGTATATGTGAGGAAAATAGTAAATTTTGGAAACATAAACATCTACATATAATTATCATGAAAAAACAAACTTTCCAAATAATGAAACGAATATGATCTCATGGACAGGAAGCAATTAATTTGAGAATATTGAATCAAACACATAGTTCTTGTTTATTCAATCTCCACATCTACGAACCGAACATTTACTTAAGATTAATCAAGTCTTTATTAGGTTGTAATGGGGCTAATATTATGTCTAACAATAATGAAAAATGACATTACAAGAATTCTCTTTTCTTTTTTTTGAAGCATCAATTTTTTTTTCAATGACATGCTTTCCCCTTTTGCAAAATGAAACATTTAAGTATTGAGGATTCATGGAATATTTAGTTTCAGCTATTTCTATTTGCCCCTTCCAAAAATTGGGTAAGGATAAAAATAATATGGGGTATTACTCCATAATTGGAGTAGGTAATGGAGATGGGGTTAACAAAGAAAAAGGCTGTTAAAATGCCCAAAGGGTTGCAAACAAATATTTATTATTTGGTAGGCTAAAAGGCTAAAGAATGGTTCAAAGAAAAAAAATGCCTATATCACTTCCTAAGCTCGGTATTATGACATCTCAACTAAATAAACCAAGAAGTTCTAGTGTAATAATTCAATTTTAATGTCATTCTCAAAGTAATCAACAAAGAAATAAGAATAATGAGATAATCAACAAGATCATACAGACTCAAGAAAAATCATAGTATATTTAATAACCGCCTCAAGAAAAATAGAATGGCTGAAACTCACAAGTGTTAAGTCTCCACTATTATTCTAAGGTTTTCTGGTTAATATCTTACTCATCAACTTCAAATTATACTAACTTGGGTTATAGTGCAAGACTAGTCAAGTTGAAAAATCTCATGAAATATATTTAACTTAAAGATAATATCAAACCTTATGTTCCTATTAATATATCAATGTGACAAGTGATAGCATGTATCTCTCAAATTTAAAAGCATACTTGAAAGCACATTCTCTTCATTGGAAATGAATTTCAGATTTTGAATACATTTTCAAATCAAAAAAAAAAAAAAATTCACACAATTATCATAATCATCTATGTATTCAATGGAGATTGAGTAGAATACAGTAGTCAATCAGTATTGTTGTGAAATACATTTCAGTTATAAAATTTTGAAAACAAATGCACAAAAAATCATAATCCCCACCCCCAAACCTAAACCAAACATTGACCTCAATGTATAAAAATAAGGATCACGACGAATGAAGGAAAAGGAAAAGGAAAAGGAAAAGATGAGGGTTAGAGTGATATTATCATGGTGAAGTTTTTACCAATTTCGACAAAATCATCCACCAATGAACGCTGAAAAATATAAGAATTGTGAACTCGTCATGAGAAATTGATAAAAACACATACATGACACAAAAGAACGCATAGACGAAAAAATTACATATACCAGTTGTGAGTCAAAATTGTAACGGGGCTAACGAGTATGAGTGAAATGCAACTAGAAAAAACTCAAAAATAAATCCAGACTAACCATAATGACACAACTGAAGCTGAGCTTCATCCCAGGAGCGTTTGGTTTAGTCGTCAGCCTGACGTGTATTCTTCCTCACAAATGATGTACCATAAAATAAAGAGAAAGAACATAGCAAACACCCTCCCCTAAACCTAGACAGTTAGTCAACAATGTTCACTAGATCATATATCAACAACCTAAGAAGTTAAGGATCAATCCAACAAATATTAACAACCACATGCAGCACAACAAACACTAACACACCCATAAAACTTCGAAGGCGTCATGCAAAATCATAGAGAAAATGCAAATGAATTCGCAGTCGGGAATCCATAGGGATCTGGAGCATAAAGTATCACAAACAGTGATATCCAACAAATGACTCTTGCCTACACCTAAAAAAGGACATCCTAAGTCAGGTGTCAAATCAGAAGATAGAATATGTTGCACAATAGGATAGTCAAAACTAAAATTATCCCTAAAAATAAGGGATCCACATGGGTAGAGTCAATCAATGTGAAAGGGATGCAAAGAGGTATGTTTATAGATATATCGGGTGGTATAGGCTCCTCATAACAAACTGAATTGCATAAAGATGATGAACTAGACAACTCAACAACACCCCGAAACCTGGAATCAACACTACTTATGGCATGTAGTCTCTCATTAGATGTGTCTTTCGATAATGCCCTAACTATTTATTGAACAATGGGGTCATTTGTATCGTGAAAATAGTCGAGGCAGGACTCCAAACAATATTTAGAATCAGACTTCATGTGGGAGTCACTAAGAAGGCATATGTCGAATGGGTCAACATGAAAAGATGGGGAAGGGGATGGGTCAGGAAGCAAAGTAGTTTCAATCACATTATCCTCAAAAACATCATCTAACTCAAGTTTCAATGTGCTACCAATTATGAATTGACCCTCTGGGTTTTGAACAGGGTGACTAGGAACTCTTCCTAGCTCTCAGTGAATGCCCGAGCAATATGACTGCTATCTCAAGTTTATTGATGGCTTCAGATTGGTGTTGAGTCGTGACTTTTAACTCTAATATAGCCTGAAAATCTTGTTCAAGCATTTGTTCTGTGCGCTGCATAAAATGGTAAATCGTTTCCTCTAAACTGGTGTGTTGGTTTATGGAACTTGGTTAAATTGAAGCATAACATGACTAGGGGTTTGAGGAGCCTAGGAGAAAAATGTCCCCCTTGGTGTGAGCCATGAGCTCGGGAGAGATTTGGATAATTGTTGAAACCATGGTTGTAATAGTCGGATTGTGGATTAAAACCAGGTCGCCAAATAGCATTAAAAGAATGGACTTGCTCGGCAAAATATTCAGGATAATCATATTACAAATCAAAATCAGCTGTGGAATGATTAAGACTCAAACATGCAACTCAAACCTCAGATGAAACTAGGGTTGGGCAATTCAGACCCAAAAATTGGACCGAACCGAAAACCAAACCGATCGGGCCGGTTTGGGTCGATTTTAAATAGTATTTCTAATATCCGGTCCCAAAACTTGGACTGGACCAAAATTTTCAGTTCGGGCTGGATCCCAATTCCTAGAGCCCGCCAATTAACGGCCCAGTCCGAGCATTTAAAGCCATAAGTAATTACAAAGTCTTTTTTAATTCTCTCTCTCCAAACCTTCCGTTTTTCATTAAGATCCCATTTTTACAATATCTTCCTCTCCCTCTCCAACTTGATCTCATCTGTTCTTAAGCATTTGAACAAATAGTTGAAGTTCATCTCAAGTTTCTAGTTCATCTATCTCATGGAAGTGTGGTGTGTGGTTGCTTTCAAATCATAGTGTTCAGTAGATGACAATCATTGAAGATGTGATTCTCAAGTCCTTTCAAGAACCAAAAGGTGGATTTGGATGTTTCGTGTTGTTGAACATTTCTATAGCTTTTTTTCACAAATATTGTTCTCGTCAACTAAAATTTTTCCGTTCTTCTCCTCCATTGAGAGCAAACTTTCTTTTTTTAATTGGTATTGGGAGCCAAAAAGGAAGGTGAGATGAGTCCGTTACTATAGTCGAATCCAAACCCACTTTGCTTGTGAACTTCTCGGACTGCCAAATATTGCTTCTTGAAGGTCTTCAGCCTCGACCGGACATGATCGTGGGTAATTACCATATTGTGAGATTTCTTATTTCTTCCACCACGCGCTCTAGTGCACTTGACTTCCACCCATTATCTGTTTTTTTTCCTCCGGTATTACTCTCATCCACCAATGTTCTAATCAAAACCAAATCCATCGAATCACTCCATTATAATTTGGATGACATACCTACAAAGATAACCTATCAATTATCAAAAACAAGAGAAACATATACTAATAGATATCAATTACCAAATGAACATAAGTCACAAAACTAAGAAAGGTAAACAAGTTCAACCCATACACAGACTTTATAAACAAGTTTTTGATACTAATACTAATGTTATATTTAATAAGTTTTACATTATCTATTTGATTGAAAAAATGGGTCTTTGGAAGTCATTTTCTGATGTTTCTTTATTTGTGTAGATACAGAGAACATGTCATGAAGCACCACTAGTCCTAAAATAATGGAACAAAGTCAACTTTCTTTTCCCACTTTTAGCTATAAATTAACACTGTAATTGTTCTTGAAGCCAAGCAAATCTCAAATCCCAGTTTACAATTTGTAGCATCTAGCCACTTACTGGATGATGGAGAATCTCCTATCCAACAGATTAAACCTCTCTTCTGTTCCTGAATCCTATATCCTACCTGTTGAATTGCAACCTGGAAAATGTTCCATTTCAGCATGTAAATCAATTCCAGTAATAGATCTCAGTAGAGATAATGACCGAGAACGAGCCAATATAGTCCACGAAATCATAAAAGCTAGCAAGGACTTTGGATTCTTTCAGGTTATACATAATTTTGCCTTACATGATTTAAGTGGCTTAATCCTACAAAAATTCACTTTTACCTTTGAAGCAGAAGCAATATGGGGCACAACAACAACATTTTTCATGTCAGCGAGGCCTGGTTTCATGTAAGGCTCGTCCTGTTAGAAGAGAATGGATTATTAATTAGTTAATGCTCAAAACTTGACTTTGCCTTTGTAAATTCTCACTGGAAGAAAAAGGAGGGATAAAATACCTCGAAGACATCAAGGCCAACCCGGAACATTGGGTTCTCTTTCAAGTGCTCCACCAAAGCTACTTCATCAACTACAGGACCTCTACTGCAGTTTATAAGAATTGCTTACTAAATTTTGAAGATTGCTGCGATTTAGCCCAGGAGTTTCATATAATATACATGCTGATCGTGAATTCAAAAAACAAGCATGTATCGAATGTCACCTTCTTCATTTTAGCAAGGCTATTCTTGTTAATCAGATGATACGTAGTTTTATCCAAGATCGGGTGAAGACTTATCTGGGGAAAACAAAATTTTATTCGCATTATTCAAACCGTCACAAGTTACAAACAGAAATCTTGAGAAAATGTTCATAATGTGGGTGTCAAAATTAAGCACAACAGTCTCAACACATTAGCCTCTATGAGCACTTCTCCCATAGACGATTTTCTTTTCCATGTAACAGGTGCTTCTCCATTGGATTTCAGGAACTCTCCATAAGCTACAACAGCAACAACATGAGTACTGCAGAAGGTTTTTGCAAATGTAGGTAGTTAAAGTTGAGCATACCTGTAACAAACTTCTCTAGTCGTGTCGATTGGTACAAGTCGTAGTAAATTAGGTTCATTTTGAACCCTTCAATCTGTTAAAACAACACATCATTTATGAGGGATGGAATATTTAAGTTATTTTGCAGGAATTGCTAGCCATCATATGAACAAATTCAGCATGAATAGATTACCATCATCCTAGCATAAGCAGATCAAATACGGCCAGCTCCAATCACTCCCACAGTCTGCCCCTTGAGCAAGTTCCCTACAAATCTACATATAAACACGGACCCAAATATTGTACTTGCTAGAATCTGTTGCTCCTGTTCATGTATCAATTGTCGAAAAATTTTTAGTGATAGTCATAGTATCTCTTACAAATGTGGAAGCCATCCATCATATAAGCCAGCTCTCATGAACTCATCTGCTTCGACTATTCTTCTGGCAGCTGCTAGTGAAAGTGAAGCTGCTAATTCTGCCGTTGTCTCAGTGAGTACACCCTACAAAGTAAATATGGAATTAACACTACAAAGATGCAAACTTTCCTCACTGTTGGATTCAAATCTAGACTCAACAAGTTTAAATTCAACAATTGCAAAATGGAACTTGGCAGCTGTACTGGATTCAAATCTGGACTCAACAACTAACAAAATGGAATTTTGCAGCTGTATTGGATTCCAAATCTAGGATAAACAAACCCCAGACTAGCATTCAAACTAAATCAAATCAACAAATGAGAAAAAAAATGGATTTGAAATTTATGGTTTCTAGATGTTGAACACAAGAACACTATTGATCCAACACAAACACACGAACAATCAGATACCCATCACAGAAAACCAATTAAAGAGTGAATAGATTTCACCTTTGAGATCATTCAAGCTTCCCAATCATCAGAAAAACAGCCCATTTCTCCATTTTAGCTCTCCTCCATTTTCCCCATCAAATTGAGCACAAAAGACCACTTTTTCTTCACAAATCTCACAAATCCAAAGTTGTTTGAGCTAGAACAAAAGTGGGGTTTGGTTCTTTTCTTCTTCTCAACTATCTTATCACTGACAAGTTCACATAACAGGCCAGCAATAGAACATAGTGTAGACCCCTTTTGATATTCACAAAGTTTCTTGACAAACATTTCGAAATAGAGATCTCAAAATTAAGCTCGAGCGAGTAAGAGAAAGATGGAAAGACGAGTAGAGGTATAAGAGATGAGAGCAGATAAGTTGTGGATCGGTCGATAGGAGGAGAAGAGAACATAGTGTAGACCCCTTTTGATATTCACAAAGTTTCTTGACAAACATTTCGAAATAGAGATCTCAAAATTAAGCTCGAGCGAGTAAGAGAAAGATGGAAAGACGAGTAGAGGTATAAGAGATGAGAGCAGATAAGTTGTGGATCGGTCGATAGGAGGAGAAGAGAAGCTCTAACGAATGGATCGCTTTGTGGATCGGTCGATAGGAGACGAATAGAACATAGTGTAGACCCCTTTTGATATTCACAAAGTTTCTTGACAAACATTTCGAAATAGAGATCTCAAAATTAAGCTCGAGCGAGTAAGAGAAAGATGGAAAGACGAGTAGAGGTATAAGAGATGAGAGCAGATAAGTTGTGGATCGGTCGATAGGAGGAGAAGAGAAGCTCTAACGAATGGATCGCTTTTGACAGAAATTCTCACACCGGCTCACCCCACTCTCTGTAAACTCCAAACCCTTTGATCCATTTTGAGTTTCGAATCATTGAGAAGTAGAGATCAAGAAATAGAGAGAGAAAAATATGAGAGAGGTACCTGGTCTTCTTTGCGACAATGAGAGAGCTTCGAGGAGATTTGTTCCAATGATGTGAAGAGAGGCGAGGGAGGGGAGAGGATCGGGAGGGAGGTTTGCTTGCTTCAATGATGTGAAGAGAGGTGGAGAGAGGCGAGCGAGGAGAGACGAACGTGAGTTTTTCTAGTCCCGTGAATTGTTTTCCTCGGCGAACTGAGGCGTCCGATTAAAGGTGGGAATCTGTGACACGTGCTGTCATCAGATGCCTAAGAATAAAAACTTAAACAAACACCTAAAATCAAATTTCAAGTGGGAATAGGATTCTAATTCCCATGAAATTGGTGCAACCAAACACACCCTTAAATTAATCCACCTGTACGTACTAACGGGATTGCTCGTGTGTAAATTGGAAAAAATGAGGGATCTTTTATAGATCTAAAATTAATGGATCTTTGATGAGCATACTATCCCTATTGAGGAACATTGGATTTTTAGTTGGAATCAAGGACTATTTTGCAAAATATTTCATTTCTTAAAATCTCAAATTTTAAAGTACCAAATCGAAAAGTACATCATTTTGATGAGTTATTTTGAAACATTTTGCGTTTTTCGTAAATCTCGGCATTTTTGTGAAAATCGCAAAAGTTATTAAGCAAGATTTAAATATTTTCATATAAACTAAGTGACAAATACTCAATCTCTGAGTGATTTATTTCTGAGTGACATGAAATATTTGTAGTCGAAACATATATTCTAAAGGTTATCTAGTTGTGTCTTTATTGTGAAATGGAGAGTTATGCTGATAAGGCTATATACACACACTTTGAGTTGAGAATGATAATGAAATTTATTTAACCTTTAGATACTATTAAATTGTTGTAAAAATATTTTGATATATTACGGTGACAATGTTAGTTGTTTTTTTGAAATTTTTGGCAATTAGATGATTACTCTGAGGGAAATAAAGGAGATTGACCATGTGACCATTTTTTGCAATTTCTTTTACAAAGTAGGTTTTCTTTTATTGAGTCTGTAATGTTTATGGGTAAAATTTCTGAAAACCCTCACGAGACTATAACTCATACACTAGAAGTAATCTAGGGGTTCAAAGCATTGTTGCACGTTAAGGTAAGTGCAACCGATGATTCCGGCGAAAGTGATTTAGGATTTTATTTTTGTTTGCTCAAGGACTAGCGAAATATAGGTTTGGGGTATTTGATATTCACATAATTTATACTCAAATAACCTTTTAATTTATATTTGTTAATATAATATTTTATTCTAATTATTTCGTTTTCCTATTTTTATAGGATTGAGAGCTTAAACGGTGAAATCACATCAAAGCGGAAACAATTATTTGACAACCTGAAAGAGTGGTATAAAGTGACGGTGATGGGTGAAATTAGGAAAAACAATTAAACCCAAACCCATCTTAACCTAAACCCAAGCCCAAGCCTAAGCCTAACCTAAATTCCCAACTCTATTTAGTCTCTCTTCTATGGCAACTAACATCATCTCCTCTCCTGTTCCTCCTCTTCCCAAGACTAACCAACAACAATCGAACCCGACTCTTTCGCCTAACACCTCCTTTTCCATTTCGCCTTCATCCCTGCCATTGCACCACAATCCAGCTTGCAACCTCGATCTCCCACAACCCAATCACACAACCAAGCACCCACCTCTCTTCTACGTCTCTCTCCTAATCGCCTCCATTTTCTTCATCACACTCACGACAAACAAACACCACTACCCTTTTTACCCTCTTTTCTTTTTTGCCTCCCTTATTTGTTCCCTGCATATCACACCAAAATCTTTGCCATCACCTTCACAAACTGCAACCACCATCACATCCTCCATCACGATTCACAGAGCTCCATCTTGCAACCACCTCTTTGTTCTCCATCTTCCTGCTCCCTCTTCCTCCATTGAAGCCAGTGTTTCCACCTCTGCTTCATCATCTTCATTTTCAATCAGCCAACCACCTCGCTTCACCATCATCCATATCATTCAGCAACGGAGAGCACTATCTCACAGGTCGCAGAGCAGAGAAAACGAATAAGAAGCAATAACAGGGAAGAAGACAACTTTTTGGAGGGAAGAGTTTTAAAACTCTTTCCTTTGCTATTTGCACCCAATTTTCTATTTTGTACCACCACAGAGCACCGTGTTCGTTGAGGAGTTGACGGGGTTCACACGTGCTACTACGACCACCACTACCATGGGTTTCTAAACCCTCCGCTAAGGCATAGATGATTCCTTAGGTTTAGTAGAATTTACTCATGTCTTTTACTTTTACTATTTTCCAATGCATTATATTTTGGCCAGGTCGGACCGGTTAACCGGCCTAATTTTCCAAAACCGAGGACCAGACCGGGGTTTTAAAAAAATGGAATTTCAGGGACCGACCCCGGACCGGTGAGACCGGTTAACCGTGGTCCCGATAACCAAGAATTTGGGCCGATCCATGCCGATTCTCGAGCTTGGGTGGTGGCGAGGAATTGAGACAAAGATGAGGAGGGAAGAGGGGTTCAACCGCTGGAGGTAGATTTTGTCTTGGGTGAAATAGGGAGAAGGGGTGAGAAATAGAAAGGGATACGGGTGAAGGGAGGGACGACCACTAGATTGAAATCATCAACAACAACATCTTTCCTACTAAGCCATAAACTCAACCATCAGCCACACTTTAGACCCTCCTTGATCGATGCATCATTGCAACATTTTATCGACAACATGCAAGGAATCAAAACTCCAGCTAAAACTGTATTAACCCAAAAGGATAAGATCATGGATCCAACAACTTCTTAAATAAATATTAGAAAGCTTCATGGTTGAGGAATGGAGTTGGGACTGATTTGTGGGAGTCTAGTGAGAGGGGGGAAGAGAATGTGGTCTAGGTGTTCTCTGGGTCCGTAAAGAAGAAGAGAGGGGGAGGGGAGAAATGAGAGAGAAAAGAGATGAGTTGACTTTTGTGTTAGGTTTTAATGTTGGAGGGTATAGGTATAGTTTGGGTTGGCCTTTTGAAGTTGGAGGGGTATAGATTGGGTTGGGCTTTGGGAAAATTGGATATTTAGTTTTTTTTTAAATATTAAGTTCTGTTAACTTGCGGTTTTGGCTGAAACAAAATTTTTGGGTCGGGCCTAAAAATCGCATCGTTAAAGAAAATAATTGAGAATTGTATAATTGTTGTTTTTTTTTATTGAATACAATCTTATATAGAGCTAACTTTCACATAAACTTATAGAAACGAGAAACTTAAAACTTCCTATACAAGATATTCTAATTGTGTCCTATTTTGACTTTTCTATTCTGACTATTTTATTATTGTAATTTCTTATTCTTGCATTTTCCTATTCTTGTACTTTCATATTCTTGTACTTTCCTTCTTGTAGATGTGAATCAATCTTGAACTTGGGTTTGGCTATGTTGCGTGCAAGCCCTTCATATTCTAACACTCCCCCGCAAGTTGGACATGTAGACGCAGATGAAATGTGCAGCTTGGAGTCCAATTTGGTGAAAAAATCATGATTGTCGAATGAAGCTGCTAATGGTTCGACTTGAGACATCATGATTATCGAATTCTTGTATGAAGAAATCATTACTCAATTCGAGTCTTGGTATTGCTCAATTCGAGTCAACACAGGTTTTGGTATTGCTCAATTTGAGTCAACATAGATTTTGGTATTATTCAATTCGAGTCAACAAAAAAAAATTGTTGTTGTGTGATCTCTCCTTGGGCTTGCTGATTGGCGTCAAGGTCGAGGATCCGGCTGCATGAAGTTGTTGTTGTTTGAAGATCAAAAACACTACTAAGTTGCTATTGTTGATTGATTGAGGCAAGCTATTGTTATTGTCCTCCCTTCTTTGTTTGAGTTGCAGGTTGGTTGTGTGTGGCTGCTCTGCATGAAGTTGTTGTAGAGTGTAATTTCCCTTCCCCGCCTCTTGAGTTGTTGTGATGGCGTGAACGGTTTGTGATGGTGGTTTGAGCTATTCGGTTGAGGGAGTGATCAGCCTGACAGGGTTCAAACGAGACAGAGTTCAAACGAAGCAAATGCTTCTCTTCTAATTCCCTTCCCCGCCTCTTACATCTAGAGTACAGAGGTGGGGAAAAGCTTGAGTCCCTGGAGTTTAGGTCACCAAAGAAAGTTGTTTTGATATCATGTAAAGAAAATAATTTGAGGATTGTATAATTGTTATTTTTCTTGACTGAATACTAGCTTATATAGAGCTAACTTTGACATAACCTTGTTGTATCCTATTTTGACTTTCTTATTCTGACAATTCTATTATTGTACTTTCTTATTCATGTATTTTTCTATTCTTGTACTTTCCTATTTTTGTACTTTTCTATCTTGTACTTTCGTATTCTTGTACTTTCCTTCTTGTAGATGTAAATCAATCTTGGACTTGAGCTTGGTTATGTTGAGTACAAGGCCAACATATTCCAACAACACCAAAGATAAAAATTTATTAAAAAACCGAACCAACCGATCTGGGTCGGTTCTTGGTTCAGTTCATTTTTTTTTGGTCTGAAATGCCCAGCCCTATATTGTATGATTTAACATTGGATTTATTTGTGAACAAATATTACTTTCACCGTGTATATCATGCATGCATGGTAGTTATTAGAGTTATTCTATGTTTTTGTTTAAGCATGTTTTATTCGTATTAGTTAAACATGTCACTAGTTGTGCCTTAAACAGACAATCCATGCTAGGGATTTGCATTTTTGTTATAATCATTCCACTACATTGCTAGGAGACAATAATCGACATTAGTATACTTTTATGAACTTGATGGATTATTCAGAAACCTTAGCATCTCTTTCTTTGATTCTCAAACTCAATTTTCAATTGTTTTTCTACGTTTCATTAGTTTAGAAATTTCTGATTGTTGTAACCCCCTTTTAAATTAGTTTAGGTAGATCTTAGTTTTCGATTGTGTCTTCCATCTTCGTGGGATCGACCCGTATTTGCCATTGTCTACTAGTTAGGCACTCGTGCACTTGCAAAATAACAATCAAGCTAAATTAGCTTGTTAATTTAGGTTAGTAAAATCTGCATCATACACCCTATTAGAGAAAGCTCTTAATACACTCTATTACATAAATTTTCTTAATGCAACCTATTACAGAAAGCTTATACAATCGTGACAACAAATGCTGAGTTTCCAAGGACTACTTGGTCTTCTAAATGTTATGCAGGCGGAAAGTGGGTATGCAAAGAAGAGGCTTAACCCTTGGCGTTGCTAGTCCGGGTTTCTCATTCATGTCTAATTCATTAGGTGATATGCCATCAGGAAGCTCCCAGTTGAAACAATGAATCAGCTGTGCAACTATTAATCGAACCACAATGACACCAAGTTGAACGCCAGGGCATCCTCTACGACCTGATCCAAATGGGAGAAATCGAAAGTCATTTCCAAGGTACTCCACATTAGTACCACTAAACCTCTCTGGGTAGAATTCTTCGACGTTAGTAGACCATGCATTTTGATCATGTCCAATTGCCCAGGTATTTACAAGTATTATTGACTGCTTTGGTATGAAGTAACCATTGATCGTGATGTCTTCCCTGGACTCGTGTGGTATGAGCAATGGTGCAACTGGATGGAGTCTCATCGATTCCTTCAGCACCAAATCTAAGTAATGAAGCTTCACCAAATCTGATTCCTCCACCATTCGGTCCAGGCCAACTACACTTTCAAGTTCTGATTGTAATTGTTCCATGATATTCGGATGCCTGAGAAGCTCACAAAGGATCCAGTCTATTGTAATAGTCAATGTGTCAACTGAAGCAATAATCAAGTCCAAGATGATTGCTTTCATACAATCTCGATCTATATACTGCTCACTGTTAGGTTCTGTCAAGGACAACATTATATCAATGAAGTTCTTTTCATGCTGATAATTATTGTTAGCATCTTCTTGTACTTTTTTATCATTTCGTACATGTTCGTCAATGACATTTTCTAATATTTCATCTACAACCTTGTTAACTGCCTTCATGCTGCAGCGTATACCCTGAATAAATGAAATAATTAGGATTCTTGAAGATGTAAAATATAAAGTAACAAAACGTAGTTAAGCGTGCTAGCTTATGGTACCTGAAGGTCGAATGGAGCAACAAAGGGGACATAATCAGCTATGTTGAAAGTTCCCAACAAACTTAAAACCTGGTTTGCAATTGGCTTAAAATGTAACATATCATACTTACGGCCAAATATCATAGTATATGACATGTTTTCAATGAGGTCCCCTAGCTTTTCAGTGAGATCAACTATTGTGCATGCCTCAGCCACATCTCTGAGGCCCCAAACAAAATCTTCAATGTAGTCTTTCCTCATAGACTTCATGGACTCGATCTTTACCACACTAACTAACTCTGACGTGCACAACTTGCGCATGTTACGCCAGTGTGGACCGTACTGGTTGAAAGCAAAATCCTTCTCCCAGTAACTCTGGTTCCGAACAGCTTCCATCTTAGGTCTACTAGCAAACACTAGGTCATGAGTCTTAAGGAACAACTCTGCTGCTTCAGGGGATGAAACCACTATGGTTGGTACGACACCGAGCCTTATATGCATGATGGGTCCATATTTCTGGGCCATTTTATGAAGGGTTCGGTGTGGGAGATGACCCAACATATGAAGGTGGCCTACAAGTGGGATACTCCATTTTGGCCCAGGGGGTAGCGGACATCCATTTTTCTGCTTTTTCCCTCTCAGTAACAAATCCATACACCATAAACATGCAAGAACTATAGAGAAAACCACAGCAATCCAAGACAGCATTGTGTCTGATGTAGGGATCCTGGGAGTTGGGAATCTAGTAGTGTGAATTATCAGTGTGCAGAGTCAATTATATAGACGATTGCGTTAATTTTATATAACATCGGTTAGGTAACTTGTCATTTTAGGGTGTCGCGTTTATATGGATATATACACAAACATCTCAAGATAATCAGAAGATCAGAGGCACCTTTAAAATAAAACAAAGAAACAGCAAAAATAGCACAAAAAAAACCATTACATAGAATCCAAAAAGCAAAACTGAAAGCGAAAATGTTGGATGTTATATGTCTGCGGATATTGTAGGTGCACCATCACGTTCAAACCAAATCAACAATGAATGAAATGCATGTAGGTGCACCATCACGTTTAATATATGATCTGTCTCACTCAGCGAGATATTGATGATCAAACAAGATCGGTTAGGTGGGGGAGTAGAAAGAAGGATTGTTACTGAATCTTTTAAGTAAGAAGGTTACCTGAGAGGGTTTTTTTTTTTTTTTTGAGAAATGGAAAGTTATACATGTAAAATAATATAGGAGAGTTCATCTATCTACTTTCTTAGACAGTGATTTTGTTCTGAGTTGTCATTTTTTCTAGATGATGGTTGATCATAACAGAGGAATTTATAGCACAAAAAAAACTTGTATACTTATTTGTTTATTTAGTTTTATTCATTTGTAGTTCTAATTATATTGGTTTTTTTTTTTTTTTTTTTGTTGTAGTTTATCTACTTCTCATGCATTATCTTCAATAGTAATCAAGAAATTTTTAGCTTTTTTAATGGAACGTGTCATTTGGTTGAGCACCTACTACAAGAAAAGAAACATTATTGCTAGCATTCGAAACCCACGGGAAACCTGTGATGTCCCCATTTTTCATAATTACCAAAATTTACACTCATCTCCGCATTTCGGCTTTGGCACAAATATATATATATACTACAAAAAAAATTTCAGCAACAGCGGTTTACTGTTGCTAAGTATCAAAAAAGCGTAGCTAAAATGAATCAGCAACAGCTCACGACCGTCGCAATACCGTTGCTATTTGAATCGTCGCTAAAATATAACAGCAACGGTATATTATTCCGTAGCTAATTGGCAACGGTTAAAAACAGTCGCTAAATTGCAAAAATTTCATCGCTAAACAAATTTGAATTCAAAGGTTTTATTTGAGACAGCAGCAATGGCGACGGTTTTTAAAATGTTTGAAACGGCTAAGGCTGTCGCAAATTGACAAAACAGAGACGGCATTTGTCGTGGCTATTTAGCGACGACTTCAAACCATGGCTAAGTTGCAAATCAAATCTACAAAACAGCGACGGCATTTGCCGTGGCTAAGTTGCAAATCAAATTGACAAAACAGATACGGCATTTGCCGTGGCTATTTTGCAACGACTTCAAGCCGTTGCTAAGTTGCAAATCAAATTGTCAAAACAGAGACGACATTTGCCGTTGCTAACACTAACTTGATGTTGCTAAAAAAATTACTAACGAAAATTCATTTTTATAATGAAATTAGTTCTTTCTATTAATTTTCAGATTTCTCATTGTTTTTTTTTTTTTTTTTTGTCATTCAAAGGAAACATTTCAAAACTGAACAAAATTATATTAATTTTCATATAATCAATACTTTGTCCATTACAAAAAATACAATCCCAAACAACTTTATACTCTATAAACCTCAAATTGAAATTATCTATATATATATGATTCAGGGGACTACATAAGCAGAAAACTTACATAGACAAACTAAAACTGACCAATTTTGAATCAAGGTTTAACAAAAAACAACAAAAAGGATTTTGTAAAACAAATTCGGTGTGTCCATGCCTTTTCAATCTTAATAAACTTTTCTCCCCGTCCAAATTCAAAACGTCTGTAAGTTTCATAGAAATCAAACAACTTTCGGCCTGCAAAAAAACGAAGACACTTCATAGTTAAAAAAACGTTGAAACTAGTTAGAAAGAGTAAAAAAAAATGACTGGAAGGCGGTAAGAATATCAAAGAGGATATGGGTAAGATGCACGAGATGATCCAACATAACTACTCCAAAGTTGTACACATCACTTTTCACATTATATATTCCAGCATGGCAAACTCAGGTGCACTATAACCAAAGGAACCAACCATCTGAGTTGAAACCTGTCATATAAATTGGAGTATTAGCCCAAGGCAACTATCTATGACGGGATCAAAAAACACAATCAAGGAAACTATTAGAAATATTGTTGTGGGAGTTCAAGGCTAATTGCACTCCGTCTTTACACTAGTAATCCAACAACTCAATTGAGGTGACTGAACTTTATCCCAGTGAGATGGGAGCAAGTTCTAAACCTTTCATTAGGGGTGGGCATCCCATCCCGCGATCCCGTTCCCGTCCCGTCCCGTCCCGTCCCGATTTTTTCGGGTCTTAATGGGATTGAATAATTTCATCCCGATCCCGTCCCGTCCCGATCTAGAATGGGATGGGATGGGATGAAGATTTTCAATCCAGCCAATCCCGTCCCGTCCCGAACTAATTTATTAATATTAATTATTAATATTTTTATTTAATTATTTATTTTAGAATTGTGGATGCCCATACAAAGGCGTTACGAAAATGACTAGGCTCGATGGTTTCTTCTCATTGTGAATGTTATGCTTAGATTCTGATGGTGCCAGTGTCACTGTCCTCTTTTTTTTTTTCATGAACATAGTCTTGATATGCATCAATGTGACCACTTCTCTGAATGTATCTGGGATTTCCATCCTTGTGACCACTTTCATGAACATAGTCTCGATTACATTCAGTATTCAACTTTTTGTAATCAAATTGTTTTTTATTTTGTTAAGGTCATATTGTTTTATGCTTTGTAAATATCAAATGTATAGTTCATGTAATTCTTAAACAATCACATAATTACTAATTATCAGAGTCCATCTTTTGAGAAATTAGAGTCCTTAATTGATCTCACTGAATAATGTTATCAAAACATTGACCTAGCATTCTGAGATTAAAAACTGAAAGTGACACAATAGATGACAACCCAACCTTGCGAAAGGTAGGAAGGGAAAAAATATACTCAGCCCAGTCCTTGTGTCTAGGTTAGTAAAGAGGGGTAGAGCTGACATTCACATGCTGAACACTCTCCCCAATCACTAATCAGTGCTATCTTCCCAGGCTGCGTGGAAAGGTTCGTAGGAATAATAGCACAACTATTTTTATTGGCAAAGTCCATCAAATTAGTGACGATTTAAGGAATAAGGACCCTTCTAAGCAGGTTCACACCTTTAACTAATCCCATTTAGATCTTTCTCGTTCAATTATGCATAACTTTTGCAAATGTGCATGCATACTTTGGAATGTGCTCTTTGCCATTCAACCAATGGGAATCATAATTGGTGCATGGATTAGATTAGAGGGATGGGGATCATGATATGGTGGGATACAATAAAGACAACCACATGAACTCAACTAGCTTTGAATTTTTTTTTTTTTACCCCTCCCAGTTGAATGGGACTATACCAGAGAGCTTTGGACAATTGGCAGAAGCCGCAGAACTTCATTTTTTGGATGTTGCTTCAAATTTTTTACAGGGTATCGTATCAGAAGCTCACTTTCTCGGCCTTTCTAAATTAGGAGTGCTAGACATATCATCAAATTCGTTGGTAGTGAGCACCAGCCCTGACTGGGTTCCACCATTTAAGCTTTATATTATACTCATGGGTGCTTGCAAACTGGGGCCTGCAAGTGAAGAAGATTGGCACGCTGATCCCGTCCCGAACCCGTTTGGGATGGGACGAGGTCGGGATGGGGTTTTTCCCATCCCGTCTCGTGCCCACCCCTACCTTTCATCTTTCAAAATTTTATCAAGCTATCATAATTTTCTTAAAATACACATATTTTCTTACCACGGTTTCAGAGCTACAAAAAACAAAACTTATTTTGGACGTTTAACCCAATTATTTTACCTGTCGCTCAGTGTTTGGTGCTAGTGCAGCTAGTCCACAGTCTGTTAAGTAGGAGTTTAGATCTTCATCAAGCAAAATGTTTCCAGTCTTTAAGTTTCTATGTACAACAGAAGGCAAGCACACTTCACACAAGTACCTGAAAACATAATCAGAATGGACAATCATTAGCAGGAACTACCAGAATAAAACTTAATTGATCAAAAACATCACAGGACTTACTCTAAAGCTCTGGATGTGCCCAGTGCTACCTTCACGCAGGCATTCCATGTAAGTGTCTTGCTGTTATCATCAGCAAAGTGTAACCCCCCCCCCCCCCCCCCCCCCAACAAAATGTAGATTATGCCACAATCTACATTATAATATTGGCAGGGAAATATGTTTATTTTTCTTTCCAAGATTATGACAAATTTTCCTCACTTTGTCAGGATATAGCATTGAATTCCAGCAGAAACATCGGAGTTTGAATATCACTTATTAAAACAACAAATAATACAAGATAAATTATATCATTTTACTAAATTGAGTAGAAACACTACCTTTGTCTGCACCAACTGAAAGAGCTGTCATAGGAGGTTGAGTAATGCTTTCTTTTTTGTCTTTGACCTTCGAAACTTTGCGAAGGCAAAAGATAAGAGCAACCATTACAAGTAAAGCCCCTAAAACAGAACCAATAACTATGCCTATTATAGGACCTGCTTTCAAACCCTCATTGGAATCTGATGTATGTCCATTAGATCCCTGTGGTGTATGCCCAGTGCGGTTATGATTGTTCTGTGGTTTACCAGGAGGAGGTGATGTATAGGGTGGAGGAGGGGGAGCAGGGCCATTGGTGAAAAAATTTCCATCATATCTGTTATACTTGAACTCTTAAACTCCTTCGGGATCCAGCCACTAAAATGGTTGTTGGCGATATTTCTGTTAAAAAACAAGGGTGTCAAGATAACATGTAATAAACAAGGTTGTCAAGATAACATGTAATATAGATATGGAAATAAATAGAGGTGGCACACTTGATAAAAGACCAGTACTTACAAATTATCTAGAGGTAGATCCACAAGAACATTAACTGAACCTGTTAGCAGTCTAGTCTAGATACTCATCAGCCCTGGAATTTAGCCCATCATCCCACTATTGTGGTGCATGTGTGACATCCCCAACATCATGATCTGTGTGTTAGTTCATGGAGTTTTTATGAAAAAATTTCTCACAATAAACAACTTTAATTCATGCAATGCAACGTGCTTCTTCACAAGTATGTGTTAGTTGTAACAAATTTTACCTTCATGAATAGTTTTTCTTTATGTGTTCAGTTTTTTCCATTCAAAACAGATGATCACTAACACACACACTAACCTTGCATGCTATTTTCCCTTTATAAGTTGAGACTGATAGTTTTCAGTTTCATCAAGTGTGCCATAGTGTTACAAAAAGGGAACTAGAGAGGTTTTTCTGCCCTTGCACACAACCGAAATTAAACAAAATCAAACACCCAAAGTGAGACCTTTACATCTACAGTATCATCAAAATAAGCATTTAATATAGAATTGCCAATTATAACCAAAATACATGCAAAATTGAAGGAATTTCAGAAGTTGGGCTGTGGAAATGTGTCACGATCGTGACTTAATAACAATAAGGATGGAAGATAAATTGGAAGGTTGGATTAATTGGAGAACAAAATCAGACCTATCTCAAGTTCCAGCTTAGAACAGGAGCCTGAAACTTCTAAAAAGATAATTCTACACGTCGAGGAAGTGGGCGAGGAAAACAGCGAGGGGAGGGAGGTGGAGGGGGTGGGACCGTCCATCCCCATTGGGATGCGCGCTTGGAAAATGGAGGCACGTATCCCGAGGGGGAAGGACGGTCCCACCCCCTCCACCTCCCTCCCCTCGCTGTTTTCCTCGCCCACTTCCTCGACGTTTAGAATTTCTCTTCTAAAAAACTTCTCTGTTTTTATTTCAAAGGAAGTGGAGGCTTTATATAGTAGCGCTCCATAACTGATTTACAAACTTCATCCACTCAGATAGTAACACGTGTTGAGTCTACAGTATTCTCCAACTAACTGGAACAGTGAAATTCAAATTACAACTCCCGCTCTCTGTTCTAAGGCGCCAACTTCTGAAAATTTAAAATTTTGTTTGATTTTCGATTTCCCTCGTGACAAAATGAGTGCCATGGGATTAAACCAGTATGCTAATTTGATAAAGGAACTCCTTCTTTCTCTACAGATGCCATGGTTGATTAATCAATTTGGGATTTCATCTTGGGGCTATACTTGGTTATATAAATGTTGAAAATTTGTTCATATCAAGACCCCAAAATACAATTATCCATATGGTGCAAGACAAGAATTCAAGTTCAATAACAAAAAATACTCGATTCCTACTTTTTCTTCTAAATCTCAAACCTTATCGCTACCATCCATTGCAAAACTTAAACAAGATTTCATTTTGATCACTGGGACTATTTTAGGATCTCTCAAAAAACCAAACCGAGAAAACAAATTGAACAAAAACCCACAAACCCCATCATTCCAGATAATATCAATAGCCAAGAAACACTAGAAAATAGAGCCAATGGCATGACAGCTCAACGGTTAGAGCTTGGCGGATGGTACCACTAGGTCATGGGTTCAAACCCAGCTTGCGGCATCTTTATGGGTTCTGGGATCCTATAAAAACCTTGCTTGCCTTTCAAAAAAAAAAAAAAAAAAAACACTAGAAAATAGAATTTTTTTTTTTTCCATATCATGATTCAAGCCCGGATAAAGGAGGAGGGTTGGTGTTAGGCTTGTGATAGCCAACCGTAAAAAAACCCATCACATCCCTTTTCATGGATATTGGTTCAAAAAGATTAATGCAGAAGGATAGGGCGTCCCCCGCTATAAGCGACGCGCTGCACCTACGCTCGGGTGTAGTGACAAATGAGCAAGGCGCGCTGCAGCGGCGCCCGGCTGTAGTGTTAAATAGGCAAGGGTTCTCGCACCTTTCTGGACGGGGGCGAGTAAAGAAGCTAGTCCAGGTTAGAGCTAGAGATAGAATGATTAGATTAGCCTCTTGGAACATAGGAACCTTGACGGGAAAGACAATAGAATTAGTGGATGTCATGCGTAGGAGGAAAGTAAACATAGTTTGTCTTCAAGAGACAAAATGGAAGGGGAACAAGGCTAAAGATTTAGGAGGAGGGTTCAAACTCTTCTATTCTGGTAAAGATGGCACTAGGAACGGGGTGGGAATAGTGATAGATAAAGTTTTTAAGGATGCAGTAGTCGACGTTAGGAGGTTTGGGGATAGAATCATAAGTATTAAATTAGCTTTAGAACTAGAGATAGTGCATGTTATTAGTGTGTATGCACCCCAAGTGGGTTTGGACGAGGAGACTAAGAAGGATTTTTGGGACTCTTTAGAGGAGTTAGTTCTTGGAATTCCCTCTTCCGATAGGGTTTTCCTAGGCGGGGATTTGAATGGCCATGTCGGTAAGGATAGAGTTGGGTATGAGAGGGTACATGGAGGTCAAGGCTTTGGGGATCGAAACACTGCGGGGATTTCTATTCTAGATTTTGCTTTAGCTCAGGATTTTGGGATCGTAAATATTTTTTATAAGAAGAGGAAAGATCACTTGGTGACCTTTGCGAGTGGGCATAATAGAAGTCAAATTGATTATTTTCTTGTGAAGAGACACGATTTAGGTAGGTGTAAAAATTGTAAGGTTATACCAGGAGAGTGTCTGACATCCCAACATAGGCTGTTAGTTCTCGATTTTTGTCTTAAGGGTAGGGGTCGTATTGCTATAGAACAGGTTAGATCGAGAATTAAGTGGTGGACCTTACAGGGAGATGTGTGCCAAAGATTTCGAAAGAGGATTTTGGGTGGCCAGTCAGTTTCAGAGGGTGGGGAGAATCTAGAACCAAAGGATAGGACTAGTAGTGCGGATCTTTTTGAACATTTGGCAAACCGAATAAGAAGATGTGCGAAGGAAGAGTTAGGACAGGCCAAAAGAGGAGGTTTCTATGGTAAGGAGACATGGTGGTGGAACGCGGATGTGCAACAAACCATTGCGGAAAAGAAAAGATGCTTTAAGGCGTGGCAAAATGATAGGTGCCTAGAGTCTTATGAGCTTTATAAGCAGGCTAAGAAGTTGAGTAGTAGAGCAGTAGGGGAAGCTAAGAAGAGAGCGTATGATGCTCTTTATAATAGGCTAGGTACGAAGGAAGGGGAGAAGGATATTTTCAAGATAGCGAAGGCTAGAGAACGAAAAACTAGGGACTTGAGTCATGTTAAGTGTGTTAAGCATGAGGATGGAAGAGTCTTAATGCAGGATAAAGCTATTTTAGATAGATGGAAGGATTACTTTTGGAACCTACTCAATGGAACACATGTAGGGGAGTTAAACTTGGAGGGGTATGCTTCACAGGAAGGGAGAGATCGCGTGTTCCATCGCAAAGTTAGTGCCACAGAAGTGAGAGAAGCTTTAAAAAGAATGAAGACAGGGAAGGCCGTTGGACCGGATGATATACCAATTGAAGCATGGAAATGTCTGGGAGAAGTTGGGATTCAATGGCTAACTAAGCTCTTTAATAGGATTTTGGAAACTAGAAAAATGCCAGATTCATGGAGGCATAGCATTGTGGTACCAATTTATAAGAACAAAGGGGATATCCAGAATTGCTCGAACTATAGAGGGATAAAGCTTATGAGTCATACGATGAAACTTTGGGAGAGGGTTATAGAACAAAGACTTAGGAGTTTAACCACGATTTCGGAGAATCAATTTGGATTTATGCCAGGTAGGTCTACTACGGAGGCCATCTTCCTGCTTAGGCAAACTGTAGAAAAATATCGAGAGGCACGTAAGAGTTTGCATATGGTTTTTATTGATCTGGAGAAAGCATATGATAGGGTCCCCAGGGAGTTAATTTGGTGGGTGCTTGAAAGGAAGAAAGTGTCTCAATGTTATGTCGATATCATTAAGGATATGTATGAAGGGGTTGTAACAAGTGTTTGCTCAGTAGGTGGGATGTCTAGTGAATTTCCAGTGACAGTAGGACTACATCAAGGGTCGGCGTTAAGTCCATATCTCTTTGCTTTGGTCATGGATGAGTTGACGAGACATCTGCAAGAAGATGTACCTTGGTGCATGTTATTTGCAGATGATATTGTCTTAATGGATGAGACTAGTGCAGGTTTAGGTCAGAAATTAGTTAAGTGGCAGGAGGCTTTAGAGAGTAAAGGTTTTAGAATTAGCCGTTCGAAGACGGAGTATCTAGTGTGCAACTTTGGGTGTGAACCAAGAGGGAGAAGTCATTCAATTGAGATCGAAGGTGTTGAGGTCCCGGAGTGTGAGGCTTTTCGATATCTAGGGTCTATAATTCAAAAGAATGGGGCTATTGGAGCAGATGTAGACCACAGGATTAAAACTGGTTGGTTGAAATGGCGAATGGCGTCAGGAGTATTGTGCGATAGAAGGATGCCTGCAAGGCTAAAAGGGAAATGCTATAAGACAATTGTTCGACCAGCCATGCTATACGGTTCAGAATGTTGGGCTACTACGGGACAACATACGCATAGGATGGCAGTAGCAGAAATGCGTATGTTAAGGTGGATGTGTGGTAAAACTCGTAAGGATAAGATTAGAAATGAAAGAATTAGGAGATACTTAGGTGTAGCGCCCATAGAGGAAAAAATTAGAGAAAGACGTTTAACTTGGTTTGGTCATGTGCGGAGGAGACCAAGCACGGCGCCAATTAGAAAATGTTTAGATTGGCAAGTTAATGGAGGGTGTAGACGGAGGGGACGACCGTTGAAAACTTGGATGAAGACGGTGAATGAAGATATCATTGAGCTTGGATTAGGTGAGGAAATGTGGGAAGATCGCATTGCTTGGAGAACCAAAATTCATGTAGCCGACCCCGAAAATCTCGGGAATGGGCTTTGATGATGATGATGATGATCATGATTCAATAACATGCATACCTCCACCATGTGCCACCTTTGGAACAATGGGTCTCGACCCCATCTCTAATTCTGGTTCTTGTTTCAGACTGAAAATTCTTCCAAGATATTGGGTTGAATCCGAGTGGAGGGAAGCTCCTTGGACTGCAACTCGTGCTTCAAGATCTTTCCTTTACGATCCCTCTTAGGTCTGGTATTATACATCTTGAGCCGCCGCACAGTGGCGGCGGTTCGGGTCTCTTTGTCGCCGCCACCCCCATTTGCACGGTTGGAGTCCTACGAGTGCTTTGGCTTTCCGGAGACGTTCACAGACTTCTCTTTCTTCTTTACCATCTTTCAATCAACAATGGCTCTGCAGAGACAGAGAGAGTGAGAAAGGAAAAAGTCGGCTTGACGAACTCAGGCTACTTAAACTCTAATTTCAAATTTAGCGACGGCTAATATGCCGTTGCTAAGTTTCAAATTTAGCTGTTGCTAAAGTTTCAAACCGTTGCTAAGTTGCAAATTCAGCGATTGGCAAATGCCGTCATTAATACTAACTTGCTGTAGCTAAAAAAATTACTAATGAAAATTCATTTTTTTAATGGACTTAGTTCTTTCTATTAATTTTCAGATTTATCATTTTTTTTTTGTCATTCAGAATAAACATTTCAAACTTGAAAACAATTATATTAATTTTCACGGTAAATGATGACTAATACACTAACCTTGTTCGTATAATCAATAACTTGTCCATCACAAAAAATACAATCTCAAACAACTTTATACTCTATCAACCTCAAATTGAAATTATATATATATATATATATATATAATTTAGGGGGCTACATGAGAAGAAAACTTACATGGATTTACAATCACGGACAGACTAAAACTAACCAATTTTGAATCAAGGTTTAACAAAAAACAACAAAAACGATTTTGGAAAGACAAATCCGGAGTGTCCATGCCTTTTCAATCTTAATAAATTTTTTTCCCCGTCCAAATTCAAAGCGTCTGCAAGTTTCATAGAAATCAAACAATCTTTCGCCCTACAGAAAAACGAAGGCACTTCAACTAGTTAGAAAGAGAAAAAAAATGACTGGAAGGCGGTAAGAATATCAAAAAGGATATAGGTAAGATGCAGGAGATGATAAAAAAAATTTCTAAATCATTCTCATACTTGCAAGTAGTTTTTAACATGGGCAATGCTAAGTCCTCTCACATTCATTAGTTGAAGGAATAATTTGGGAGTTGCTTCTGCAACAATCAAAGGAAGAAAAAAAATGATAAAGAGTTAGTAATCCTATTTATCATTTATTCTCTACCATTAATGCATGACTGATATGTTTTCTTCTATTAAGTGAAAATACTGAAACTTTGATGTATATGGATATTAAAATATTGCAGATGTTCATGAAAGAAATTCTAAAACTTACTTTCTTGTCCACCGAGTCTTTCAACATCATGAACAAAAGAGATATGAAGATCATGAGTCCAACGTAGTCTAAGCAACTTTGATTGAATATACTGCCTTACTGAAGTAGCCCTTTGTTGCGGAGTCCCCAGCAGTACAGTTTTCGATGAATTTAGAACAACTAGCAGATGCATGGATCCCCAGGTTGTAAGCACAACTCGCAAAGGTCCATGGTTCGTTCAAGGTGATCAAATGCTTCACTCTGTCACCAAACTCCTTGAAACAAACCTCTGCATAATCTTGTAATAATTTATGCCTTCTTGGTTCACTCCATCTCTTCTCTTCCCATCTAAAGCCATAAAACAATTGTCACAACTAATTATTGTTCTTAACCTAATAATCGTACAAATTGAAGCCCTTCCTTCAAGAATAGTAAACCAAGTCTTCAAGGACACTTTAAACTTTTCGAAATTGCCCTATTAGCAATTCATCCACATGAAAATTATGCTTATGCTACTGCTCACTTGGTATAATTCTTGACCAAGAAACGGAGAATCTGTAAGTATCCACGTTCATTTTTTTCATTATCTTCACATCTTCCTGGAAATTATTGGAGAAAAAAAAAACAAAAAATGAGTAAAAACAGGTTGTTCAAATTCAGAGTACACAAAATAATAGAGAAAAAATTTTAACAAATTATAAAACTGTCTAGGATAAGACTACATATATCCTTCCTTGATAATTGCCTTGCAAACAAATGAGTTGCACTAACTTAGCGACAGCTAGTATACCGTGGCTAAATGTTTTTTGTATATATATATATATATATATATATATATATTTTTTTTTTTTTTTTTTTTTTTTTTCAAAAAATCCATTAGGGACGGCTTATACCGTAGCTACCAAATTTTATTTGTAACACTTAGCAACAACAAATATACCGTGGCTAAATGTTTTTTTATATATATATTTGTTTTCAAAAAAATCCATTAGGGACGGCTTATACCATAGCTACCAATTTTTATTTGTAAGACTTAGGGACAGCTAATATTTTGTTTTTCAAAAAAAATCAATTAGGGACGGCTTATACCGTAGCTACCAAATTTTATTTGTAAACTTAGCGACAGCTAATATACCATGGCTAAATGTTATATATATATATATATATTTTTTTTTTTTTTTTTTTTTTTGAAAAAAAATCCATTAGGGACGGCTTATACCGTAGCTAAATGTTTTTTTATATATATATATTTTTTCAAAAAAATCCATTAGATACGACTTATACCGTAGCTACCAATTGTTTTTGTAAAACTTAGCGACAACTAATATATCGTGGCTAAATATTTTTATATATATATATATATTTTTTCAAAAAAATCCATTAGATACGACTTATACCGTAGCTACCAATTGTTTTTGTAAAACTTAGCGACAACTAATATATCGTGGCTAAATGTTTTTTTATATATTTTTTTTTTAAAAAAAAATTTATTAGGGACGGCTTATATCGTAGATACCAATTTTTATTTGTAAAACTTAGAAACAGCTAATATACCATGGCTAAATGTTTTTTTATATTTTTTTTTCAAAAAAACTCATTAGGGACGGCTTATACTGTAGCTGCCAGTTTTTCTTTGTAAAACTTAGCGACAGCTAATATATCGTGGCTAAATGTTTATATATATATATTTATTTATTTATTTTTATTTTTTTTAAATCCATTAGGGACGGTTTATACCGTAGCTACCAAATTTTATTTGTAAAACTTAGCCACAGCTAATATGTTGTCGCAAATGTTTTAATTAGCTACGGTTTATTCTGAATTTAGCCACGATTTTCCTATCACAAGCACAACTTTTATGATTATGGTTTTCGTCAGCTACCAAAAGAATTAGTGACGATTTTTTGCCATCGCAAATCTTTTAATTAGAGACGATTTTTTAATTCCGTCTCTAGTATTTGTAGCTATTGGGGTTTTTTTTGTAGTGATATATATATATATATATTAGTGTTTGAATAATATGCATAGTGTACGTGTACATGGGTTAACAAAATTATTTATGCTGGTAGCTAGAAACTTAATTCAATAGCTAAATATTATATTTTATTATTATTTAGATGCTAATTGTTATTAGTTAATTTGCGATTAGTTAAATAGTTTCATTGAGAATGGGTGCAAATAGTATGATTGGGTTCAGACTTTGTATAGATTTGGACTTGGGCCATTGATCCAATGGGTTTGGTGGTGAATAAAGTTTTGGCTGCACAAATAGTGAAATAAAGAAAGTGAGGGTTGCTCTCTGATGATGGTGAGGATTGTTGTATACAATTAAAAGAAGGAAAAAATGGGAAAGCAAATAAAGAGAAAAGGAAAAGAACATGTGCGTTAGTACGTGTGTGTCTATGTGCATTTATCAGCGTTTGCAATTGTTTTGTGTCTAGTTGTGTTCGTGCGGGATTCTTTAACGGAATTATCTTAGTGATTTTTTTAGGAAGACTTGGTTCAAAGTTTTGGGGACTTTCACAGGTTAAATCATGATAGCTTAAGGCGAGTTTTTCTTCAATCTCTTTCATTTTTATCAAACTTTTTATTAGAGATACACTTGATCAATACAACAATCTGAAATTGGGTATTCAGATAACGATTTAGCTTCTTATGTTGTTCATAGTGAGGTTACAAGGTTGAATTAGTTGCACTTTTTTTATATCAAATCCAATATGTGAGTATCAGGTAGAATTCAGCTTTGCTCAGTCTTATGTTTTACAATGGATCGAAACCTTCTAGTTGTCAAAATCCTTTCAAATTTAATTTGTAAGTTCACAACTCATGATGAGAAACATAGCTTTAGTTTGGAGTTCATCGAACGGTGAGATTTTCTTCGAGATTCTTGCAAAGTTTGTTTTGTGGTGTTATTTGGCTTATGCATGAATGCAATTGAAATTGATATCATTACCACCTATAATTTGTATTCTGTATGACATGAAATTTGTTGTTGGTAGTTTATGAGATATTTTTTAGTTTAATTGTCTATGTTATGCAAATTGATACATGATATTCTTATTTTGTGTTATGTAATTAAAAGGTTCAACGTGTGGATATGATTGAAACAAGATTTGTGTTGTTATGTCATGATCATAATTGTAGGTGATTGAGATTTAATTTGGTGGGATACATCCGATTTGCAAAAGTGATATTTTATTTTAATGATTTTGCTATTTCTATTTTAATATTGTTGATATTATATATTTCGCATGGCTACTAAATGATTGGATTGGGATCTTTATTATAGAGAAATTGTTCATGAAAATGCTATATTTCACCAAACAAATGAGTGGATTTGTTTATAATTGACAAAGTGTCATTGTGTAAGAATTGTGGGATACACAATAGGAGATACAAATAACCTTGAGCTCATAAAATATAATCATATTAAATTGTATCCCTTGGAACTACCACACATTTTGTTGTTTTATGATGTCTTTTTCCTACAGAGAAATTAACTGACTATTCGGTTGATTCTTTCAGAATAGGGCACCCCTTTCTTAAAGAGAAAGTAACTTTCGGGTTAAGTTTTGTAGAAAGGGTAGTTTTTTAAATATCTAAAATAGGCTTGAGTATTTATCGTTAAAATTATGACGTGAGATCTTATGCACAAATGATAGCCCAAAAGTGACTTTTATGGTACTCATATAGTTAAGGGTATCTGGTCATGCATGCCCTATGTAATGTTCTCACTTAAGCATGGATGATCGATAAATTCTTTTTTATATGATAGAGACATACAGACTTGTATGTTTGACACGAAGGTTGTGCAAATATGGTATAGTATAATGTCATCAATTTATTGAAAATTGATAATTTGCTTAAGACAAATAATATAGGGACACAACAGTCTTAATTGATGAATTCTAACCAATTGCTAACTCTATTTTGTACATTTTTCTGTTGTCAGGTGAAAGGCATAATTTTGAACATTTTTCGGAAAATACATATTTTTGAAAATTTGAATCTACAGTGAGATAATTGGGTTTTAAGCAAACTGGACAATCTGTAAAAAAAAATTGACTTTTCGATGCTTTCTTAGTACCCAAGTTACCTAGTTCCATGAGTTGCTGTGGAAGAATGAGTTCTGAAAAAAAAATTATTCTTTAAGTTTTCCCAAAATTTAGAATGGTTTGGTTAGAAACGCCAGAATTTCGATGTTGTCGAAATTTTAGTGTACACCGTTATATGTTTTATCTTTATAACTTTTCACATGCAGGATGCAAGCTAGCTAACATTTTCTCGCCGGGTCGGCTTGCCTTAAAATTCTCCCATTGGTAAGTATAAGCAAACTAACATAATTGTTTATCTAGTTAATTGTATGTTACCTATCTAATTAATGTTAAACGTTTGCCTCCACATGGTTTGAGGAATTACTAGTCTCCAATTGCAATTATGTTACCAAACAATGAGGAAAGAAATGTGATTTCTTGAACTTTTTCTTTATTTATGTATTTATTTGTGGTTTATTTAGAGATGAAGATTTCTCGTACCAGTTTAATTGCTTATCCGAGTGAGCTTTTGCTTCTAGGGTTTGTTCTCATTGGAATGTAGTCAATTAGCATTTCTCAGGTTAGAGAGTTTTCAACATTGCTGGAGTTTTCTTTAGTGGGGCAAAGATCGTCAAAGAGTTTCACTAATAAAGTCTTTTGGGATTGAGTTCAACTTTGTAATAAATGTTTCATTTGTTGTTGTTGTTGTTGAATTTTTTTCTTTTGTTGTTGTTGAATTTCATGTCCCAAATTTGAGGGAATCGGATATTCCTGCGTGGATTTAAGGAATGCCTATTTTCTTAAAAATCGGGGCGTGACAAAACCTTTATGTCTTTCGAGCACAATATGTGTTGAAGGTTAGCATAATTGAATCCAACCACAATATAGTTCACATGGTTATCGGATGCCAATTTTTACTAGCCTTCAATAATTGTGGACTCATAAGGGGGGAGGGACCAATGCCAGTGATGGAGTCAAGATTTTTGTTGAAGGGGGCAGAGAGATGAGTCATAGTTAACGAAAGATAATATAATAATTAATCACTTTAACATTTTTGTTTTATTTGTAGAATACATAAATAGTTGTACAAAACATCGATTGCTAAACAAAACTCCATCTAATTTAGTAAAAACTTTCCATTAAAAAAAGGATGAAGATTACCTTGGATAGACAAAAATAGAGTTCTAATTTGAACACTTTCATCTACATCCATAACATGAATACCAAAAACTCTCTCTCCCCCCTCCCCAGCCCTAGTTAGAATAAATAAATAAATAAACATTACACAAACACAAAATCATATATTTCACGTGGTCAAATTTGTGCTTGTGGATAATGATGTTTGACATGCATATTCCTAGATGAAAGTGATGTTATGCATTGTATGATATCTGATGTAGAACAAAAGGCAAAAATCACAAACAAAATATATTTTGCGATTCAATAATGGACCGATAGATCAAATTCAGAAAAAGAACCAATTCAACCATCACTGCAACATAGAGCTGATTGTGAAACAAACATCCCAAATCAGATGAAAGGAATCACTTCGCAAATATCAAATGCCCAAGATAAAAAAATTATCAATACAACAAGGAAAAAATCAAGTCAAATAAAATATATCAGTAAAAATGTGTAATAAATCTTACCCATCTCTAGAAAGCGCACAATCAACAAAAAACAATGAACCCCATTTTAGAATTTCCAACAAATAGAAAACTTTACTAGAAAATATCACCAAAGTAACAAATTCATGCAAAATATACATGCAATTAATGAAGCCTCACAAATAGACCCCATTTCCTTTCTATTTCCTTCAGACAAGAAGTTGATAAAATAGCACCTAAAACAATCGCGCCTTGTAGATGTGCTGATGTAGAGTTCCAGCTTTCCAGGAACATGGAACCAAGTTCCACACGAAGCTCGTCCAGATGGTGGACATGAAGCAGAAGAGGAATCGAATGACCACCACCAATACTCTGATATCTGATGCCAAAAAGTGAACTATGGGGATTTTCCACGATCATGGGGTTTCCATGTTGAGCGAGGAGGGAGTAGTAGACAAGATTCTTCATCTTGTGAAGACGAGCACATTGAATCTCGTTGTACTTATGAAGCTCATTTCTTGGAGAAGTGATAGGTCATGAGTTATGATAGATTATTGGAGAGATTTGAAAGATTTGAAATGTTGAACTATTGAGGGGTCTACTGAGATTTGGGGGTTTGATGAGAGGGGTTTGGTAGATGACAGAAGATCTATGCATGGGGCAAGTCAAAGTTGTATACAAATTTAAGGGCAAAAATTAATTTTAAATTTTTGTCAAAAAAGTCAGTGCAGGCAAGTGGCCACTTGCCCCTATGTAGCTCCATCCCTGATCAATGCTT
Organism: Berberis vulgaris; assembly: GCA_963556465.1. Lineage (NCBI taxonomy): Eukaryota > Viridiplantae > Streptophyta > Magnoliopsida > Ranunculales > Berberidaceae > Berberis > Berberis vulgaris. Next base: position 24,683,978 of record OY747125.1, read on the forward strand.
TGGTCCTCCAAATTTTGCTCCAGTTCCAAGTTTTAAATCGGAGAAAACAAATTTATTTTCAACCCACAATACAATTTTGTCTTGGAAGATGGTCTTTCCAATATTATTATCTTTCCCAATGGCTTGACTTAATCGGGTCCTTTTCTCAAGAAACCTTGATCATGAAGTTTGTGAGGAAGAGGTTATCTAAAAGATAAGAGATTATATCAATCTACATTGACTAATTGATTATAAGTATCTACTACTGTTGTGCATGCTTTTAGTGCTTTGCAGTGTGGATGATCATGAATATTCATCATTTGCTCCGATCCTAATTGATCTTGTCCCGGGCGTCATGTCATTAGATCAAGAACTTGTTTACCAGTGTAAAACCGCTATTTTTTTTTTTACTCAGCTTTTAAGATTTTATGACAACGAATGGGAAAAGGAGCAAATCTTTGTAGTCTTTCAGAAGATAGCAACAGTTCTCAATTAGAATTAGGTTCTATCTGGAGCCCAGTTACAAATTATTTTTTCTGTTATATTTATTGAGCAGATGGTACATGCATACGAGAAGCCTAATTTAAGCTAATGAGCGTGTCTTTAGGAACCACATTGGAGTTAAGGTTGAAAAATTTTGAATTTCACGATTTAAAGTGAGAGAATGGCAGGAACATAACCTAGAATATATGTGGAGGAATGTGAAGAATGGATAATCAATTATATTTCAAAAGCAGGTTGTATAGGTCAGGATAATGGTTTAACAGGGTTTAAAAAGGTTGGTGGATATAACATTCATAAGAATTATGCTAATGATGGATTGCATTGAAATGGATTGCAAAATATAACTGCAATAGTAATCAGAAAAGTCATATTTTGTGAATGAACATGAACAAGTCAATCAGTCAAGTTTCAAGTAGAAGAAAAGAAAGTCACTAGCATTCTAGAGAGATGAAACTTTTCTGTCACCTAGGCACAATAAGTGGTGACAGTCATTGCAATTTTATCCAATCAAAATATACAATATAAATTGCTCACATGGGTATCAGATGTTTGAGATTTCCAGCTTCCAGTGGTTGCTTACGCTACAACAATTAAGGCATTTTCCAAGAAATAATTTCCTTGAAAAAAATCAATGTTTTGTTGAAAAAGTACATTTAACAAGGAAAAAAATCGTTACCAGGTTCGTAAAGGCATCCCCGTAGCTTAAGGTTTTGTCCAAGGAATTTATTTTTTTGTTGGTAAAACGGATGATAAGTCGAGGAAACATAGTGCTGGTAATACTGACAGCTACCAAGGAAGTTTGTTAGTAAAAATCAAGTATCTTTACCAACAAACTGTTTTGTTGCAAAAAACCTTTTAATTACCTATGATTTTTTTCTCGAAAAAAGACGTAGAATCATTAAAGAAAATTGTTGTGGGAAAAGGTAACTATCTTTATTATAGAACTTTTTCATTGTTAAAATGCATGTATATCTACGAAACTTGTCATAGGTACCGCTAACAATTACCAAGGAAATTATTTCAAATGAAAAAACCATCTATCTATTAAAACGATTGATCATTCTCGGCTCTTACAACCATCTATATATATAATTATTTATTTTTAGGCTCAACAGGGTTCGAACTCCTCACCTGTTGTAAATCTATTGTAATCTTTACCAATTGAGCTATTTGAATAATTGTGTTGTGTAAAGCAACCTGTAGCTTATTAAATCAAATTACTCTTCTTTTGCAATTAAAAAAATCATTGCTACTTATATAATAGGGACCAATAAATAATATTTCGTCATTATAAATTAGGACTAAATATTTTAACGACTATAAGTTTTATGTGAAATATTTACCACTTTTATCAATGAAGAGAAATCCACAATAACACCATTATAATTAGCAACGAAATACTAATACCATTTCATTGCTAGATATGTTATTGAAATTGATTATATCCTCAATGAAATAAAATTAAATTATTGTAAATAAGAAAATGAGCCTAAGAAAGAAAAAACAATTCATGGAAAATTTTATCAATCTTTAGCAAGGAAAAATAGTTGCCTATAATATTATAATTAGCAATTCAATAATATTTTATTGTTAAAGAAACGCCATTCGATTTTTCAGATGACATAATATCATTGCTACTAATAAAAAATTTCAACGAAATAATATTTTTCCACTGTAAAGAAGTTTGGAGGTTTAAATATAAATAAATTTTATGGAAAAAAATTTCATTATAAGTTACCAAACAAATCGTTTTTTTATTCTTCTCTTCTCCTTTCTCATTTCCCAAGAGATCATTCTTCTACTAAACCTGAATAAAAAAGGTTTTGTAAAAAATATCAAAAAAAAATTTCTATCTGAAAGCATGGGTGTTGATCGATAGTTGACTATCATCACTCAAGCTTGTTTCAAAAATTCAATTGAGTGTTTTCACAAAGACTTTTTAACTCGCATGTAATGCATATGACTCTGAAGCATAGCTAATTAATAGTCTATTTTTTTATCTTTATAAAAGAACTTAATTTAGTACAACTAGTAGTTGAACTTAAAGCCCCAATCAAACAACATTACTATGGTCAAGGCATTTGTCAAGGAAATTTTCTTCCTTTGAAAAAAGTACTCTTTTAGTTGGGAAAAATCTGTACCAACAAAAAAGAATTTCCATATGGATTCCTTGAATTATCCTTGTACAATATTTTTGCAATGAAATAAAAATAATTGCAAAAAAATAAATTTGTTATCACATAGTTCAACAATTTCCAAAGAAACAATAATGAATTAATGAGCTTTATTGAGAAATAAATTTTCTTGGAAATGATTAATGGTTTTTAACGAGGAAAATTTTTGTTACTAATAAGGTTGTAATTACCAACAAAATTTTATTTTCTTGCTGTAGAGATGTTATTAAAATAGATATTGTTTCTAAAAGAAATTTGTTGCCAATAGTATATCAATTTCCAACAAAATAATGATTTGTCGGTAAAAAATAGTTAATGAGCTTTAACGAGAAATAGATTTTCATGAAAGTAATTATCATTTTTTACTAGAAAATAATTTGTTACCAACAAGGTTATAATTACCAACAAATATTTTTTTCCTTGCTACAGAGATTTCATTAAAAAAAAATTGTTTCCAACAAAATAAAATATAAAATTTGCCAATATATAGTGTAACAATTTTAAACGAAATATTACTTTGTTGCTATAAATTAGTACATGAGCTATAACAAGAAAAAAAACTAATGAAAAAAAGTTATCGATCATTATCAACTAATCAAATCATTACTAGTAATGTGATTATTTTCTAGGAAAACATATTTCATTACTAAAGAGAGATGAATTAGTGTTAATATTCCGTTAACATGGAAAGTGATTTGTTGTTAAAATTAGTCTTCTTTAGCAACAAAATATTTTATTCTAGATAATGCCATAATTACCAAGGAACTAGTATTTTGTGGCCATAAAAATTATTTCGTTGTTAAATCAATTTGGCGGACAATTAGTTTTGGAGGGTTAACAAGGAAAGTTTCCAACAAAATATATTTTGTTGGAAAAAAGTAACAAGTTAATGGTTTTTTCAAGGAATTTTTTTTTGTTGACAATGATATCATATTAACAAGGAAATTAATTTTCGTAGAAAAAAATTTGTTGGTAAATGATAGATTTCTTGTAGTGTTAATTATGTGGCCTCATCGGAGGGGTGGGGAGAGGACTCGTGTTAAAGTTTTGCATGCAAATGTTGAGTCCTACGTAGTTTGTTGTTGTGCTGAGTTCCAAATCAGATAGTAAAAAAATTATTTTATTTAATAAAATCAAGAAGATGGCGAGGAAGAAGTCAGAGATCAATGATTATATCAATCAACATTGACTAATTGATTACAAATAACTACAACTGCGAGTGCTTTAGTGTTGTGCAGTCTGGATTGATCAAGAAGATTATGTTGGATACAATCTATAATAGTGAGGGGATAGGATAATCTGAGGTTTGCTTAATACAATGTCCTTAAGACAATATTCGACCCGTCTCGGTGTAACGTTGATGGTCGTTAGTCTCCCAAGATACAACAGATTCGTTTATGTTCCTAATGCACTTTAGGACAAAAACTCAAGTGAATAGAAATAAGAATTAACTTTTGAGATGAACAAGAAAGAACCTGTTTGATTTGAATATAAACTTTTCTTCCATGTTCTAGGTTGTTGTAATGATGAATTGCTAATATTTTGGATATCTCAAATGGAAAATTTGATATTCTACTTATAGCAAATGAAACACTACGTACATGCTCCCAGAAGACACAATTGAACCAATACATATGTTGGTTTATAGACTTACATAAAGGACCTTATGTAATGAGTTTACATAACGTACGATTTACTCATTCAAAAAACATGAAAATACAAAATTTTCAACAATCCCCCATTTGAAAAAAAAAATTGTGACATCTCAAGAGTACGTGAATTAATGTCACATTAGGATAGGTGGCTTTCACTTTGAACCTTCCTTAGTAAAAGAGTATCGAAATTACTTAAAAGAATATCCTTCATTAGGATAGGTGGCTTACACTGTCAGTTGTTAATGTAAAACCAGTCAATAAACTTTACATGACATTATTCCATTCAAATTCTATTCTCGGTTGTGTTCATTTTGGTCTTGAACAATTCTCGGTTCTATAAGTGCTACTAGAGATTTCAGCCTGATAAAAATCCCGTAGAACCGACCTAGCTCATACTTACATAAATGACCGCTTCTATAAGAAAAATCCTACAATACCCCACTTGCCTTTTGCAAGATATAGACGTCATTAAAAATAATGTATCATTGTTTATCCTTTTGATCACTGTAGGTTTGCACTTTATGCTTCATAGGAATGGAAAGAGTATTATATTCCTAACTGCTTACCAAAGAATTATCCAACACTAGTTTTCCCTTTGAACTAGGCCCATAAGATCTCCAATCGCTTAGTAAGGTTTCAGTATATGATAATTCGTGTGTATTAGGCTTTCAAACCCATTCCCCTTGAAGCACAGTCTACACGCTCTCTAGATAATCTTGTAGTAAATGGATCTTCTAGGTTATCTTTTGATTTCACAAATCCAATGGACATTATCCCATTAGAGAGAAACTGTCGCACGGTACAATGCTTTCGATGTATGTATCATGATCGACCATTGTACATAAAATTGTGAGCTCTACATATAGAGGTTTGATTGTCACAATGTATGCATATGGCCGGTACTGGTTGTGGCTATAATGAAATGTCTTTTAAAGCCACTCTACTTCTTCCCCAGTATTGTCTAAGGCTATGAACTCAGATTCCATTGTGGATATAGCTATATATATGTTTGTTTGGAAGATTTCTAGGATACGGCACTGCCTGCAATAGTAAACATATAACAACTTGTGAATTTTACTAATTCAAAATCAGAAATTCAATTTCCATCACTGTATCCCTCAAGGACACTAGGATATCTAACATAGTGTAGTACATAGTTTAAAGTATTTTCAAATACCCTAAAACCTTAAGCAAAACATGTTAGTGAACTTTACTTGGTTTACAAGTATATCTGCTTAGTCTACTCACAGCATAAGCTATATCAGGTCTCGTACGGTTCATCATGTACATTAAACTTCCAATAATGCGATAGCACTCAAGTTGTGAAACACTTGGACCTCTATGTAGCACCTGCGATGGATGGAATGGATTATTAGATTTCTTGATTCCATAGTGTTTGTATTTGTCTATTATATTCTGAATGTAATGAGATTGAGACAAAGCTAACCCATCAGGTATTCGCAATATTTTGATTTCTAAAGTTACATCTGCTTCACCTAGATCTTTCATATCCAAATGTTTAGTGAGCATAAGTTTGATGGACTTAATAACTTGACTATTAGTCCCAAAGATAAGTATATCGTCAACATAAAGACAAACTATCACATAGTCATTATTGACTTTCTTTATGTAGACACACTTGTCACACTCATTTCTGTTGAATCCATTTTTCAACACGACTCCATCTAACTTCTCATGTTATTGTTTGGAAGCTTGTTTTAGACCATATAAGGATCAAACAAGTTTACATACTTTGTGATCTTGTCCTTTATCTCGGAACCCTTCCGGTTTTGTCCATATATATTTCCTCATTTTATTCTCCATTTAAGAACACGGTTTTTACATTCATTTGATGAATTTCCAAATTGTATAGTGCTGCAATGGCAATTAACATCCTAATTGATGTTATCCTTGTCACCGGATAATAAGTGTCAAAATAGTCTAAGCCTTCTTTTTTACTATACCCTTTAGCTACTAATCGAGTTTTGTACTTATCAATGGAAACCATCAGGTTTCACTTTATACTTGAAGATCAATTTGCACCCAATTGGTTTATGTAGTAAGACCAACCAATTCCCAAGTATGATTGTGCATAATGGATTTTATCTCACTGTTTATAGCTTTCTTTCAGAAAGAAGCTTCATGAGTAGACATTGCTTCTTTATAAGTTTGAGGCTCTGTATCTAACATATAAGTTAGAAAATCTAGACCAAATGTTTTGGACTTTCGAGCTCTCTTGCTACATCTAAGAAAGTCATCATTTTTATTTTCATTAGAATTAATATTTTGCTCACTCCCTTCATTTGACACCTCATGTGTTCTTTTAGGAGCACTAGACGACTCAGAAGTCATATGTAGTGTTGATTCTATGTAATCCTTCCTATAATGAAATACATTCTAAAAAAAATTGCATCTCTAGACTCAAGGATGGTATTAACATGAATATCATTGATATTAGATAAAAACACCAAAAACATGTATGCACTGTTATTTTCGTCATTTTCTAAAAAATAACGATCAATAGTTTTTGCTCCAAGTTTGTTCATTTTGGGTGGTGGAACAGAAACCTTTGCTAAGCACCCCCTTACTTTAATGTATTTATAGGATGGTTGTCTACCTTTCCATATCTCATATGGTAATTGATCAAATTTCATGTGAGGAACTCGATTTAAAATATGATTTCCATATAAATTGTTTCCCCCCACAAGTTCTCAGGTAGACCAGATTTGATAAGCATGGTATTAATCATGTCTTTCAAGGTTCTATTTTTCCTTTCAGCAACTCCATTTGATTGTGGTGAGTAAGGAGCAATAGTTTTGTGTATAATACCATTTTGTTCACAAATCTTTGTGAATGGAGATTCATACTCACCGCCTCTATCATATCTCAATATTTTGATCTTTTTATTTTACTGATTTTCGACTTTAGTTTTGTATTTTACAAACGCATTGATTGCTTCGTCTTTTCTATTTAATAAATACTTGTAACAATACCGTGAGCAATCATTGATAAATGTGTTAAAATATTTCTTCCCACCTTGAATAGGAATTGATTTGAAATCACATAAATTGATGTATACTAAACCCAAATTTTCAGTGTTTCTTTGTACTGAATGAAAAATGTTGTTTAGTAAATTTGGCTTCCACGCAAACCTTGCATTTGTGTTGTGATTTATTATAAAATTTAGGGATTAACCCTTGACTAGCCAACTTCTTCATTTTCTTAAAGTTTACATGATCTAGTCTATCATGCCACAGTAAAGGGGACTCAAGCAAATAAGAAAAAGATTTTGGATTTGCATTCATAATGAACATTACATTGGCCTTTAAAATACCATTTGTAAGGTAACCACGTCCCACATATACTCCAGTTTTTGACAAGACAAATTTCCCTGACTCGAAAACTATTTTAAAGTTATTATCTATCAGAAGAGAACCAGAGATTAAAATTTTCCTAATCTTTGGAACATGTAAGATGTCTTTCATCGTGAAGTTATTGCATGAGGTATATTTTAATACCACAAATCCCTTTCCTTCAATTGGCGAGACTGATTCATTTCCCATGAAGACCTTGTCATCGTTGTTCAACTTCTCATAAGTTGAAAACATGGTCTTATCGCTGCAGATGTGGTGGGTGGCACCGGTGTCAAGCCACCATGTGCGAGGATGATTAATGATGTTAACCTCAGATACATTGGCGCTAATTTGTAATCTTTCGATAAGACGGGCAAGAGCTTCAGACAAGTTTGCTCAAGAAGACCGCCTTTAATTGTCTTCATCCTTGCAGTTTTTGCAATCATTTGCAGGATGACCCTTCTTGCCACAAACATAGCAAGAGCCCTTGAACCTTTTAAAGTTCACATGGCTTTTGGGGTTTATGCCGCTTCCACCATTCTTCGAGGAACACTTCCTTTTGTGAGAGTTCTTCTGCTGCTTTGAACTCTCGATGAGATGCGTATTTGTTTCAATTGGTGTGAATTTGTCTGTTCCACGGTTGTCTTCCTCAATCTTTTGGCGGACAATTAAGTCTTCAAGACTCATTTCCTTATGTTTTTGTTTCAAATAGTGCTTAAAATCTTTCCAATTGAGAGGGAGCTTCCCAATAATAGCAGCAACCTGGAAAGATTAGCTGATGATTTGGCCTTCAGCATGCATTTCATGAATGAAAATTTGGATTTTTTAGATCTGGAGAGTGACAGTTTTAGCATCAGTCATCTTGTATTCCATGAACTTGTCAACGACAAATTTTTTTAGTCCAGCATCCTCCATTTTGTACTTCTTTTCCAATGCCCCCCACCGGTTCTTAACACTGTTTGTTATAGACTTAGTAAAAAACTTCATCCAGCGAATTCAGCACATAGTTTCGACACAGGAAGTCAAAATGCCTCCAAACTTCAATTGCGAGGAACACTTCCTCGTGGCTCTCTTGGGTTTCTCCATCTTTTGGCTTTGGTTCGTCCTCTGTAAGAAACTTAATTTGCCAAACCCGATGTTGTTAGGTAAAACAACATCTTGCTCTGCCATGTTTTAAAATCAACTCCTTTGAATTTCTCTGGCCTATCATGTGCAAGAACTTTAGTGAAACCAAGGTCACCCCAGCAATTAAAAAAGCTTCCATTTTATCTCCCATATTTTTGTTGGACAAACAAAAAAACACAATTTTTTATTATTTGTAATAATACATATTGATGATACACCAAAACGGTCCCAATTCTGCGCTGCACACGTGCCATGATGATCTCGAGGAATAACAGGTCCTAGCATTAGCCGAACACTAATCCGGCCCATGCGGTTCCAAGCCCTCCCAATGTAGCCCGCCATACGGACTCGAATTTTCACAGTCTGCTAAGCCCACGTGTCTCACAGCTATCCTCAATACTCGTAAGCCTTGCTAAGGAAAGTATCTCGAGGATCAGCTTCGAACGGGCAATTACAGCAGCTCTTTGCTTCCAACTAGGAAACAGATTCTAGATTACGTATCACATATAGAGACTTCTACCTATAGAATACTCTCGGAACGGGAACTATCTCTCGCATATCTAGGAGCACATGGCTAATAGGGAAACTTCCCTCCACAGCACAACTCCTAATTAGAAAATGATCTCCACGCAGATCTTCTTCCCTAAACTACGCCATCAATGGTCTGGTTGAACCAGGATTCCTGCACTATAAATAAGATATGAGGTTGGTAAGCTAAGGTATGCTACAAATTCCCTATTTACAACATTATACCTTCCTTAGATCCTTGTCTGACTTTAGAATCGGAATGCCATCAACCACAATAATGGTGGTATGTGGCTCACGTGCGTTCTTTATGCAGGTCAACAAGTTTGTAGGTCAAGGTCAAAGTAAGGAGCGAAAAAAGACTGCATTAGTTTGGCGTCGTCCGTAGGGACGACAAAGTTCCAAACCTTTCACTAGCATCATCTCACCTTAGAAGACGAAGAGATGGTGACCACCCAATTGCGCAACAATGGATAACAAAGGGACACGTCAAACGCCCAGACTAGAGCTATAAAATCGCTCTCGACGGTGCCGGTGGCACACGAGCAACAGACTCATGTCCCCGCACCAGCCACGACTATGACGGACCCTAGGATAGATTTGTTGTTGTCTCAGATACAGGAAATCACCAAAACGGTGGAGATTTTCATACAACAGAACCCTCTACACGCTAACGGAAATCAGGAACATCACAGGCCTTTGTCTCTGAAAAGCAACAGAGAGCAAGCACAGGAAAGTCAAGCCTTTGATAGTTCCCATTGGACTAGAGGAGGCGGTGCAGTTAACGCGGAACCAACTCTCAGGGCGGAGAGGCTTGGCCTTCAGATCCCCCTTCGTAGAAAAGCGCATGACCCAGATGTGTTGTACCATCTCTCTGTTCCCCCGTTTGTGGACCGTATCAGGAACAAGGCTCTTTTAAAAAAGTTCACGCCTCCGAAACTCGACTTCTACGTCGGGACCACCGACCCGTTTGACCACCTACACCATTACCAGCACGTAATGGCAATTTAAAAAGGATCTGAGTCGGTTATGTGCAAAAATTTCCGCACCAGTCTGATGAAATTAGCACTAACATGGTTCCACAGCCTCCCGCCGAAATCGATCGACTCGTTCAAGACACTAGTGAATGAGTTCCTAACCAATTTGTTAGAAGTCAACGCCTTTGAAAAGGCCCACACTACATACTCTTTCTCAAACAGAGATCCAATGAGACGTTCAGAGAGTATGTCACGCGCTTCAACAACGAGCTGACACTCATCGATGGTTGCAGCGACGACATAGCCATGATGGCTTTTATCGCGGGCCTGAAGAAAGGAAAACTTTATAAATACCTCACCTTCGAACCCCTTTGGATATGACAAAACTCCTCAAGAGCACCCAAAGGTACATCACCTTAGAAAAGTTGAAAACTGTGAAGAAGGAAACAGAAGGTGATAAGAAACCCTCCGCTCCTAAAGATAGGAAGGAGGGGAAGATATGGGAGGATGAAGAAAGAAGTAAGCGAAAGCGCAATGACAACAAGTCAAACCCTAGCCGGGCCAGGCCAGAGAAAGCATCCAACTACGTTGAATCTAGATCTGTAAACCCCCTTCAATTCTAGCCTATCGGACGTCCAGAATTCCATGAAAATTTGGGAAGATTTGAAGTGGCCCCAGAAGCAGCGTGGAGATCCCTCTAAGCGACACAACAACAAGTATTGCTCATACCACAAGAAGGATGGTCACGACACCAATGACTGCAAGACTCTAAGGTAGGAGATCGAGTACTGGATCTGCAGGGGCAAGCTGAAGAAATTTCTGGGCTTCGAGAAGCGACCAGAAAGACCCAGGGATCGGGGGGAATCGGTCAAGGAAATAGAAAAAGAAACTCCAGGCATAATCTATGTACATGGAGTCGGACCAAATGAAGACCAGTCGAACAGGTCTCCCATGTAGACTCTACTAAATATGCGAACTTAGCCTGCAGATGAGGACATGCGTGTTTACTACTAGAAGGTGCAAATCCCCATTCCCACCTTGACATTTACAGACAAGAACTTCGAAGGAGTCCAAGCGCCGCACAATGACCCATTGCGAGGTGGGAGGTAAAAAGAGCTCTGGTATATATGGGATGCTCGTTCAATGTCATGTTCTACAATGCGTTCCACGACATGGACCTCAAGGAAGAGAACCTGACGTCCTCAGACTACCCGTTGATCGGATTCAGTAGAGAAAAATGTTTTTCGATCGGAAAGGTAAGGTTAGCAATAGTGGCAGGAGAGCCACAACTCAGAAAGGTCATGTTTCTGGACTTCATGGTAGTAGATGCACTGTCTACCTACAACCTTATCTTGGGAAGTCCATGGCTCTACCAGATGGAAGCAGTAGTCTCTACCCTTCACCGGTGCATTAAGTACACTGCTAACCACTCTGAAGGAACAATACGTGGAGACCAGCCTATGGCACGAAGCTACCATTATGTCGCATTAAAACAAATAGAATGTTCCCAGATCAAATCGGATCCCACAGCGCAACCTGAAATGGAGTCAAATCATGCGACTGTGGACGCGCCACTCCACTTATACGAAATCCCAATAGTTGGGGCTAGTTTCATAAATGGGGAACAGTCAAACAACACAGAAGCAATTTGTTCTTCAACCCAGCAAAATAAAGAGGTCAATGCAGACAAGAGTACAACCCCCGACATTTTCTCTGGGCAAAGATTAACCCCCATGCAAGGTTTACTCTTCAGTAGCCTCAGAGACATCAGCGAAGGTCGGCAGTTCGCTGAAAGTATCAACGATCCAACAAGGGCCATGTGAATTCACGTCGGGGCCGGGTTAACTTCTATCTGCCAACAGTTAGTCTATTTTCAGTTGTTTATTTTCCTTTCCATAGTCAATGTAGAGTTTTAGTTCTTAGAAACTTATGTGATTGTCAATCATTTGATAAATAAAGAAAGAATTATGCAAACACACTCTATGGATTAATGGAAAGATGTGACAATGGCCACTCTGAGGCGGATACAAAAGACTACATACTATGAGCATTTAAATCTGATGCGACATAAAATAAAGACTCGCTTAAACAGTCTGTCTCCATAAAAGAGCTAAGGTACCCACAATAAGCTCCGTGAACTCTCCGATGAACGTTATCTGTGAGCAACTGTGGGACGAAGGACTGGCATGTGCAAGACTAGGATGAAATAACATGTCCAATCCAATGCCCTTGAGGATGCAACCCTCAAATATGGTCTAAGGCGGTACAAAATCGGCAACCAGGGCCCTACGAAAAGCTACAGCCAACTCACACACTCGATCCGGTCGACAAAATGAACTTGGGACAAGTATCAGATTGATACAGGTCAAGTGCACCCTCCCACAGGAGGAATGAGAAGGGCGTCCAAGAGTCAATGGCCAAATCCAACAAACCATGTCAAACTCCACTCGTCCCGAGATCTCGATTTCTAGCGCAAGGCGAGTCAACGGGGTTGGCTGCTGGTATTATCTCTGAGATTAAGCGCTCCAGAGCAGCAACGGGGCACCAGCACATAAACGATAGACTCGTCTTTTGGGAGGGAGTTCGTACTTATTCTCCACAATATGGGAAGAAATTACGAGATCTCAAGGAAATAATTAGATGCCCAGTCAGAGCAGGTGACCACACATAATAGCGATTCTCACCGTGACTCATCAGCGCAAATGACAAAACATTCGAAGACTCCAACGATGGAGATCTCTCTTTAGCTTTTGAAAAACCCAAAGCATTTTCTTCAAGTAAGAACATTACAGGAGATATGTTCTGCAGGATATAGTGCCTACAACGATGAAGAAACACCATTATATAGATATAGTGGTACACCAAACAAAGGCTTCAACATTAACTTTCAGCATTGAATATTGTATGGGAAACGAGGAGACGACGGTTTCCAACGATACTACGCAGGTCCACGTTCGTCCAATCAATGAGGCTGCATCCAACCCCATTAGTTAAAAGGGAGTAACCGATACTCAACCATCTCGCAATCCATGTCGTGCACGTGCTACCATACGATCTACGTTGTACACGTAGCATATTGCATACAAATAACCCTAACTCTCACTCTACGAGCCCATATTCTACCACGTGTCTGACATCAACATTAGAAACCCTAGTCATTTCTGACACACGGATCACACTTGCATACCGCCAGGTGATCCAAGGTACTCATGTTTCTTCATAACTCATCCGCACAACACACTCCGCTCACAGACAGATGCTCGCACGCCCGCAGTTAGTGAAGCCCCTACCTGGCTAGGCAAGCTTAGTCAGCTTTGGCTGACGACGACGACTTCTAGTTCACCATGACACCTAGTCCGCCCAGTGTGGATGTCGATGGTTTACGAAGTGGGAGACCAATCAGCGCTATCAGCCTGATGACAACAACTCGCCAGGGACTATCGCCTCTTTGCGGACAATGGTCGTGAACCCGATCGGGTGAGCCTAGCTGGTGATGACTGGCAACGATAGCTTCTGATCAAAGCCCAGATCTGTAGCCCCCACCGCGTGAGCGTAGATGGTTTGGAAGGTGGGAGCTCAGTTAGTCTCGAACTGATTTTAATTGCTCGCCACGGGACCACTACTCTTCTATAGACCATGGTTGTCGAATTATCAAAACCCAGACCTGTAGCCCTCACTGCACGGGTGTAGATGGTTTAGAAGGTGGGAGCTCAGTCAGTCCCGAACTAATTTTGACGGCTCACCACGAGACCACTGCTCTTCTATAGACTATGCTCGCCGAATTACCAACCCCAAACTTGTAGCCCCCACTGCACGGTTGTAGATGGTAAGAAAAGTGGGAGCTAAGTCAGTCTCAAACTGATTTCGATGGCTCGCCCCGGAACCACTGTTCTTCTACATACCATGATCGCCGAATATTCTCAAATTTGTAGTTCGATACGCACTAGTGTAGATGATTTGGAAGGTGGGAGCCTAGTCAGTCCCGAACTGATTCCAACGGCTTGCCATGGAACCACTGTTTTTCAGCCTGGTCGTCGAATCCCCTCATCTCAAACTTGTAGCCTGCCACTCGCGGGTGTAGATGGTTTGAAATGTGGGAGACTAGCCAGTCCCAAACTAATGTCGACGCCTCACCACAGGATCATCGCTCTTCAACAGACCATGATCGCCAAATCCTCGCTCCCCAAACCTGTAGTCCACCCTGCTCGAACATAGATGGTCTGGAAGGTGGGAGCCCTAGAAGGCTCATCACGCGGCCACCACTTTCTTTTGAAACAACGACTACATAGATGAATCACAGCTCAAGTCGCATAGTCATGCTCACATGGGCTGGCATTCTATTATCAGCAAAAGATGCTCATGCTGACCCATAAACCGTCCTACCAATACGCGAACGTTTGCTACATGGAATGGCAGCACAAGCTCGCAAAACCTGACTCGGGACAAGCGCCCTAATTCAAAGACAACACATGTGCTCGACTATCATAGTTCACTCATGTCAGTAACTGCGACCAATGGTTAGATAGATGAAACGAGCCCCCAACGACTTACCTTGAGAATGGGCCATAGCTCGACAACATGGTCTGCTTTTCAACCATCCACGGAACACCCATTACCAAACATGACTAAGCAACAGTGACTCCGAGTCACTTGCAACGCAAAATGGTCAAGCTCTCGATAACAGATAACCACTCGACTTTCTATTGACCCAACCAGCCTAAGTTAACGTAAAATGACAAGGCGAAACAATTGCATATTGGGTATACCATTCCATGTGAGTTTGAATGTACGTATAGTGATATACTTGTCATGGATCGAACTACGGGTGAGATGACATGTCCCACTTGGGGACATGCACGCTCCGAGGGGTTTCAAAGGCAAGGGAGGGATACTTGGGTAAGGTATGTTTGGCACGGGAGGAGAATGTGATTGTGGAAAAGAAGCGAAACACTAGGACAAAAATTAAAACAGTTATCATATCATAACACGAAAATATGTATTGATTACTCTAATAGTAAGTTTGTATGATTGCCTTGAGGGAATAAACTAAATGCTCATTCATCATTGAATGAGAACTACATGTCATCGTTAAGGTAAAATGCTTGTTGTTGGTATTTTATAATTGTGAGATTCTACCATGATGTGTATTATATTGAAAATAAGTTTCCTCATACCAGTATTGAAATATTGACCAAATTTTGTATTTGTTTTACAAATTTGGGTGCATTCATAATGAGCGCAGCCCAAGAGACACATCAGGGTTAGTTTGGAGAGTGGAGGCAAGCGTTACAGCTTCGAGACAGTAGTTGTGGTTGGGGCACTTTCCGAAATTTTTTGGTTTTATCGATTTCGTAGGTAATAAGATGTAAGACCCCATTTTTTTTTTTTTTTTTTGAAGTCAAGATTTTGGGACGGATTGATGTAATAAACTTAGATGAGTTTGACTTATGATTTAT
Source organism: Berberis vulgaris (assembly GCA_963556465.1). Lineage (NCBI taxonomy): Eukaryota > Viridiplantae > Streptophyta > Magnoliopsida > Ranunculales > Berberidaceae > Berberis > Berberis vulgaris. The sequence continues at coordinate 24,699,726 of OY747125.1, forward strand.
TTTGATTGATTAAAATGTGGTAAATGTTGATATGGTTATGAGAGGAAGAATTTTGAAAATGTTTGTTTATTTTATTTATTAGTTGTCTTTTGTCTCTAATATTTAAATTATTCATGTCATGCTGGGATTTTTGAATAATCTATTAATTTAGATTGTTTAAAAATCGGAGCATGACAATACTTCTAGTGAAAGTGTGAAAAAAAATCGAGAACATTCCCTATGTTTCAGCAGTAGGGAGTTTGATGTATGCTATGGTGTGTACAAGATCAGACATAGCGCATGCAATTGGTGTTGTTAGTAAATACCTTGTCAATTCTGGCAAAGTGCCACTGGGTAGCAACGAAGTGGATACTTTAGTACCTCAGAGGTTCTTCTAATGCACATTTGTGTTTTGAAGTGGTGAACCTGTGCTAGCAGACTACACAGATGTAGATATGGCAGGTGATGTTGATTCCATGAAGTCGACTTTGGAGTATCTATTTACATATGTAGGGGGAGCAGTGTCATGGCAGTCCAAGTTGCAAAAGTATGTGGCTCTATCCACAACAGAAGCATAGTACATTACATTCACTGAGAGTTGCAATGAGATGTTATGGATGAAGAGGTTGTTTGAAGAACTTGGTGTGAAATAATACAAGTTCGTTCTTTGTTGTGACAGTTAGAGTGTCATCCATCTTAGCAAGAATCCATGTTTTCATTTCAAGTCCTAGCATATTACTGTGAGGTATCACTGGATTAGGGATGCATTGAGAGAAAAGTATTTGTAGCTTCAGATGATCCATTTTGACGATAATGGCTCAGATATGATGACAAAGGCATTACCCAGATGCAAGCATGATGTTTGTTGCAGCATTGTAGGTTTGGGCATAGTATATCCCTCTTCATGATAGGGAGGGGAGATTGTTGGGGGTCCTTCTCATGTGGAGTGCTTATTTCAAATTAGCCCAACAATTTGGGATTAGTTTGTAATGAGGAAATAGTTTAAAAGGTTCAAATAAGTTCTAGTAGAAGAATCGGAAGAAAGAAAAAAAAAACTTTGGGTGTTTTATCTCTCTTTCTCTTTGTCGGTTTGTTTTGAGGGAAGGGGAATTTGTGAGCTTTCTCTGTGTTTGGAGAAGAAGATCAGGAAGACAAGGTACGATCTTGCTAGTGGTGTTTGTGAAGCTTCAACCACAACATTCGAATTTTTCTCCTCCAAATGGTTTTCTAGGGTTCTTCAACCCTAGTTTGGCAACAACTTATTTTATCAAATTGTTAATTGTAATCTACCTATTAGCAGGTAAATAACTTATTAAACCAAGAGATTGTTATTTTTCTTGAGGATTGTGAAAACCCTAATTGGTTGGGAAGGTTGTTATCCCATTATTGAAGTTATAGTGGAGTTTTTGTCTAGACTAAGTCCCAGAGTTTTCTCTTTGCATTGGAGAGTTTCCTCGTTAACATGTTTCGATATCATTTGTTTCATTTCCTTTTTGCTTGCATATATTATTTTGTGATTTGCATACAAAGATTAGGGGTTGTTAGACACAACAATAGGACCATAGGGATCAAAAAAAGTTTAGTGTGAGGGGAAAATCACTTTTTGATGTGCGGTTTATGAGTAGTGGTGAAAAATTATTTGATTAGCATAAATTCATAAACATGTTATAGTTTAAAACTCCAAGTTGAGTTGAAGATGATGCAACTAACTCATTGGCAATAATTACTAGTTTGTTGAACATATAAATATATTTTTGGAAAGAAATTTCTCAAATAATTTTATGCAAATTCTTTGATGCGTCCAAAACATTTGTTTAGGTATGTGCAATTGCTTTTGATTTACAATTTTTTTAGGGAAAATGGGCAACTTTATAAGCCTTCTTCCTAAGCTAAAAGCTAAATATCAAGTTTATCTCATTACCTATTTTTTATTTCCTTCTATTTTTTCCCACCTCATAATTTAACTCACAACTTAATATACATAACAAGTTAACAGGATAATACCTCAAAGTTACCCCTTGCAAATTTTTCAAGCAAATCGAAAAGGCTCAATAGTAATTTTATAATGGAAGGTCTTCTTCTATGCATCAGAAAGGTTACTAAATGCACCGTGCATCCATATAATTTCAGGTTTTAAGGTTGGTAACTTAAGTGAGTGATAACTTTTGCATGTAATGTTAACTTTCGTCATACAATGGTTTATATATATTGTGGTAAGTTTGTATATACTAAGTAGTAGGTTGATGTGCACTGGGTAGTCACTTTATGTGGATGAACCATAAATCGAATTTGTGTATGTACCAAAGCATTCCTCATTTTACAATGTAATAGTATGACATGGAGTATAATTGACAAATAAATTTATAATTGGAATAAAAAATGAGAAGGGAGAGAAGGAGATGATATGTTCCCTAAAACTTCATCTCAAACAAAATCATATTTTCATGAATCTTGAGATACGCATGTTAAAATGAGCTAAACATTAAGGTTCTACTTGGTATATAGTAAAAGAATGCATATGCAAAAGCTTATGGCGGTTACATAAACTTGGTGCTTGGTTGACTTTGCAGGAAGTAGTTATTGGAATTTGGAATCAGGACCACATCTTCTAGTTATAAAATTATGCAAAACTTTGCGGGACAAAATATCCCGCATTACTTTGCAAAACTCTCATCGCCTTCTCTTACTTGAATTCTACACCCAACTCCTTAAAAACACCCCAACCATTACCACACAACCACAACCATTGCCACCACTAGCCACTGCCACCACCTCAACCACCATAACATAGCCACCTTCACCACCATCGCCACCTCCACGATCACACTACCATACCATATTAATCACAACCACGACCAACTTCACTACTACCACCATAACCATTGTCGCCACCACTACCACCACCATAACTATCATAGCATAACCACCACCACCTAATCACCGCAACTACCACCACCACTATAGCATAATCGCCGCAACCACCACCATCACTATTATTATCGATGTAACTACCATAGCCACTACCACCACCATGACTGTCGCTATTACCACCTTCACCATTATATCCACCGAACCACTGTCTTTGCCACAATCGCCCACATTTGCAATCACCATCACCACAGTCACTTTTTCGAATTGTTTTTATTTTCTTTAATTACTACCAAGCGCTTGTAGAGTAATGCATTGCAAATCAATGCAATGCAAATTAGTGCATTTGCAATAATTTGCAAAATGCATTATTTTATAGTGTACCAAGTGAAGCCTATGTATGTTATTAGAGTATCTCCAACAAGAAAGCTCAAAAGTCAAATATGACAATTATTTTAGCTTTGAAAGTAAATTTTCATACTCCGATGGAATGCCCAAAGCTCAATGGGTTTGAGCTTTTAGTTCAATGGGTAATGGGTTTGACCATTTAGCTCAAAACACTGCTAGAAAAGGGTATGGGCTGAGCAGATTTGGGTGGGGCAAGCAATCAAAAGAGGTCTACGCAAGCACTATTCTGCATGTCTAACTAATTGACCATGAAAACAATATAAAATTTCGTATTTGGCCCCCAAAAATTACTTTGATCCACTTTTTTTGAGAAAAAATTGTTGAAGACAACGACTATTTGACATCACCACTTCTATTGAAAGACACCACCACTCCCCCTTCTTTTTGGATGTGATGAAAAACACCACCATTATAACCCCAAAAAACATGTTTTCCAACTTTTTCTCCCAAATTTTTTTGAAACCGCGAGGAGATGAACTTAACTCGCATCGCAGGGCGTCTCTTCCCTTCCCAAGCTCGCCGAAACTACCCAAAACTTTGGCGTCTCTCCCTCTCTTCTACTTTTCCATCTTTGTTTGGAAGGGTTTGGGTGAAGTTTGTACATGGAAATGGATGGGTTTAGTGAAAATGATGATGGTAGAGTTGAAGATGATAATGGTGGACTTAGAGAATGGCAGTTGTAGATGTGAGGGCATACATTGTGCTCCATTTATAAGAGTAATTGAAGAAGACAGACATTTTCAAGAGGAAGAACAACCCGCTCAACTTCAGGTACACTCTCAATTTGAGATGAACTTGCATGAGTATTTTTTTGTTGTTGCGATTATTGTAATATCATGTTTAATTTCCCCTTTCATTTATATTTGAAACCACATTATTACTGTTAGGGTTAGTTGTTAATATTTGAACCCTAAAACTTGTTTATTTTTGTTTTTAAGGTTAGTTTGATCAATGCTGGTTGTTGTTGTTGTCGCTGTTGTTATTGTTTGTTGATTTTACTTAAAAGTTAATGATTATTTGTATATAGGCTCTTCTCGTCTATCTAATAGATTTTGAGATAACTTCAAACAATCTTGAGACCCGGTCATACTTAAAGTGTATTTGGAATAGACCAACCTTCTCGAGTTAACCATTAGGGTTAAAAAAAATCGAATAAAGCAAATCAATCGAACCATACCGATTGTTTCGGTTCGGTTTCGATTTTGAATATTTGTAAACCGCATGTTTCGGTTCAGTTCTCAGTTTTCATAGTTTTAAAACCGACCAACCGATTAAGGATTTGAGGAAGGTTTGTGGGATTGTAGATCCCTAGCTAATAGCTATATTGTCAAATCACCAAATGCAAACTTAAATAAATAAGTCATAAAGTCAAATTTCTTTACTTTTTGGTTTTAGCTTTTTTGAAAAGTTGAGTTTTAAAAAACTCTTAATTTTTTGGTAAGAGTAACTTTCTACATTGTTGAATCACCAAATGCACACTTAAATAAATAAATCATAAAGTCAAATTTCTTTACTTTTTGGGGTTAGCCTTTTTGGGAAGTTGAGCTTTAAATAAGGGAGTTCACCACAAATCAAGTCAAGATCTAGTTATTAGAGTTCAAGTATCATCTTAGATCCAAGTTCGGATCAATTGCATATTAAGTTCATATTTGTATTTGTCTTCATTTAAGCTTTATTTGCTTCAAATCTAAAGGTACGATGTAAATATGATATTTGATTTAGTTTTAATTTTTAGTTTGTTTCTTCTAAATTAGCAAAAATAAAATAATAACCGATCGATTTGGTTCGGTTGGTGAAGATGTCAGTTCAGTTTCGGTTTCCAAAATATCGAAATCGATAGAAGCGGTTCGGTTGGCGGTTTCAGCCTGAAACTAAGCCGTCGGGTCGGTTTTCAACCCTATTAACCATTGCCTTAATCATTTTCTTCATTACTTTTATTAATATATTATTAGAATTACAATTTTTTTTTTATTTACTTAATGTAAAAGGGTGATGATTATGTTGATGGCAATGTCAATACAAATGTTGAGACCAATAAGGGCAAGTCTGAGGCTAACACTGAGAAAAAAACACTAGAAAAGATAGTCAATGATGGTGACTTATTTCTTACGGAAGATGTAACGACCCGATCCATAGAGTACTATATTGTCTGCTTATCTCTGTGGATCGGGTTGTTACAGAATGGTATCAGAGTCTCGCCTAATCGAAAGTGTGTCAACGAGGACGTTGGGCTCCAAAGGGGGGACTGTGATACACTTGTGTAGGCGGACCTGAGGGGGGAGTGTGTAGGAGAAGCCTAAGAGCCCATAGATCCCAAGAGGGTTAACAAGCTACAAAGGGAAGATCATAGTCCCACATCGCCTGAGTGCGGGAGGGTGATGTGGATCTACAAAGTACTACGCGTTTTAAAGCCGTGCAAGCCTTGGGCCCAAAACGGACAATATAGTACTATGTGGATCGGGTTGTTACAAAAGAGGTAAAGTTAATTCTTGTATAATCCTTTTTCACAAATTTATTGATTTTATTAACAAGTTTATTAATGTTCCTAACTTGAGTATACCTTTTTTTGTAGGTATTCTCATCGAGTTCATTCTTGATAGCTTGGTGCAAGTATTGGTAGTGATAATAACATGGTTATGATAATCACTAAATTGAAACTTGCTGATCACAGACATAAAAAAAATCCATTTGGGATGTGAGAGGGGAGGGAAGCTCAAGAAAAACCAAAGGCAAAAAATGGAGCATGACCCGATCAAGCAGTACAAAAAGCGTGGGTGCCCATTTCAATTGAGAGATGTGACACAAGGTAATGATCATTGGAAACTTCAAGTGACATATGGAACTCACAATCATCCTCGACGTATAGATCAGATATTTGCAAAACATGTCAACGTCGGGTGTCTCCCGTCACTTCATATTGTTCGGTTTGAAAGAGATGTTTTCCAACAATGTGTCATATTTAAAGATTGTTTACAGTGTTATTAATCAGCTAAAGACACTCCAACTAAAAGGAAAAATAGCTTCGAAACACACTATGCACTTGTTGAGCAAGAATGGTTATATTGAGTGGCATACAATGAACGAGCAAAATAGAGTCAATAATATTTTTTGGTCACATCTCGAGTCAATTCAACTAGCGAAGTATTTTCCATCAATGATGCTTATGGATTTCATCTACAAAATCAATAGCTATCGGATGACGTTATTTGAAATTGTGGGTGTCACGTCGACCGACAAGATTTTCAAGTTGTTTGTTATTTTATGCCTTTTGAGAATGAAGAGTCCTACACCTGGGCATTGGAAAAACTATTGGGAATTTTTTAGCCAAACAAATTGCCAACAGTGTTTCTGATTGATAGAGAGTTGGGTGTTAACAAAGTCATTCAGCGAGTCTTCCCCAAAGCAAAGAGATTGTTGTGCACGTGGCACATAAATAAAAATGTTGAGAAGAATTGCAAAAACCACTTTGAGGGCAATGACGGGTGGAACAACTTTATAGAGTTTTTCTCAGATTTGTTTAGATCAACTACTGAGCAAAAACGGAATAAGGACACTGTTAAATTCGACAGAAGGTGGGCATCACAACCGAAGTGTCTGGATTATTTGCGGACGGTTTGGTATCTGCAGAATGATTACTATGTGAATGCATGGACCGACATTTTCATGCATTTGGGCAAGGGACAACTGGTCGCGTTGAAAGCACACACTCCAAGTTAAAGAAAAATGTTGAAAATTTTCCAAGGCACGTTTTTTAATGTATGGACAAAAATGCATGACACAATCCAAGTCCAACTAACAGAGATTGAAGCGTCATTTCAAAAAAGTATGACAAATGTCAAGAAAGAGCATTTGTCACATTTATCTAGAAAACTTCATTGGTCTGTGTCGCATAAGGCTCTCAATTTGATGTTATCAAAAATTCGCATGCCTGGAGCCGAATTTGTGGGTAATGACCTAGTCAAGTGTTGATGTGTGATTCGAACCACTCATGGTTGCCTTGTACTCATGAAATGACACAATATCTTACTCTTATTGGAAAACTTACATTGACTATTTTCAACAAGTATTGGATGCGACTTGGCAAAACACTTATTCATGCAAGTGCGGATGTGATATAGACCCAGTGGTCAACGCCATTAAGCAAAAGTTTAATGAATTCACTCCTAATTAGTAGTTGATGTTGAAAATGAAGCTTCTAAAGTTGAACTGCCCGGGTTCAACTGTAATAATTGAACCATCCGAACCTATAACGGCCAAAGGGAGACCTAAAAGAAGAAATTATCAAAGTAAGAGAAGTCCATTAAAAGGAAATTATCATGAGAGTGGCTAAGAAGTCAAGAAAGTGTTTCTAAGCCAAAACAGAATGTGGAGAAGTGGAAAAGTACATTTATGAAGCAAATTTTGTTGTGGATTTGGAATTATATTCACAACATTAAGAATGTACCCGCCAGTAGGAATTGTGGATTCAAATGCATAGGCAACTTCCTAGTTTACGACAAGAATAGTGGTTGGAAACAAGTAAAAAAATGAGCTACTAATGGAGCTAGAAACTATGAGTTGTGGCTTTGAATGTGACTCAAGGGTGGGTGAAGGTGGTCAATGATGCTTTGACAATTCCAGAAGGCAATGTACAAATTAGAAACTGAAATCGGTTAATTGACCCAGATATGCTAGAGCTCGCAATGAACCATTATGGGTTGTGTGTTTGTGTGTTATGGGAACTAAAACACTACATGTTTTCTATATATTCAGTAGTCGTCACAATTCAATGACATACGAGTATGTTTCATGGAACACCTTGCCCAGAGATCCCACTTCGTCTTGCTCTATATGACACTCAAACCTCCATTACCTTCGACAATACCTACTTGGCCCTCTCGCATGTTTCCAGAAGCTGTATCATGAAAAAGTTCATTTGATAGCCAACTAATACATTGGTGACAAGTTGGTGAAGAAGTACAATGCGAAGAGTGCCAGCAAATGAAGAACTCGGAAGAGGTTGTTCACATTATGGATTGATGCATGCATGCACATTTTGTAATTGGTTTACAGAGTAACCTTTTAAAATTTTGTGACATGTATACATATACCAACACACTTATTCGAAAAATAGTACGTGTTTTTGTGACATAGGATGATCTAATTGTTAGATAAACCACCGTTTTTGTATTTATGAATGACTTTTACATTATGATCGTTAAATTTCAACAGATTATATTATACATTTCATTTATTGTGTTTCCATCTTACTAATGATACATATCACCTAATATTGTTATGGTTATAAACATTGTAATTTGAAATGGTTAATAGGACAAAATTTGGTAATGGTTTCAAAAGTTGACTAAAAATAAAGTAAACATGATAAAATAAAAAAATTCGGAAATTTGGACACAAAGTCAAAAGTCAAAATGGGATATAAAATGAAACAAAACATGACATGAATCACATAACAAGGTGCGAACAAAATAAAGATAATCACAGCGGCACATGCAAAACATACCAAAATTGGCCAAAATGTCTAGTTCCTGGCTCAGGATGAACGCTAGCGGCATGCTTAACACATGCTAGTTAGACAGGAAGTGGTAACAACTAACCTCGCAGGTCCACTACGATTGGACAGAAAACAAATTCTGTCCATTTTTTGTTTGTCTTGTTTGAGATTTTTTTTAATTGTTTTTAATTTTATAGTTTAAATACACTCTTAACAAAAAAAAAATTGCAAAAGCACCATTTTGACAATGTCGAGTAAAAAGTCGACTTCGGATGCCTCGAAATATGCTTTTGCAATAAATTTATTTGTTAAGAGGTCATTTAATCTATAAAAATTGCAAAGACTTTATTAAAAATAAAAAAAAATGGACAGATTCTTTTTCTGACCAATCGTAGCGCATCTTGCGGTCTAGATATTACAATCGTAGAAACCGCTGCGATTGGACAGAAAACAGACTATCCATTTTTCAAATTTTATTTGTTTAACATTTTCTTAGTTTCTTCAATTTATATGGTTTATATAAACTCTTAACAAATAAAATTTATTGCAAAAGCATTTTGAACATTGTCTTCAAGCATTCACACTTCGGACCTCTGAAGTTGACTTTTTAATCGACATTGTCAAAATGGTGTTTTTGCAATTTTTATTTGTTAAGAGTCCATATAAACCATAGAAATTGAAGAAACAAAAAAAAATGTCAAAACATGTACAGTCTATTTTCTGTCCAATCACAGCAGTTCTTGCAAGTGCAATATCCAGAAGTGCAGAATCCGCTACGATTAGACAGAGAACTTGACTATGTCCATTTTTTTGGACTTTTTGTTTTAGTTTTTGCAATTTTTAAATACACTCTTAACAAATAAAATCTATTGCAAAAGCACCATTTTGAACATTGAGTTCAAGCATCCTTATTTCAAGACCTCTGGAGTCTACTTTGCTCGACATTGTCAAAATGGGTTTTTTTATTACAATTTTTCTTATTTGTTAAGAGTCTATATAAACCATAGAAAATGAAGAAACTAAAAAAAAAATTCAAAAAATGGACATAGTAAGGTTCTCTGTCCAATCGCAGTAGATCCAGCAAGTCTAGATATTGCATTTGCAAGAGCCGTTGCGAAAGGGTATCTCTGGATTGTTATGGTCTGCGTCGCAAGATCCGCTGCAAGTCTATTTTCGATATTCACAATTTGTCATTCGAATTATGTTAGACCAGGTTACGTGTCCATTTTTCAAAATTATATTGATTATTGAGCTGAAAATTTTGAGGTGATAATACCTTATTCATATTATTGATTATTGATTATTGAAGTGATAATTCTACAATGTGAAGAATCATTTTTAAGGAATCATGTATAAATGGATGTGTGTGTATGTGTGTTTTGGATGATTTGTCCATATTCATTATTAAAACAAAACGTCTTTCTCTGCAACCTAAACCGAAGCTAGAAATTCATAAATAATTCATGTATTGGGAAATCATAATTCATTTCATCAACTAAAACTCATTATATCAACAATGTACATTTCATTAACTACAAAGTTTACACCAAGACCAAAATTGAACAATCACATTTTCTTAGTTTTTCTTTTTTCCAGGTTGAGTGAAGTGATATTTTCATGTTTCTTCTTGGTTCTGACCTCACTTCTTCACCACCTATTTCACCACTATCAACGTTTCCTACACCATATCACCACCGCCACTTCCTCTACCACATCACCCCTTCTTGCACCATCACCACCCCTTCTTGCACCATCACCACCCCATCTTGTACCATCACCACCGCATCTTCCTCTACCACCACCTGCATGACCACCACCACCTGGAGCACCAACACCCCTTCCCCTACCAACTGCAATAGCACCAACAACACCATTTGGAGCACCACCACCATCACCACTTGGACCACCGTGTTGTTCTTCCCCTCGTCTCCGAAGGTGGCAGGTGCAAATATTTGTTTTGGCAGGTCACCTACTTTCTTTTGTCAATAGAGGCGTCTACCAATTTAAGAGCCTCATCATCCAGCTTGTTCTACAAGGAAAACATTGATCTTAGTAAAAACAATAATTTTTTTTTCAAATGTATGAAAATTTGTGAAAATATATAGATCAATTACCCTATTGTGTGATATAAAAAAGTGTTTTCTTAAGGGATGGGTCCTGCTGTCCTTGGTGGTTGGATGAAAGAATAGCTAATGTCATGAAACCACTCCAAATAGTCCTTGCTGCAATCCCATGGAAACTTCATTGGTGCACCTTAGTTGTCAGTTGACACAAGATGATTTTGCCAAGTTTCAGCGAACAACGACAGTATCCCGTGCTTCACCGAGTAGTTATGGCCAGATCAACATCTATTCTTCATTTTGGCTCAAATGGGGGGGATTTGAAATGACATGTATCCTTCTTATCTGTCTTATCACTCTATCTAGGTGATAGGGTTCTTCAACGCCAAGGCATGTCAAGCAACCATGAAACCATATGATGCTATGAGGTGGAGTTTTTCGCTTAGATTTCACGTCTCAAATGACCTGACAATACAAACATGAAGTTATAAATATTATGGAAGTTAAACGAAAAAAATTAATAGAAAAGACAAGATGAGATCAAACATGTACTTAAATTATTAGAATTTACTACTTTCAGGTGACATGTTATCGAGATGCTCCCTAAGAGTCAAAATTTCTTCAATTACGACTCTATTAAGTTGGGGACAGTCTCACTTAGCCATGGTGGGGAAACGATCATTCCACGAGGCTCTGGCGTTACCCCAAAACCTAAAATAATCGTATATCCAACCCTATAAACAAAAACACACAACAAATTAATTAGTTGAATATCATAAACACTAAAAAGGGTAATTAACTGAACAACAAAGTCTAAATATACCTCAAAAATAGGCAAATATCCAAATATTTGCTTGGTACCCGCTCTGCTAGCATAACCCAATTGACAATACAAGAACGCCAAAATACCTACATCTTATGCAAACTTTTCAACATCATCCATTTCCATTAGCAACTTCAAATATTCAGTATGAACATTTGTTCCAGTCTTATCCCCAACGATAGTCATCCCAAGAGAAATAATAATTAACCCCTAGCAACTTGTTTCTTTTGAAGAAAATTAGTTGGACTCGCTTTCCCACAACAATTGTCCTTAATAAATTTCATTTCCACAAAACTAAGATTCTTCTTGACATGCTTATGTACTTCACTCTGTTTAATCCTCAAACCATTCACCAACAGTTTCACAAATTCATCTTCCTTCATTTGACTTTTATCACAATAACCAGCTTAGCAATAATCGGCAACTGAGTGATATAATAGACGTCATCAATGGTGATGGTCATCTCTCCAAAAGGGAGGTAAATGTGTTGGTTGCCAACACACGACGAAAGCATAAATGGTCACCTTATTGACATGATCATTACAATAGTCGATCAAGGGACATATACAACTCTTATAGACTATTGACATTACTTTTCTTGACTCCTCACTCAACTTCTAAACTAAAAAATTCTTATATTGATGCCGACATCTCAACTCGCCTCGTTCTTAAATACAACAAGCCTAAGAAAAACTAGTCATTATCCAAATAATAAAAACAATAAAGTTTGCATATTTTAAGAATTGAAAAATATTATAATTACCTGCTCACCAATCCAAATGGACCTAGAAACATGCTCATCGTAATCCTCTAATATGGAGCCATTTTTGGGACCCCCATGATACAAAATTTTATTATGTTATTAATCTTCATCAAAACCAGGTTCGTCTATGAATTGGATGATCCCTACTACTACCACCATAACCACCACCAATACCAACCAAAGAAGACACAATGTCTTTGTTTTGTCTTTATCATACTAAACATTTAAAAAAATGATACAATTCAAAACTAAATATTTCTTCAAAAATATATAAATTAAATTTATTTGTAAAACTTGGGGAAAATGAGGCATGACGGTCCTTGATTTGGCCATAACAAGGGAACAAATTAGGGTTCTATGAAGAGTTAGAGTTTGAAATTACCTAAGTTTGGGGGTTGGTTGAACGCACACAATTGATGAAGATGAAGACGAACCTCCATAGCAACAATTGAATACAAACAAGCAAAGAAGAAGAATACGAAACAAAAGTCACACAAAATTGAACCAAATCGCACACCAATTCGTCCCCAAATCTCACATTCACACCCTCGTTTTGTATCGCACATAAAAAGAGTAGTGGGAGAGTGGAGGGAAGATTCAATTTTTGGGGGTTCGTGTGTGGGAGAGGGAGGGAGAAGGAAGATTCAATTTTTGGATCAAGTATTGGTGGTGTCTTTCATCAAGTAGTAAAAAGTAGCGGGTAATGATTTCTTTCAATAAGTGGTAGTGATGTACTTGAGAAAGTAGCGGGTAGTGGAGTCCTTGAGTAAAAATGATCGAATCAAACTATCATTGTCGATGCTGCGGTTGAGCATCAACATTAGAGGTCAAACCAATAAGCAAACAATTTTTTTGGTTTGGATCATCATAATGGAGAGTCAACAAGACATATTTCTGGTGTCACAAGTGACAACATAGGTTTCCTGGTCATCAGGCAGCCCAGGTGCAAACAAACACACACCAACGCACACGGTGTTGGTCGTATCTCTCTCTTGTGAGAAAAGGGCAATTAAGACGCAGGACGCAATGACTTAATTTAAATTCTCATCATCAAGCTCGTCTTGTGGGTTGCACTTTTTCTTCGTCACTCCAATAACCTCTCTTCCCAGTCCTTCCTCTTCCTCTTGCTCTTACTGGCTGAGCTAACCTAAGCTAAGTGTAGTAGTGCCCATCGTCTCGGTGAGTCTCAGGGCCAATCAGTTTCCCTTTCTCGACTCTTAATTGATTACTAGTCTCTCGTCTCTCGCCCAAGTCTGCTGGTAATGCCTCTTTTTTTTTTTTAGGGTTTCTCCAATTTCTTCCTTTGGCCCTTTCTGTACATTTCAATTTTATTTTCGTGTTCAATTGTAGTAAACAAGATTTGAAGTTTTTGTTATTCTTTATCTTGTTGGTTTATCTATTGAATGTTTATTAAAATTTATCAAATGCGAGACGAATGAAAAAGTCATTGTGTTGTGTGATTCATTATTCTTTTAATAGCTTATCACTGCCTCTGATTTTGGTGCATCTCACTTCGGAGAATTGAAAAAGCCTATATGTGAAGCTAATGTTATATTGGCACAAGAAGAAAACCTGACTTTTCAATACACCAGCTACCAAAGACTAAAGCTGCGGCATTTAGCAAACTTCTCAAAATCCTTTTAGTGACGTTGAATTCATATACTTATTGTGTTTCATTTGTTTGCTTTACAGATATTGCGGTCTCAATTGGTGCATAGTATATGGTGGTATACTAGTTACTTTTTCAAGTGTGAGTTTAGAGGAGAGAAACTCATCTAAAGATCTGAAATCAAATCGTGGCAGTGAAAGGAGATGGTATTGCTGAGTAATCATCATCAATATCATTATCATCGACCCTCAATCTGGAGTGTGAGTGGGTTAGTGCTGCTGCTTCTGCCCGTTTTTTCCCCAAATCTCTTCACCCCTCCGGGGCAGGCCTCTTCTTCAATCTTCTCGGTAACTTCTGTGACTCCTAAGCACCTTTACTTTTTTAGATCTGCAAGGGAATTGAGAAAAATGGGAAATAGGAGGGAGATCAAAGAAGTGAAATATAACAATGTGGTTTAGGATTTGGCACAAGAATGACATTTATCCATTTAAAATCTATATGTGTTATCTTTTGACATAAGCAGTCCAACACTTGTACATGTTATAGTTCAATATGTATAGGAGAAATGTTTGTTTTAATGTTGTTTGCATAGTACTCCATTATGACGTGAAGTTATTAGGAACTAGTCTATTTTTGGACATTATTTGCAAATGATTTGTGATTTACTTTTTTTTAAGGTACATACAGGTATATACTACTATATTTGTATGGTAAATATATGTATTTTGCATCGTATCTTCCTATCCGCGTACGCCTCATTGAATGAATATTTTAAACTTGAGTGCATTAGCGAATGTGCCTATAGATTATATGTCGTTCTAAATGCCTTCTTTATTTGCCAAAAAGGATAGAGAAGATGATGCAAAATTTTCTATTGTGTTGGGGTGAGACTAAGAGAGGATTTCATGCGCGGAAATATGTTTGCCTACCAAAAGAGGTAGGAGGTCTTGGTATTTGTCAAATACTTTTGATGAATAAAGCTCTTTTGAGTAAGTGGTTATGGAGATACGGGGTTGAAAGGATATTTTGTGGAGAGAAGTGATTAGATTGAAATATGACCCGATGTGCATCAATCGGGTTCCAAGACATCCAACAAACGCATATGGTATGAGCACTTGAAAGACAATTTTTAACTACAAGACAATTTTTACCAAAAGTGGAGATGGTTGTTAGGAGAGATGGCAAGGTAAAGTTTTGGGACGATGTTTGGTGTGGGGATGAACCCTTCAAAGACTAATTCCCAAGATTTTTTGTCATAAGAAACGTGGACCAATAAAGGAATTCGATAGTTATATCGATGGTGCATTGAGCTGGAATCTTTATATTCATAGGGGTTCTCTCTACAAGGGAGTTGGATGAGTTTGTGGATTTATCCGGGATGTTGGAAGGGGTGAAGTTAGGGAATCTAGAAGATAAATGGGGTTGGAAAGAAGATAGGAACAAAGGTTTTTCAGTGTGTTCGTTATTTTCCAAATTGGTTAGGAACCAATTACCAAGAGTTCCGTTTTTTATTTGTGGACAAAGTTCCATCCAAGGTGGAGCGCACAGGGACATGGAGCTAGATGTTACTTTTTTTTTGTGGTGCTACCGAAAACCACTATACACATTCTACTTCATTGTAATTGGATGAGTGTAATATGGAAAAATATCATAACTACTTTTGGTTTGTATTGGGTTATGTTGAGATCCATGGAGGAAGTGTTGAAGTCTTGGAAGACTCCGGATTATCTAATACCCAAAGGAAAGTTATAGTGGAATTTAGTTCCATTTGCAGTTTATTGGGTTAGGTGGTTGGAAAGGAACAACAAAATATTTTTCGAACAAGGTTTCAAATAAGGACAAATCATAATGGAAATTTTGATCTTTTTATGGAGTTGGATATCTCATTATCCATCCTTCAAGGGAGTGTACTTCGAGTCTTTGTTTGCCAAATGAAATATGTTGAATTGGGGCCTTAACGCTTTTAAGGCTACCTTGCCATGTAATCAATTTTTAAAAACACGATAGGATAACATTTTGAAGGCCTTGTTTTATATGGATAAGTTTGAGAGACTGAATATTCCTTCCCCGCACCTCAATCATATTACGCTAGGATGTAGGTGTTTTCTATGTGAGTGAAGAAATTTAAGCTAGGTTATTTATGTGGCGATTATGATTAATCGGCGATTTAGTGTAAATCGGGGGTAGACCGATTCGAACAGGGTATTTAGTGGTTGGGTTTAGCGGTCACCGATTAATCGGTGATAAATCAAGATTGTTCTGTTGGGTGGTGGTTGTCGTCATGTTGGCTGGTGGTGGTTGTCGTCATGTTGGCTGGTGGTGGTTGTTGTTTTATAATGTGCATGTTTTGGACATGATTACATAATTTGCTCTATAATATGACTTTTGTTACTCTATAATACTTGTCTTATTAATCTTTGTTGTCAAGATATGTTATTTAATATAATTTTCATTAGTGGTAGTATAAAAATGTATACTTTGAAAAAGTAGACTGATTAATCCGCTTAATTTTAGATCAGTCCTGGATCACAAGGGGTCCATTATCTGCATTTTCTAGATAGCATTTAAGTTATCTTTCTTTTTTCATTGGATGTAGATGTATCGTATTATGCTTTGATGACTTTTTTCTTATTTTTATTTTTTCTAAAAGTCTTTGTTTTGAGTCAAGGATGCATGGACATGGATACGCGCGTCGTGTCGGACACGATACGCTTCGACAATTTTCCAAAAACTAGAACCCGCGGGGACACGTCGACACGCCATACTATTTTTTTAATGTCATATAAACATAAATAGCAATATAATAAAGTGCCTTCCTAGAGTGTCTTGAAGATAAGACACTTTGTTACAAGAAAAAAAAATAAAGTAGAGAAAAATAGAGGAGAGAATAAGCAAATGAGAAAAGAAGCATAAACTATCTCTATGCTTTAGTGGTTGTTTGCCCTATTTGTCTTAAATCACAATTGAAAAAGTCATTCACTTCAGATGGATCAACAACCATTAAATTAGGTCTTTATTTACAAACATCTAAAAGTAAAAAAATAAAACAAAGTTGGCTTTTGAGTCTTGACTGTGTCCTGACCAAGTTTCGAGTGTATCGGAGGCGTATCTAACACGTTGACCATGTGTCTGACACCTGCTGACACATTGACCAAGTGTTCGATGCGAGTCAGAGAAGTGTTGGTATCGGATACGTGTCAGACACAGACACAGCAAGTTTTTTGAAGAGTCTGTGCTTCCTTGTTTTGAGTCAATATTTGAAAATTTTGGTACATGTAAAAAAAAAAAATACTACTAAGAAAATAATTTTTATCGGGGAGAAAAAACAATCAAAATATTCTCCTTAAATATTGTGGAAGATGCTTATAAAGTTTTGTATCCATACAGTGGCTACCTAAACTTGATAGTTTAGCGTTATAGAAACCATTAGGTTCTGTTGGTAACTCATGGTTTTAAGTATAACATAAATTAATTATCACTTTAGAAAATATTAAAATTAAACTATTACACTCTATCGGACGATTGACTATCTATTGGAATCTAAAGATGACAATCTTGGTGAGCACAAATTATTCACCAGTTTATCCAAATAGATCCTACTTTTATGGTATAGCGTAGAAACTTACATGTTATAGTTGTTCGTCAGTGTGCATTTCCACTCCTTATGCCATGTGATGAATATTTTGTAGGAGTGGAATGCTCCGAGACCAAGGCACCTTCCTTTGCTCAAGGGGGCTTTGCAACGAAAACCTGTGAGTATGATAGTTGCTAAGGCATCATTCTTTTCTAGCAGTTGACTTTTACATGCAAAATTGGTGGTTAAGTGGAAAATATCATTTAGTTTATGTTTGTCATGCAGTCTTATGGACAACTATCTGACCTCTGGTCTCCCTTGGTTAACCATGGATGGAAACCTTGTGTTGATTCTTCTTATGACCCTGGTAAATGATAAGATGGTAGTTGCCTTTTATGTTGATGTTTAAAATAAAGTAATGAGGGCCTGAAATTTTGAAAACACTTTCTATTGTTGGTAATTTGAAATTATCTCTCAGTTGGTTCTTTTCTATGAATTGCAGTCTTGCCAATGAAATCTGAAGGATATATCCAGGTATTTCTTGATGGAGGGTTGAACCAGCAACGGATGGGGGTGAGTCAGTTTGTTTTCTTAGGTAAATTTTGTTATCTTATTACACAGGCGTGTACATAAAGGAAAGAATTTCCACTTCTGTGTATTGTTTGATTAGTTGTTGGCCATATTTAGGCCTGAGATTTTGGATTGGGTATATTTTTTTTGCAAAATGTGATTTTTTTTTTTGGTTGTTTTGCTAGAGCTCAACTGAGCTCTCTGCAAATTTGGGGTTTTCTTTGGTGATGCCCAGTGTGGTCAAAGTTTGAAGGTGCAGGGCAGAACACACATTCAAGCATGAGGTGCAAGGCGCAAGGAGAGGCACACCTTATCAACATAAGGCGCACTTGCCTTATTTACTTTTACATAAATTGAGGCATATACGATTATATTTGATAAATATCATTGAGCAAACAAGTAACAAAATCATTTACTTTTACATAAATTGACGCATATTCGATTATATAATTTATATTTGATAAATATCATTGAGTAAACAAGTAACAAAAATTGCGCAGCAACATAAAATACTTGCAATCCAAATGAAAACATAATAAGGTTTAGAAAAATCATATGCATAAGCGTTATATATATATATATATGCATAAGCGTTAAATCCAGATGGTCACATGAATTTTTCATTTACGTATCTAAAACTCACGAGGTAAACTAGTTTTCATTCTTTACCATTTCCCTCATCAACCTTGTCACAAGAGACTAATCTCGATCATAATTTTCTTCACATTAACCCGTTCCTTCACTGTTCACTTCAAAGTTTCATGATCTTGAAAATCATAATAATCATAATGGCGAGGCAGAAGATGAGAGAAGAATGGTGAGGGTGGAAAAAAAATTTGTTGTAGATAGAAAAACGCAAAAAAAGAGGAAGAAAATATGAAAAAGAGGAAGAAAGAGGAACTAGGAGGGGAAGGGAGAAGATCAGACAGAAGAAAGAGAAGTGGCCGAGTGTTGGAAAAAAAACAAAGCGGAAGGAGTACCTGTATGGTTGGGTTGCAACAAGTGTTCGTTCTGCCCCAAATCTCATTCTGTTATCTCAGTTGCAAGTGGGAAACAGAAAATAACTTGTCTTTTTTGTTTTTTATGATCGAGAAAAAAAATATTAACTTGCATTCCAAACAGAAAATAACTACATATATGGATTTATTTAAAGGTGAATTATTTTTAGCCAACAAAAAATATGGTAACATATATAAGAAGATCTTATAGAATTAGTAAGGAGTATACCTCACCTCCGGCCTGTGCAGAAAAAGGTGCATGACACATTGGCTCACCTTGCCTCAAGGCACTTGCCGTGACTACAATGGTGATATATATATATTATAGAATTAGTGAGGAGTATACCTCACCTCTGGTGCTATGCACAAAAAGGCGCATGCTTTAACCCATTCCTCACCTTGCCTCAAGGCACTTGCCGTGACTACACTATGATGCACTTGTTACTCCATTGTACTTTTTTTCCAACAATATCTCATTTTGTTTCGATTTTCTCTTTTTCCCCTTAGATTTGTGACGCAGTTGCTGTTGCGAAGATTTTGAATGCTACACTTGTGATTCCACACCTAGAAGTGAATCCTGTTTGGCAAGATTCAAGGTACTTGGCAGACTTTCTTCCAAGGTAAATCTTGTTTTCATTTTCAAAGAAAACACTTTTATGAGTTTACACTTGCTTCTGCAGTTCATTCGCAGACATATTTGATGTGGATCACTTTATTGATGTCCTCAAGAATGAAATTTCTGTAGCTAGAGAGCTCCCTAGAGAATATTCATGGAGCACAAGAGAGTACTATGCTACAGGGATTCGAGAGACAAGAATTAAGACAGCACCAGTTCGTGCTTCAGCTGACTGGTATCTGGAGAATGTTTCACCTGTATTGCAGAGGTTAGTAATTACATGGACCTTCTTCTCAGCTAGTTTCATGGTTAAGGCTATCGAACATAAAATCCAAGCGCATCTTTGCATTTCCTAGTTGACCTTATGTTTTTTTTATATTAACTATGTTGGGCACCCCACTCTAATACCTTTGCCTTTGGTGTACTCCATGTTTGGGCTTTACACTCCCCTCCTCATACTTTTCTTTTGACATACTTTTATGTATTTATTCTGCAAAATCTTTAACATTGATAAAAGTAGAAAATCCTAGCCAGAGCTTTCCATTTGATACCAATTTGGAGTTTGGACAGTTACACTTTTCATTTTTTGGGAGATGTAATAATTTTTGTTTGTTGATTTTAATGTATATATTGTTTGTAAATGAAAAGAAAATATAAATAACACTAATGCTATTTTCCCATATAGAAGTGCTACATACTTTTGGAGTTTCTTTTCTCTCAAAGAATGTGATTATGAACCTTTGCAAAGAAAACTTTGAAACAATTTAGATGGTAAGTTACCAAATGAAGACAGTGGTGCACAAAAAAAAAGGATGGTTTTCTAAGATTAAGAGCAAGTCAATAATTTCTGGAAATTTGGTGATGGCATGTGTTAGGTCCAGGGTTTGGAGAACTTCGTGTTTCGAGATGTCACATGGAGTTAAGGTGAGTCTGGTCCAAGCGGGGCAAGATGCAAGTACGACAGGTGTGCAACTCGCATTTGCTAAGGCCCAGATGCGGAGCCAGAAATTTCTTTGGGTTGGGGAATTTTAGAATTTTCATTTCAAAAACATAGTTTGAAAGCTTTAATGTATTTTTTACATAACAATAAAGAATTATAAATTTCACAACTAAAATATCATATTTCAAAAGAAAGAAAATATATTTTATTTTAAAAGATAAGTGATCTTCTTTTGCGATGGTAGTGAATAAGTTGTAACCAGTACATCAATTAGGTTGAAGTATTTGTTTTAATTGGAAGTAATGATTGCATATTCAGTTTAATGGTAAATAGGTCAAATAGGTAAGAATGGTAAATGATTATGGTCAACGGGTTAAATGTTGATACAAATAAAATAAATACTGATTATTCAAATTGAAAATAACAAACTGTAAACTAAATATTTGTCATCTTATATTCTACTTGTTGGGCCATGTTAAATTCTCCAAAGCCCAATACCAGACTGAATCAGAAGTACATGCTCTTCCTTTTTTGGAGCAGTGTAGTCAAGGCGACCGCTTAGGTGCGCCTTAAGGAGTTTTTACATAATTTCACCGCAAAATGAGGCAATGTTGTTTGGTGAAATGAGGCGTCCACCTCGCACCACTTCACCGCCTCAACTGCCTCAGCCAAAAATGGGTAGTAGCCAACCCATTTTTAGTCCAGTTGCAGCAAAAGAGGTTGCAACCCACTTTATAATAGGGTTTTAAGTTTCTTAGTGTAATAGTTGTTGCTCCTTGTTGCTGCCATCAGAGACTCAGAGTCTTCATCTCCTCTTTGCCTTCAAATTAGGAATTCCCAAATAACAAACAAACAAGATAAAACATTTTTAAGTTTTGATAAATATGTCACTTTTTTTAATATGTTTTGGAGAAAACATATCATATTTTGATCAGTCTATGATAAACATCAATCTTGATTTTTTCATAGCATAGTTCAATGATTTTTATGCTTTTGGAATACCAATAGTGACTATACTCGTGGATTTTTACCAACCATTTCCACAATTTCTTTTAACACATGCTCAATATTTTCAAGTTTTTATTTTTTCAAGATTATTGATTTTTAATGATTTAGTGGATGTTAGCAAGTTACTTGACACTTATATAGTGCATCTTTTCGCTATGCTATGCAATTTTATTATATTTTCATTTCGATTTTAGGTAGTTGTGTCACTTTTTGTACATATTTGCTTATGATACTTATCAAAATGATGATGTATATTATAATAAAAAAAATCTTTTAAAAAATAAAAAAAAATCTTTAAAAAATGTTAAGACCGCCTCAGTGAAGTGAAGCTACCGCCTCGCCTACCGCCTCAGGTGTTGTCAGGCCCGTCCACCTCGCCTTCACCTCAACGCCTTAACTACAATGCTTTGGAGTGCCCCACCATTCTCTTGGGACCTACTAGAAAGCATGGTAAAATAACAATGTTTTCAAATATTGAACTTGCCCCACCCCACTACAATGTGGCTCTGCCCCTGCTGAGGCCCTAATCCAGTTTTCAAGTTATGAAATGTACTTTGGTGCAGCTGAGCTATTTGGCCAATCTTAAGTAGAAAATGGTGATTGAATCCCCTCTCCCCGTCCTTCCAAACCGACCTATCTGCTTCATTTCCAAAATAAAAACTTCCACTTTCCAAAATAAACACTTCCAAGTTCTAAGCACCCAGAAATAGTAGCAAACTCATCTATCTCACACCAACTGGAAGAGTATTGTACGTAGATGAAATTCCAACTGCAATAAGCCATTAACCTGCCTGCTAAACTCAACCACCTTGCCATGCTTCCTATCACATAGAGCAAAATTTCTTAAGGTCAGCAGGGCCTATCGACCTCTACCATGGCGTTTTGGGGGTTGTAGCTGGGGCTGATGGCAGTTGGAGCAAGTTAGTGGGAGCAGATATGAGAGATTACAGCAAGTGGGTTTGGTTGAGGTGCAATGACTCGAAGTTTGTTTTCGTTGTATGCATCTCCAATTCAGTCGAATGAAATATATTCTCCAACAGCCTGAAATCTCCAATTCTCGTTGTTTTGAGCATATTTGAATTCCCCTTAGTCGAGGGAGCGGTTTGGTTTGTCCTCTTGGCCATCGATTTTGAGCGCTATACGATATTCTGGTGTATGTGAATCACCACATTGAATAGTTTAGATGATTTATAAATAATAGGGACAGAAACTTAAAATGGAATAGAAAGATGTTGAATTGATAATTCCTTGTCATTACCCTCAGTTACGAGGAAATAGTTTACAGACTTCACTTTGGAAAGATGTCAATGAATAACATAATTAATAAATTAAACGGTTTTAATTATCATGCATCGTGCAGGTTTTTGTATTTATTTCAGTGTTAAGTCCTAACAGGACACTAACACATAACTTACCATTTTCGACATGCGTTTCACAGGTTTGTTTTTCAATATTGTAGATATATATATATATGCTTTATTCTAGTATTTATTCAATAAAGGACCACATTTTTTTTGCTATTGAATAATTAATCAATTTAACAATAAAAATACAACCATTGTGTCCATGCAATTCTGTGGTAGACCTAATTCATTGTTACCATGAATTAGTCATGTAACTTTCCTTTCGCTGTATAGATAGTGACTGGACATGTTCGTACATGGTATCTCCTTAACTGACTACTCTGTCCATAATGATTATTCCTTTCTAGAGCTTGCAAATTGTCCTAATATGGATCTTATTGTCGTTTGACTAGTTATGGAATTGCTGCCATTGCCCCATTCTCTCATCGTCTTGCTTTTGACAACTTGCCTATGGAAATTCAACGTCTGCGGTGTAAAGTCAATTTTCAAGCATTAGCTTTTGTTCCCCATATTAAAGCATTGGGAGATTCGATTGTCAATCGCCTTCGATCTCCATCCAAGAGTGCAGTTGTAGGTAAGGAGTACCTGCAGGAGACAACAGATAACAAACAGGGAACTGGGAAGTTTGTTGTGTTACACCTTCGATTTGATAAGGTATGTTTCCTTAAATGAACATTTAGGTGCATTTTTATTTTTATTTTATTTAAAAAAAATTTGGAAAAAAAAACAATATAATGTTATAGTGTAGAAAAAGAGGAAGAAAGAAACTATGGTAATTATAAACTTCCCAGTTGCAAACTAAAACTTCTTTCTGTAAAGTATAAACATCCTCTCAGGTGATAGGAAAGTCATGGATTGTCATTATCTAGATCCCAGGGATTTTTTTACAATGTCTGAGATACTTATCTATGAAAATCCAAAAATAAAGGAAAATAAATAAATACATAAAATGGTGTTGTTTAGCATGTGGCATACTGGTTATGTGCCAATAAGTGGATTGAGCTGTCAGTTTACATACTTCCACACTAGTCCCTCTCTTAACTGTAATATTTAGAACCATAGCTTGGTTTATTCGACATTCTAGTTAATTCTTGAATGGGTTCTATCTTCACATATGTTTTTTTTTAATTCCAAGGATATAGCATTTATAGATGATGAGGATCTACATTTTCTCTCATCTTTAGTATAATCTATACGCAGGATATGGCTGCTCATTCAGCCTGTGATTTTGGTGGCGGTAAAGCTGAAAAACTGGCTTTGGCCAAGTACCGACAAGTGCTCTGGCAGGGAAGGGTTTTGAATTCTCAATTCACTGACGAGGAATTGAGATATCAGGGCCGTTGTCCATTGACCCCAGAGGAGATTGGGTTATTGCTTGCAGCATTGGGTTTTGACAACAATACACGTCTTTATCTTGCCTCCCATAAGGTTTGTAATCGTCTTTGTGATGCAATGGGGAGCATTTCAATGGTCCTGTAGATCTCGTAACCGTGAATTCTCATGTTTCCAGGTCTATGGTGGGGAAGCAAGGATAAAAACTTTGCGCAATTTCTTTCCCATGATGGAGGATAAAAAAAGCCTCACCTCTAAAGTAGAAAGGGAGAATATCATGGGAAAAGCGTCTTTACTAGCTGCAGTTGATTACTATGTTAGCATGAACAGTGATATCTTCATATCAGCTTCCCCTGGCAATATGCACAATGCATTGGTAAAAGAACTGAATTAATTAAAGTGCTACATTAATAGAGAAACTAGTTATGTGCATAGCTAAATACTACTATGTGGGGAGCTTTCCCTTTAATGTCAGCAGGAACATACCCTTACCAGATCTTTATTTTGTACAATCAGGTGGGACACCGAACCTTTGAGAACTTGAAGACAATAAGACCAAACATGGCTTTGTTGGGTCAGCTCTTCTTGAACAAGAGCATTGGGTGGTCAGAATTCCAGAAGGCAGTTGTAGATGGACATAAAAACAGA
The DNA here is from genome assembly GCA_963556465.1 of Berberis vulgaris. NCBI lineage: Eukaryota > Viridiplantae > Streptophyta > Magnoliopsida > Ranunculales > Berberidaceae > Berberis > Berberis vulgaris. The sequence continues at coordinate 24,724,780 of OY747125.1, forward strand.
CAAGGGCGTGTCAGGATAAGGAAGGAGAAGCAATCAATATATACATACCCAGCTCCTGATTGCATGTGCCCTGTGCGCTCATAGGAGAAGCCAACAACATTACTCCCCTTTCATATAGTTTTCTGTGTGTCTGTATCATGATTATTCTAGCTATAAATAAACAATGTCCCAATCTAATGTGTTCTTCTCGTCTGACTACTGGGTAAGAATTGTATTTGTACAATGTGAATTTTAGTTAGATGGTGATGAGAAGTTTTGTTTCCACGCTATTGAGCATTTAGAATGTATCCCTCCCTAATGGGGAAGGTTGTGAATCACTCGCAATTGTAATTGGAAAAAAAGTTTTATGTTCAGTGATTGATCATATGTAATACTAGTCTACTGGGCCTTTTACTGGAGAAACTCCCTGAAAATGAGAAAAGTTTGTCGAGGAATATCCTGCCAAAGAATGTTCTTCACCCCTGTTGGAATTTGCTCATTGCAACATATTTATATTTTTTTTATTTTTAATCTAACTATTGATTCATTCCGAAGTTGCAATGAGATTTTGGAGCTATTGTGTATTGACGGTGCATATGGGCTGGTTTCCATTACCGAAACAAAATGAAAAGAGTGATTCTATGTGTCGAGGGAAAGGGCGAGGAAACCAGTTGCATATTGAGACACGCCATAAAGAGTCAGTTGCCACCAAATTTATGCCAAGGTTTTGTTAAGAATTATATTAGTTATATAATTAGGAATACCTATATTATTAGGACTACCTATTTAATAGTGAATGTAGTTATTGAGGAACACCGGAATAACCTGGATTAGAATTACTTTTCCTTTCTTAGTAAGGATTCTATTTGTATCTCTATAAGATATGAATAAATTAAATGTTCTACATTATTTAAAAGTTATTTTGTTTGACATGGTATCAGAGCAGTGATCTTGAAATTTTGCTACGGTTGTTTGTACGTACAAGTAAATCTCTGGGCACTTGGCTGCAATTTAAATTTGGTTGTTGCATGAGGGACTGAGTTGATATCTTGTTGGCTGCTCTGTGATTGAACTTGGTGGATTAAAGTATTTTTTGGGTATTGAAGTTACTCACAGGGAATTTTTTTTATATCACAAAATAATATATTTTTGATTTATTGCGCCGGATGAAGTAGGATGAGATATCTAATTGGTACTACTACAAAATTCGCTCCTTACGATGCAACTTATGAGAAGTGGGTAATGGAGAATGTTATTGCAGAGAGTTGGCTCATCGGTGCCATATAACCGAATGTGATAAAAAGTTGGCTTATCGGTGTTAGATAATGGTATGTGATGAAAAGTTGGCTCATCGGTGCCATTGAACCGAATGTGATGAAAAGTTGGTTCATTGGTGCCATAGAACCGAATGTAATGAAAAGTTGGTTCATCGGTGCTATTAAACCGAATTTGGCTCATAGGTGCCACAAAACTGAATGTGACAAATTTGTTTATTCGTCATCCTACTTGCTCTCGGAGACTACTTCCCGCGGGTTATTCATTTTTGTGTTGTTGCTTTGTTGCTGCTGAGTTGTTGTCTTGCTGGTTTACCTTTGTTGATTTCCTTGTCAAGCTAGTATTTACGATATATATGCCCATCTTGCAGGGGAGTGTTAAGAATTGTAGTCGTTATATAATTAGGATTACCTATTTAATAGTAAATGTAGTTATTTAGGAATAACCGGGATTAGAATTCATTTTCCTTCCCTAGTTAACATTCTATTTGTATCCCTATAAATACCTCATTGTGAAATGAATAAATTAAATGTTCTATATTATATAAAAGTTATATTGTTTGACAAGTTCTTGGTGTATGATCAAATCAAAGTTGTTGTCATTGTCCGCTTCAAAGCGATCAAACTAACTCTACCTATTCTTCGGCAGAGTACCATTAGTATTGGTCACCAAGAAGCCATAGGTAACTTCTAACATAATCCTGTTGCATGGTACATCTGTTAAGAGTAGAATATCATTAGGGTTACTACACATGTAGATTGTAATAACAATCCATCATTCGAAGAATATGAAATAAGTTCAGAAATCCATCATTTGAAGAATATGAAATAAGTTCAGAATTGCCAGGATGATAAAGTCTGATTCAAAAGCCATGTTAATGTTTTCCTCTATGGGAAAACAACCTATGTGTGTAACGTTTGTGTTTAGTTTTCCCAAAATTAACTTGTTCATTGCTCATTGCTATAATCTCAAATCAAATTACTATCATTGCAACAATCAAAACGTATTTAATGTAAGACGATAGTAAGTCATCAGATATCCATTTTCCACAGGAGCTCCAAAGAGGCAAATACTCTTTCATCGATATATATGATAATCGAATCAGCTATATATGGTAATCAAATTATTTGACCTGATGGGGATGGATGACATTGTTCAAATTGATACCTAAAGCGGTGGTTTAAACGTCAATGCTATAAAATGGACAAGCTCTCCTCCCAGGCATAGTGTAACTTAAAACAAAAGGATATCTAAAAAAATAAACCTTTTTACATTGACGAAATTCAATTTCGATTAAACTAAGGAATATGTTTGGTTGCACAAAAAATAGACATGAAAAATTTCTGAATTCGATTCTGAGGCCTCCCCCTTAGAATTGCAGTGGGAAAACAGTCTTATAAAAAATTGATTTCATGTCAGTAATTAGACAACCAACAAGCAGAAATATGCATAAAAAGGGAAATGAATTTCATTCCCCAACTAAAATGGCTAACCAAACATACCCTAATACTAGGCAAACTGAAAGTTGATTCAATGCATGGAAAATCTTAGAATTGTTGGTTTCTCCAATGTGATCACTTAAGTCTAGGGAAAATATGGTCCTATAATTAGGGGTGGGCACGGGACGGGATGGGACGAGATATACCCATCCTTATCCCATCCCGTTCATACGGGATCGGGACGGGACGGGATGGGAAAAATCTCATCCCGACCTCGTCCCATCCCAAACGGGTTCGGGACGGGACGGGATCAGCGTGCCAATCTTCTTCACTTGCAGAATTAAAGCATAACTGCTGAAATGCAAAACTGGGTGCAGAATTAAAGCATAATTGCTGAACTGCAAAACTGTTTACAATGTCCTGAGGATACAGAATTACAAGTCCTCAAACCTTTTTTTTCATTCCTTTTTTCCATTGGAAGACCCATTCAAACATCCCCGAAAACAGTGTTCCTGACTTTTTTGTCTAATAACTCTCTAAATGGTTCATTTACTACTAATTGCACAACAATCAGGTCTAATGTGAGAAACTATTTAAAAGCTATGCAAATTGTACTAAAAAGTTTTTGCAACAAGGTCGGTCACCTATCCAATTGACAAAGAGTTCTAATAACAAATTTAAATCCAATTCTTCCAAAATGTAATAATTCACAACAACTTCTCTTCGCCTCAAATTACAATCCGAAATATGCATGAATTTCAACTAGATCCAATTTTTGCATTCAAAGCCTTCTAAACCTGTGAGATCATTAGCACATACAAAATTGTGTCGAATTCAAAGCTACAGCTATCATCAAAGTACAAAAGAAAACTAATTGAATAACTTGGAACAGAAATCTACACAATATCACAAACAAGAATCTAATTCAAGACACTCTAAAGTTCATTCAGATCTCAAAATTGCACAGTAGAATAAGAAACTTCATATTTGACTAATAAACTCAATAGATCTCAAATCAGAGAACCGAAATATACAAACTAGACATGGAAACTAACAATTCAAACAAAATTCGAAGCAAAGTTGATCTAAATCAATCGAAACAGAGAGAGCGAAAGAAAACGCATGAATGAAAGAGGAAGAAGAGATGAGATGATCACCTGAACACTAGTTGGCTGGACTCGACTCTCGGCTGAGACAAGTGCGGTCGCAACAGCATTAACAGTCTCTACAGTACTGTTGTTCGCGCTTCTCATCTCTCTCAACCTCTCTTCGATGATCACCAAAACAAACCAAAAAACCCTAATTCGTTCAAAAACCTTCCATCAAAGAAGACTTCCGATCAAATCCTCACGAATCCGTCGGTCTCCGGATTGGGTTAGGACACTCTGGAATCTGGATCGAGGGGACGAGGTGTGTCGTCGTCGTCGTGTGCTTGCGAGGACACTCTGGATCTGAGCGAGGACACTCTGGATCTGAACGGTTTCTTGAATCTCGCCTTTCTCTATCGGTTTTCTCTTCAATCTTCAATCTTCTTGAATCTCGCCTTTCTCTATCGGTTTTCTTCTTCAATCTCGCATTTCTCTATCGGTTTCTTGAACGTTTGAACAACCTCTTCTCTGCTTTTGTTTTTTGTTCATTTGCTATAACCCTAAAACCGAACCAAAAGAAAGAGAGTCGAGAGATATGTTTTATCAGAGAGAGGAGAATTGAGAACAGTATTACAAAATACAAATTTAGAGATGTGTGAGAGATTCATTGAGATGTTGAAAAAGTAAAAATGTTATATACATCAGTATATTTTGTATGGGCATCCACAATTCTAAAATAAATAATTAAAAAAAATATTAATAATTAATATTAATAAATTAGTTCGGGACGGGACGGGATTGGCGGGATTGAAAATCTTCATCCCATCCCATCCCATTCTAGATCGGGACGGGACGGGATCGGGATGAAATTTTTCAATCCCATTAAGACCCGGAAAAATCGGGACGGGACGGGACGGGATCTGGATCGCGGGATGGGATGCCCACCCCTACCTATAATAGTTGTGATCACTTAAAGTTACCAAATGAAGTCAGTACATCATCACCAAAAACTTTAGCTTAGCCATCATAGTTGTGTTTTTCTTTTCTTGCACCAGTGAAGTAAATAGCAGCGACAGAGATAGAGCGAGCTAAGGAAAATGTAAGAGTGAGAAGAGAGATTGTGGAGCAAATCTTCTAACCATTCAAAGTCCTGTGAAAGCTAACTCCTCTCTTCTCGTCTCTTCTTTCTGGTAAGACTCATAAACAGAAATTTCTTCTTCTTCTTTGTAGTTGAAGTCGAATTCGAATTCCTCCATTCAATAATTAGTGGTTTCCTAAAACCCTCAGCATATTTTTTTTTACTAGTCTGCGGACCCCATGAATGATTACATGTGAAAGAATATCGAAATCCCAAGAAACCTCTTTCTAAAATTTTCAATGTAAATTTTTCTGATTTTTTTTCTATGGACATGTTGAATGCTGATATGCTAAAATGTCAGTAATTTTTTTTTTACTCTACTGGGCAATATACGTTGGTTTCAAACAAAGAAAAAAATGGGGGTTTATTTTTTTTTATATCTCAACTATAAATTTCTTTTCCAAATTGTTTCTCAGTTTCAGTTAATTATTAAAAATTGAGGATTATTGAATACCCCATACTGTCTAATTACCCGTTTGCTTTTTGATTCCTTAAAAAAAGGTGAATCCCTGTCGTGTTGCTAGAGTAGCCTCCAATCAAGATGAAAGAGTGTTGACTGATGTTGATAGTGGGAAGATTCTAGAGAAGCAGTTGGAATTCCAACCGACCTTCAATGAGTATTTGAAAGCTATGGAGTCTGTTAGGAATAGAGGTATGGCGCAGAAGAAATCTATTAAAGATGCAGCCAATGATTCTGATGGATTCAATTCAGGTTCGGAAAGAGGAAGTAATTTATTAGATTATATAGAAAGTAGTAGAGTTTTGAAGCATAATATGGAGAAGGTGGATGGAGGAGAACAGGGGAAACTGACCAAAATCATTCTAATGTTGTTGTTAGAAGGAGGATTGAAGAAAGTAAGGACTTTCGAGGAGGAGGTGGTGGTGGAGGTTTAAAGTATAATAGGGGATGGACGTGGACAGGGGATAAGTGAGAGAAATCATTCTCATGTTTTTGTTAGGAGGACTGAAGATAGTAAGGATTTTCGAGGAGGTAGTGGTGGAGGTTTGAATTATAATATGGAGAAAGTGGATGGACGTGGACAGGGGGCCAATGACCGAAATCATTCCAATGTTTTTGTTAGAAGGAGGACTGAAGATGGTAAGGATTTTCAAGGAGAAGGTGGTGGTTTGGGCAAGAAGAGGAATTCCATAGGAATGCAAAAGAAAGAGCAAGAATCAAAGGGGTTGCAAACAGCTCCTCCTCGAGTTAATAGTTCAGAACTTGGAACTAAATTCATTGCCAGTAACAAGAAGCTGCCGGATATGACGAAAACTTCTAGATCTGATTTTGAACGGAAGTCAAGTGAGAAGACTTTGAAATTTGGAAAGGGATTCTCCATAAGTGACATAGAAGCAAAACTAGATGAGGTCGATAAAGGTAGAGGTAGACAAAACTCCGGTAAGTTTATTAGAAATAAAGTTGAAACTAGTAGCAGACTGGGGAGGGAGCGGTCTTATCAAAGCCATAGTAATCCCAGGACCAATGGTGATGTCTGTGAGGCAGAGTTAGTTGGTCCTTCTAGCAAACTGAGACGCTCAAGATTGGAGGGAGAACAAATTTACAGCAAGGAAAATGCAAATAAAATTTCATTAACTAGTGCAAAACTCACTAGAGGCAGTAAGTTCTTCAAAGAGAAAGTTGAGCAAAATGATTTGGACATGGAAAGAGCTGCATTCAAGTCTTTTGAAGTATTCACTGATGTTAAGGGTGAGCCAAGAGTATCACGGGTGGAAATGGAACAGAGGATCGAGAAGTTGGCCAGATGGTAAGTGCAACATGCAATACATATCTCAAGTGTTCCATTTATGAAAAAACTGAGACTAGTTAGAGTATATCTGTTTATTAATTGATGTTTCTTAACTTTTTATTCCATAGCCTTCACCTGGTGCCTCAGTAGAGGAAAGTGTTGATCTTGTTCCTCTTCCACCCCGAAACCACCTTTCAAACCTCCAATTATGCTGCCGCTATGCGACCTCAATTCATGTATGTTGACCTACAAGCCAACTTGATAAGAATTCAACAAAGGTGTCTGTACCAAGCTGCTCCCATGTTGAACGTGAATTGCGTGAGTTAATATAACGATTTTCATAAAGAATTCGATGCTTATGAGGAATAATGTGATGAACCACTTGTTTGTGCTATTCAGAACTTTCTCCGTGGACAACATGTTTATATACCATTTTTCGTTTAATTCTCATAAATGTTTAGAAACTGAGCTTTGAGTAGTGCTCCCAAAGTACTGCACAACGCTTAAGCAGGCGACCTGGGCACCCGGGACCCTCTCCTCACCTAGCCTCACCTGGTGCCTCAGAACATAGGTCTTGGTTAAGGCATTGGGTGGAATTTAGATGAGATGTGATGCTTTGAAGAAAGAATGGAGCCTTTGGGGAGCCACGGCGAATCCTTAGTAACATAACGGATATGACTCCCATTTCCTAATCTGTGTTTTCCTAGTGCATGAGCAGCCAATGATAATTTTATTCCCAAAAAAGAAACAAATACCATATATACTATGCCTTTGATCTCTTTCTGAGCCTCTTGTAATAAACATTCAAGTGTAATAGTGTTATTCCATTCTCAGGAGGCAAAAATCCCATTTACTGATTTCTGGTGTACCATTGTCCTAATTCCTTCTAGTCTCTTGTGTTATTACTGCTATTCAGGGAAAGTAGAATTATCATGCTAGATTAATCAAGTTCAACTGGATTAACATATTTCTGTTTTGTTTAAGGTTGAATGGTACCGACATTGATATGCCCCAGTGGATGTTCTCTAAGATAATGCATAGTGCAAAAATTAGATTCTCTGATCATTCTATTTTGAGGGTTATCCAAATATTTGGTAAACTTGGTAACTGGAAACGAGTGCTACAGGTCATCGAGTGGTTTCAGTCACGTGAGCACTTCAAGTCCTACAGGAGCAGGTAAATCTTACTTCTTCTTTTTTAAATATATAATCTCGATGAGTTACTACATTCTTTACTGACACACACACCAAAAGAAAAAAGAAGAAGAAGAGGGAACTGATGCCTTCTCATCCTGTTGGTATTAAAAGACACACAATGACAGTTGTGAATGATGACACAAATATGTACATGACACATGGTTGGAACAGGTGACAAACTCTTGTTGACAGCTTAATTGACAAAAGATACAAACTGTGAGAACATGATTCTATTCCAATGGATGTCAAGTTTGTTGTTGATTTTAAGTTGATGTAATCTCTGGAGAGAATCCTAGTTTTCCCTTCAAGGAACCGTCTTTCCTATACTCTCTCCTTTTCTTTCTCAAACCATCAAGTTCACAATTAAATAAGGTAGTACCATGGCAAAATGATATATTTTATTTTATTTTTGTATGAATCTGTTTTTGTGATATTAACATAATAAACTACCAATTGCCATTTGAATTAAGCATTGAGGCTAGTTTGTACATCATGCACAATGTTCTTATGTGTTTAACACCTTTGAGATTAAGATTCTGCCAAATGGAGCAAGAATGGGGACTTTGCTCTAAATATTTTCACCATTGTAGTTAAGGCGGAGGCAAGGCGGACATGCTTGAAAAACGCCTGAGGCGTGAGGCGGTAGGCGGTAGGCGAGACAGACGCCTCAGTGAAGTAAGGCGGGCTTAACATTTTTTTCAAGATTTTTTTTATAATAAATTGAAACATATTAGCATAGTAGTATATATCATCATTTTTTATAAGTATCATAAGCAAATATGTACAAAAAATGACACAACTACTTAGAATCGAAATGGAAATATAATAAAGTTGCATAGCATAGTGAAAAGATGCACTACATAAGTGTTAAGTAACTTACAAACATCCACTAAATCATTAAAAGTCAATAATCTTGAAATAATAAAAACTTGAGAATATTGAGCATTTGTTAGAAGAAATTGTTGGAATAGTTAGTAAAAATCCACAAGTATGATCATTATTGGCATTCCAAAAGCATAAAAATCATTTAACTATGCTATGAAAAAATCAAGATTGATGTTAATCACAGATTGATCAAAACATGATATGTTTTCTCCAAAACATATCTAAAAAAAATGTGACATATTTATCAAAACTTAAAAACGTTTTATCTTGTTTGTTTGTTATTTGGGAATACCTGATTTGAAGGCAAAGAGGAGACGAAGACTCCGAGTCTCTAATGGCAGCAACAAGGGGCAGCAAGCATTACACCAAGAAACATAAAACCCTATTATAGAGTGGGTTGCAACCTCTTTTGCTGCAACTAGGCAGGTTGCAACCAGTTTTGTGCTGAGGCAGGCCGAAGCGGACGCCTTATTTCACCGCACCGCATTTTGAGGCAAAATTCTGTAAAAACGCCTTGAGGCACGCATAGATGGTCGCCTTGACTACACTGATTTCCACAAACTGGCCAATCAATGCAAATTGTGTTGACGTATCAAGGATGGGTGATGGAATTATTTTGGAAAAGATCCATATTGAGCAGTAAGCCAGTTATTTCTTCAAACATCTTTTGCCAGAAACACATCAGTGGAGTCCTAATTTGGATGGTTGGGGTTCTTCGATGATCACTTCACGAACTGCTGAGCATATAGATGCAAGAATCTCTGGAGTTGAGGTGCTCAGGTTTGATATTTGGCCCATGATGTGTTTTCAAGTATCATGGTTATCCCTGAGTGATGTTCTGTGTTAAAATTGGATGTCTTAAGAGTTGTGGTTGACATCCAAGAGTGAATTTTTCGATTGGAGATTAAAGTCCATCTTCTCACCCTTATGCCAAAAGTGCAAGGTGCGAGCTGTTTGGAAGAGTTCTGCCCTATGCAGTTAAAACGAAGTTTTAATGCTGAAATAATGATGTTATAGTGGCTAATGGACCTGATGAGTATAACGGCTGGATTTAACGGCAGGGCATAATGGGAGGTGTTATAACGGCCGTTATTCACTTACGTTTTATTTCGAAATGCAGTTATAACTGTAGTTACTATAAAAAAAAATCTGAATTTTTCGTTTTTCAGAGCAGAAGAGAAGTAGGGAAGAGGAGGAAGAAGAAGATGAGGGAAGAACTGAAGAAGAAGACATCGATCGAACATGCGTCTTTTCGATTTCTTTGAAGGGAAGGAGAAGAAGAAGGAGGAGGGAAGAAGAGAAGGGATCAACCTGCCATCGACCCCCCAACATGTTGTCTCTAAGGGAAGAAGAAGAAGATCGAGAAACTGACCTGTGTCTGCTGCTGCGAGGTCCCTGCTTTAACACTAAGCTCTCTACTGCTCTAACAGTAAGCTCTCTACTGCTCTAACAGTAAGTTAGTAAGTCATGCTTCATTGCTTCAATCTCCAACCTCTCTATGGTTTGTATCAAGCTCTGTCTCTGTCAAAATACAAAATCTCTGTTAAAATGTCAAACACTAAACATATTGATTATTTGTATTTATTATTCAATTTGTATTATCATTCAATTTGTTACCCTATTTATTGATTAATTTATTTTATCTACGATAGGTACTCAATGGAATTGTCATCACGAAGTTCAAAAATATATTTAATACTTTTTTTACTCTATAATACATTAATACTTAGTGGCGGTATAAAAATATATTTTGTTATATACCGACCGTTATAACCTATAACGCTCCTAGACCATTATGGGTCCATTATCTGTTTAACTGCATAGGTTTTGTCCAAACAATCTCGTCTCCATGGTGAATAATATCTAAAGTGGTCTCCTCTTGAATTCAAATGATGATGGCAGAGTTAATATTGCATTTCTTAGCTGACACAGTCCAAGATGGGTAGCTGATTGATAGTCCTTTAATAGAGAACGAATTGATCGACTCCAGATAGGTAGTTGGTAGCCTTTTCTGTAAGATAGATTTCGAAAGCTTTCAATATGATCAGTTGGTCTTTCATCTATTATATTTTGGGTAGATATGGGTTTGGCAAAAAGCTGAAGAGATGGGTAAACATTCTCGGTCAATCTTATTAAGATCTCCCATTGGTTTCTTCTGGGTAGCCAGGGGAATTAGACAATACACCAGTGGTACCTAGTTTGCAATACTTGTAGACGATATGGTGTTTTTCATTTATTCATGTGAAATCCAATTTACAAATGCTTAGATCCACCTTGGTTTGCATTACCTGCAATGTGCTGGGGATCACCTCCCTAGTAGAGATCTGCTTATTTGTAGGGGTATGGACATCTGTGGTGGTTGTGTGGGGTTTAACCCAGTGGAGGTAACCTCCTCTTGCACTATGTGCATGCCTCATGGTGATGCTACCTTGTCTTAGCCATATTTGGGTTTTGTTTGGCGATGGATTGGCATGTACGGTTATGGAGAGTTGTGTGGGAAGAATGACTCCTCCCTCAGTTGTGCCTGGCACCTTGTTTGGAATTCCATCCCTTACACCATATGTTGGATTTCATGGATGGAGGAGATTACAAGAATATTTGAGGGTGCGGCTCTTTAGGGATTGATAAGATCTGTATGGAATGTTTGATTCTTTTGTGGCATTGAGGATCAGCTGGAAATGAGCTAATGGCGTGCTTTATCAAAGATTTTGGTCATATGTAGTCTCGGGTGACGCCTAGACCCCTGAATTCCTCTTTCCACTTAGCCTGGCCAATGTGGAAGCCATAAGGCTGTGGTGAAATGCGCTTGCCCAGAGGCCTACGCAAGAGTCTTTGACCATAGCTTTATCTAATGGTCAAAGTCTACTGACTAGACAAACTGAATGCATAGAAAAGCCCTAGGGCTCGAGCCAACTAGAACCAAACCACACTAGCACATGCGACTGAAATACAAGAGTCAAAGAGGCAACGTATATCTACTACATTTACAAGTTGAGCCTGAGGGAAGAGACCAGCACTTGTGGATGAATCAGAGTGAGAACTAATCATGAAGTTGAAGATGAACCATCACAACACTTCAATCGTGATAATGACGAACATGATGGACTCAATTATGGTGAGCATGAGGTTCTATGAAGGTTGTTTTCTTGCTTTTAGGAGTTGATTTATCGTTATTATACTCTATCTGTATGATTGTGGGTTCCTTTTGACTCGTTGCTTTTGATGTTTGTTATTTGATTATGACTATGAATGCTTATAAGTTCGTGTTTTTATTTAAAATTGTGTAAAGTTGATGTGTTAAATGATATGCTAATATTGAGCATCCAAAAATTCCTAGAAAGCCATAAAAAAGTCTGCTCAGAGTGCTAGTCGCCCAGGCCACCCCCATTGCCTTACCTCGCTTAGCACCCGGGACAACATTGTTTTGGTCCCATTGGGATTACCTTCTCTTGACCACCAAAATCTCTTTAGTGTGGATTGTTTGGCCTGATGTGCCTTTTCTACTCTCTATGTAATGCTATTTCTCTTCTTCAATGAAAAATTGTTTCCTTTTGTAACAAAATGACAATACTAAATTTAGACAAATATAAATTAAGTGATGATGTATGCCTTCTATGACAGATTTATATACATGGCTGCTCTCAATGCACTTGGCAAAGCTAAGAGACCAGTGGAAGCACTTAATGTATTTTATGAAATGCGGGTATGGCAAGCATGAGTAAAATTTGTTGATGATCATTTCTCCCCTGAAACAAAATAACAGTTGTGAACTAATATATTAGTTTGACTTATTTCCAGAAAGAACCCTCTTCCTGTCCTGACCTTGCTGCTTATCATTGCATTGCCGTTACTCTTGGACAAGCAGGACACACAAAGGAGCTTTTTGATGTCATCGATTGCATGCGTTTTCCTCCTCATAAGAAGGTCAAGACTGGAATGCTTGAGACGTGTGATTCACACTTGGAACCAGACATTGTGATTTACAATGCAGTAAGTAATTCTTGCGGTTTATGCATCTGTAGAAAGCTATTAAGCTATGGTCCTATGTTGTAATTGTGTTCTACAAATAACTAAGTATTTATTATTATTTCTTTTCAATGTAGGTCTTTTTTTTTTTTTTTTTTTTTTGAAAGGCATAATGTAGGTCTTTAATGGTTGTGCTCGACGAAAACAATGGGAAGGAGCATTTTGGGTATTGCAACAGTTAAAAGAACAGGGCATGCAACCTTCTAGCACAACATATGGCCTTGTCATGGAGGTACTATGCTCTTACTTTTCAAGTACCGGATAATGAAAAATTTTCATCAAATCATAACTTTATAAAGAAAACCCCAATTGAGTACACACCATGTTGTGGAAAGTCTGAAATATGGAAGGAGCTTCGGAGATAAAGGTATAACGACTAAAGTCATCCATGAACACAACAAAGTAACAAAAACCAGGCAGTGAAGTAGCAGATTCAGTTCTCGACACATCATAATGAACACTTTGTAGATGCCATGCTTATTTTCGTAGCAATTTGGAATGGAACACAACATTGTTTAGAAAGTACACAGGCTTCACAATGCAACTCAAAAGACTTTAAGAAGTACAAGCTTCAAAACAGAAACAAGTAATGACCAAATCTGTTGTGCCATCGCACCAATAGATGTCTATCAATACTACTACTTTAAACAATGGAGTGATTTTGATGTAATTGGGATATTTATTAATATTAGCAATAGTAGTATTTTAGCAATATTAGACATTCTATTATTTTTGTAATAAGGATTCCAATTAAGATTCTCACATTTCCCATTTGGTTTAGGGTTTGATTTAGAATATAGGTTAATTATAAATAGGGGCGTAGGTTGCCCATTGTTACTTGGTGGATTGAATAGAAGTTATTTTGTTTATTGTCTATTTCTTTGCTTTCAGTTATTTCATTATTTCAATTTAGTTTATTTACTAGTATGAATCTATCAATTGCTATCAGAGTCGAGTGATTCTTATTGCTTGGTTCGATGCGGGAAAAAAGATCGAAAGAAAATTTTGAAGAAAAGTATGACAAAAGAAGAGTTTGTGAAGAGTATGCACCTGTTATTGGCAAAATTCAAGGCAGCAAGAGTAGACACGAATTGAATCTTCGATAAAGCGATAGAAAAGATAGATACCATGGGACATACCCAAGCAGTGACATCATCGGCCACCACCGTCAATGGTGGCGATGCAGGTCATATAGTACCTCTCTTCCAGTCGAGCAACCACAATCTGTTACAGTCAATTGTCCTTCCTCCATGGTCGATCGACCTGTTGTTCCCACCACCGTCAATCCTCAGCCTCCATCTCAACCACCACTACCGTCGAACAACTCGCTCGTCCCTTCACACCCCTGTCGATCGATCGCATTAGTTTTTACATATCAACACTTCGAACGCCCCCAACATCTATTGTTCGCCCTAGTAACTATTGATTGTTTCCCTGATTGACAACATCCCACTATCGCCTTCCCTGCAATAGTCCTCGATCGACTGAACCAATTGATGGTTCCACTCGATTGAACCCTTCCATTCTTCCCAACACTCGACCTTCTTCCTTCGTCCACCACCCCTTCGATCGCTCCATTCCTCATCCTCCTATTTTAGTTGAATCGAGGAGGAAGAATAAACACTTTTTCAACCAAGTCCCTCATATTTTCACTTCAGTCCCTGGTCACTATTTTTCGCTTGTCCCTGGACCCCTCAGACTATTTACACCATCCTAATTGTTTCGTACCACCACATATGCTTAATCCTAACTCTATTTGCAGCCATCGTCTAGACTAAGCACCACCACAGCTCGATGGTTCAAGTACAGTTTATCCTTGGGTTATTTACCACCACCAGACCGCTCACTTCACACCGCAGGGCAGATTTTTGGATTCAATTTGGGATAGTTTTGAAGCTAATTTCCAAAAATTCGTGCAACCATACATTGGACTTTTACATTGGATCTCCTTTGCGCCAGGGACTTCTCTATGACTGTCTTTGGTGGCTCCCTTTGGTTTTACGTGTTTGGATTCAAAGCATCTATAAAGGAAATGTTAGATGTCAACTTGTACTTGGACAATTCACATTCTGTTGGTTCTGCTCGTATGACTTACTCGGCTTCAAGCTTGTGGACAGGCTTCTTCAATTAGGGGAAGTTGATGTAATTAGGATATTTATTAATATTAGCAAAGTAGTATTTTTGCAATATTAGACATTCTATTTTTTTTGTAATAGGGATTTCAATTAGGGTTCTCACATTGGTTTCCTATTAGGTTTAGGGTTTGATTTAGAAGGTAGTTTAATTATAAATAGGGGCGTAGGTCACCCATTGTTACGCGGTTGATTGAATAAAAGTTAATTTATTTATTAGTTTATTTCGTGTATTTCTATTTCTGTGCTTTCGGTTATTGCAGACTTTCGTTTATTTACTAGTACGAATCTATCAGTTTTGCCACAAAAGTGGAAGTTAGCTTTGAATCCTACAAATAGAAGCCGTTTTCCTCAAGTCCACTCCAAATGACCATCCTCGTCTCCGGGTCCTTACAGTGTGATGTAAAAAAGGTTACTATGTAATTCAAACTTTACTACCTTTTGTAATATGACTAACCATAAAGAAAATTATTGGTAAACTTAGGAATAAGAAGAATAGATGACAACGTAAAATTTCGAGAGGCTGTAAATAGTAAAGATACAATTTGTGACACGGATTATATTCGTGCAGTACATAACACAGTTCATAGGAACAAAAAAATGATGAGAAGCTCCCAAATCTATGATCAAGGAAATGCCATCCGAAGGGGCAAAAACATGAAAGACTTGCTCAAAAATAGATTTGGAGGCAATGGGAGATCCCTCAAGCTAAGCTAATGGTTGATGGTCGATCAACGTTAGTACCATTATGGAACTCTTTAAGTTATAGAAATGGAGCTACTAGAAGAGACAAACTCGGTGTTGCATTGTGTGCCAAAGGGGTCCCTTGAATGGATCAAGCTTTTGGTCATGGAGGTGGATGCCAATGTACATTCCAAAAAAATTCCTTGGTGGGTCAATTACGCCCACATATCTCACATTATAGCTTGTCTTTCTCATCCGGTTTGCCTCCTCTTTAGGAAACTAATTGTTTGAGTGACGAAGGAGATTTTTAGACAATGATACTTCAAGCTCAAATTTTAACACATCGCTTGTCTCCTAACTATCCTCGGCTTGGAAGATAACACTTGCTTAAGAGAAGGAGGAGGTGTGTTTCTTCCTAATACTTAGTACCCTTGCATGCAGGGACGGAGCCACGTGGGGGCACTTGGGAATACTTGGTGTAATAGGAAGAATGGATGCTAAGTATTAGGGTATACTTGATTCAAGTGTAATAAGATGCAAGCAAGCCTAATTTTAGTTTGTCTCTGTTTAATTATTGGGAATACAAATATTTTCTCATGTTGCACATTTTGTAAACTTGTTACAGACGTATCCGAATCCATTGCAAGACCACCCCACATATTCAGTTGTCAAGTAAGTCTGATTTTTTTTTTTTTTTTTTTTTTTTTTTTTTTTTTTTTTTTTTTTACTCTTGTTGATTGATACATGTTTTTCTTGAACTTGTAGGAAGCCCTAATTTTTATCCTTCTTATCTCAATTTATCTGCCCAGCTGTTTGCACCCCTGCTAAGAATTAGCAGAATCTATACTTGTAGTTTTCATTCATGTACAAATGGTACAAAATTGTATTGAAAAGTTCTCACCAATTTTTGTCGTAATAAAATTACATCTATCTTTAAATGCATAAGAAAATATAATAACATGCAATAGACTTGTGAATTTTTTTCTTTTTTCAAATCTACTTTTCTGCTGTTGTTGAGTTGCTGTTGCTTTTGATGAATTGTTCCTAAACATCTTCAGGTAACTTTTTTTTTTTGGAAAGCATCTTCAGGTAACTTTAATTGTTCCAAATCAGCAAAATTAAGTTCATTGTATGAATTAGTGAAGTAATATAATTACAAATTTATAGTATTTTGATTAATTAATTATTTTTTTATGACTATGATTAAATTTAAAAAATATATGATTTAAACAAAATATACCGATTAAATCCAATTATTTTCGACTATTCCCGATTAATTGTAATTTGGTCCTGGATCGCGAAGCGATTTAACTACCCAGCTCACAACACACATTTTGATGTTTGGTTTTGTATGAGACATGACTGCATCACAAATCACATTCGTATAAGCAAGTAAAATATACAGTTTGAGTAGTAAGAAATACACGAAATTGATATGTGAATGTAGTGTAGTCAAGGCGACCTTTTAGGCACGCCTGAGGCGCTCCTCAAGGCGCTTTTACAAAATTCCACCTCAAAGTGAGGCAATTCGGTGCGGTGAAATGAGGCGTCCGCCTCAGACCGCCTCGCCCCGCCTCAGCCCAAAAACTGGTTGTAGCCTGCCCAGTTGCAACCTAATTTCAGCCCGTTTGCAACCTAATTGCAGCAAAAAGAGGTTGCAACCCACTCTATAATAAGGTTTTATATTTCTTGGTGTAATATTTGATCAATTTGATAAAGACAAGATAAAACATTTATAAGTTTTGTTCAATTTGTCACACTTTATATTACATTTTAGAGAAAACATACCATGTTTTGATCAACATCAATCTTGATTTTTCATAGCTTAGTTAAATGATTTTTATGGTTTTGGAATACCAATAGTGATTATACTTGTGGATTTTTACCAACAATTTCTTCTAACAAATGTTCAATATTCTCAAGTTTCTATTTTTTCAAGATTATTGATTTTTAATGATTTAGTGGATGTTTGCAAGTTACTCGACACTTATCTAGTTCATCTTTTTGCTATGCTATGCAACTTTATTATATTTTCATTTCGATTTTAGGTAGTTATGTCATTTTTGTACATATTTGTTTATGATACTTATCAAAATGATGATGTACACTACTGTGTTCATATATTTCAATTTATTATAAAAAAAACTACTATGTTGATATGTTTCAATTTATTATAAAAAAATCTTTAAAAAATATTTGTTCGAGGTAGTTGTCACTTTTTGTACATATTTTATTATATTTTCATTTCGATTCTAGATAGTTGTGTCATTTTTGTACATATTTGTTTATGATACTTATCAAAATGATGATGTATAATACTATGCTAATATGTTTCAATATATTATAAAAAAATCTTTTAAAAAGTTAAGACCACCTGAGTGAAGTGAGGCGTCCGCCTCGCCTCACGCCTGAGGCATTTTCAGGCCTGCCTGCCTCAACGCCTTAACTACAATGTGTGAATAACTACACAGTGAATGAGTATCATTATCATCAGTACTCATGACACCTAACATGGTTTGAGTACAGTGAGGTCTCCTCTCTGATTTGTATTTCAACCATTTTGATTTTTCTGTTGATTTCAATTCATGGCCCAATTTTTCTTTGCTGATTTCTCTCTGATGCATTGTCCCTGCAAATGAAATGTTTAGTCAACAAGCATTGTTCAAAACTTCATCAAATCATCAGTCAATAAGACATATATTTATAGTTAGTTGTTATACGAATACAACATATTTTTTATGATGCATTTGAATGAATGAATGTTTTATTGATATGTTTGGATTGGTCATTATTATTTATATTCATATGAGATAAAAAAAATATATTAAAAAATAAGTTTGACGCCGAGTCCTATTTTTTTGAAAATTGCCGAGTCGTCATGGCGTATCCGAGTCTGTGCATCCTTGGTTATGTGTCAGTCCTCAATATGGTTAATCCTCGCATGACCAGTAATATACATGCGAGCAGATTGAGACTACTTCAGATAGTTTGTTTCATCTAACGATGATGCACAACCCTGGGTGAAAGTCATTGCTAGTGCTCACACTAGCCACTACAACACTAGTATTGGAATTACTGCCTACATTTTGTCAAATGCATAATTTGCTAATACCAAGGCAGCACACTCTTCGGAAAACTTGTTCTACCCGTGTTCGACACGTATCCAACACCGACCTTGCTCGACACACCTCTGACACGCGTCAGACACATGGTCAACGTGTCGGTGGGTGTCAGACACAGTGTAGTCAACGAGTTGGACACGCCTCTGACACACCCAAAACTTGGTTAGAGCACAATCAAGACTCGACAACCAATTTTATTTTATTTTTACTTTTAGGCGGACGCATATAACTACATAATTTGAAGGTTGTTAATTCATCTAAAGTGAAAAACTTTCAATTCCAATGTAAGATAAAGAGGGCGATGAAGCATAGAGGTAGTCTATGCTTCTTATCTCCTTTGTTTTTTTTTATCTCGTCTATACATCTCTATTCTACTTTGCTTTTTTTTTTACGACAAAGTTTCATCTTCTTCTCCACTTTTTTACATCTTTTGTCTATATTTTTTCTTTTCCAACACAATTTGTACTTCATTTTCATCTCCATATTTCTTGTTCCTTTTTACTTAATTTTTTTCTTTATTAGATTATTGTTTATGTTCATATGACATAAAGAAAGAAAAAAAAAGGTATGACATGTCGTCAAGTCCCTGAGTCCTAGTTTTTACAAAATTGCCTAGTCGACGTGTCGTGTCCGAGTCCGACACGACACACATGCCCGTCCCTGTGCATCCTTGGCTACTACTCAAAGAAAAATGAAAGCATGTGCAGAGGGACATAGATCACGTCCTTTGACACAACTACCACATACGTATATAAGCCTCACCAATCAAATCCTCAACACTTGTAGAGTCACAATCGAACTACCACATACGTATATAAGCCCCACCAATCAAATCCTCGACACTTGTAGAGTCACAATCGGCCTTACATAGTGAAAATGACAATTCTCGCTAGGGGTGGGCATCCCATCCCGCGATCCCGATCCCATCCCAGTTTCGTCTCGAATTGTTTCGGGTCGTTTTGGGATTGATCAAACCCATCCCAATCCCGCCATGCCTCAATCTAGATCGGGATGGATATTTTCTATCCCGCCCATCCCCTTCCATTTTGAATTTATTTATTTAATAATTATTATAATTAATTTGAATCAAACTACTCTTCTAAAGGAAAGTTTAGAATGCATTGAAATTAAATTAAAACATATATTGTTTGAAAATTTACTTGCTTGATTTGATACTCTTTGTTTAGGTAGAAACTTCAATTTGGATATTTTAAGGCAAATAAACCTATGAAAATTTATATTTTTTTTCACATTTTAGATTGGTTATAGGACAATTATTCTTGTAGAAAATAAAGGTAATTTATGGTTTGAGTTAGTTTTGCACTATGAGTTATGTAATTGAAGAACATTGCTCCTAAATGTATCTTGTCTGAATGATATTTCAACTTTTGCGGAAATATGCAAACGGATCTATGAAGGGCCCTTCCATCTTCCATCATTCATTTGACAAACTTAATTCCATTGTAAGATAACCCTCCGATAATTTTATATGACATTTAATATTATTGTGATAAAAGTTATATGTATATAAATTTAAAATTATTGGTATGTGAACAATGTGAGATGAAATTTTTTTGCTATTTTCATTGGAAGACTATTTAGTACATGTTCATTCCGTCCCATCCGAACCCGTTTGGTATGGGACGGGGTTGGGATGAGATCTATTTCGTCCTGGTCCCAAATGAACGGGATGAGATAGGGATGAGGTCCATCCCATCCCATCCCGTGCCCACCCTTAATTCTTGCAGCGAGAAACCACAAAAAACACTTTCATCTAACACCATTTTGTTGGAATACCTACAAACCCTCCACACCCGATAATGTTTTCACACTCCAAGGGCTTTTGGTGGGATTAGGAGTGTTTTTAATTAACTAATTGATTAATTTAAGTTAAGTTGGTTTTGTATCCCCTAATAAATTAGGTTAGGGTTACTTTTATGTCTAGGTTAATAACAGTTTGCTTAACAGGCTTAAGTTATTAAAATAAGGCTTTGAAGCCATTCTGAAAGTCGGATTTGAATTGAAGAAAACTCCCAAAGAGTATTATTTTTCTTTTCGAAAATTCTAGGGGTCGAGGGAGGGAGGGAGCGACACCCATCCACTTCGAGATGAGCGCCACCGTGCATGTCAAATCCGATGTGTAAATCTCGAGGCGAATGAGTGATTACCACCCATCCCTCGCCCCTTTCCCTCACTCCCTCCCTCGACCCCTAGCAAAGCTCTTTTCTTTTCTTAGTTTTCTTTCTTCTTGTTTTAGTTTATTTTGTTTTGTTGGTAAAGCCATCATATGGTATCGGAGCTGATCATATGGTCAGAGTTGATGCCCATGGGAAAAAAAGAATCAATGACTGAAACAAGTAGTAAGAGACAAAAGTTTACTAGTGCAGATGAGGCTTGGGAGAAAGAAAAGAGAGCAAGAAAATCTATGGAAGGCACTAATAAATAAAACCATGGGAGAAGATGAGGGAAGTAAAGGAGAGGCTCCGAAAGAAGGGAAAAAAAAAGATTTGAGGCGAGGTGGCGAATAAGTTTCCTCCAACAGAGGATAAAACCATAGCAGGACCTTGCACCACCGCCATTGCTGAGCAACCTCACCAAAGCCGTTGGCTAGCAAAACCCCAACTAACCCAATCGGTTGGACTGGCTGGGTTATTGCGGCATTGCAGGGTTGATCATCCCCTCCGAGCCCCCTTTGCTCCTGCTGTCCTTCGAACCCCGCGGGGCTGGTTTTCTTGCCTACCTTCTATCCCATCGAGAATATTTTCCCATCCACCAGTTCTGATCCAACCCTTTACACTCACCCCTACCATACACGTCCTGTTTGGGTAGAGAGACCCATACACCGCTCCAATGTCTCATCAAAGCGTCCTCTTGCAACCAATAATACCTTACCCCCAACCCATTGTGCCACTTATTCCAATCAATTTTGGGAACTTGGTTGTTCTCCTAGCTACTCCACTACCAACAGAGAGCCGCACCACCATACAATGAAATCCACCACAACCCACATCTATACTACCTCACCCTCTGTCAAACTAGGACTGGTAACGATCACCATCTATTATCCAAACTTCTTAGCTTGAAAAATCAGAGAGGTTTACAGGATGTTCAGCAGTGGTTAAAAGGGGACACCTTCATGGACAAGACACTATAAAGCAGACCCTTCCATCTCCGCTTAGAGCAGTACTAGTTCCACCAGTTAGGGATCCAATTTTCTTCCATAAGGGGGTCAGGGAACATGGTTGAGGCAGAGGCAAGCATCTCTCAGATCCCTCCTCCATATAGAGCCATACTAGTTCCACTAGTAAGGGATCCTCTGTTTTTCCCACAAGGGATTTTCTTTAAAAGGATTTTCTTTGGAGTGTTGTATCTTAACTAGTGTATTGCCTGTGCCCTGTGCCATTGGCACTATAAAACTGTAACGTGGAGTTAACTATGCTTTGTTTTTTTAGCATTATAACTTGTCAAAATTTCATTAAGCCATTATAGTATTGAAGAACTTTTAAGTTTTCATCATTTCGTACTTACATGTCTAATCACCATTATCAATATTTAAAGATAAATAAATAAATAAATAATTCTAATATTAATTTTAAATCTCAACCATTAGATGAAACAAATATCAACCTTGAAATTAGTTGACGTACAAACTTATTGCTTGCTGCTTTAAGTCCTATAATATTTGTTATATAGATTGGGAGGTGGTATTGGTGGGGTCTTAATTTTTTGAGTATCAAATGTTGTAATCAGTGCAGTGATTATCAATAAATTTTACCTTTTAAAAAATAAAATGTGAATTTTGAGGGTAGAAACATGATGTCTATAAACTTACCATTGATTGGAGGGTGGTGAAAAATGGAAACCTGCTTTCGCTAGTTTGCATTTTGATCATGTCTCTCTTGATTTGAGTGGAAACTTGAGAAAAAGAAAAAAAATTGGTGTTTGGATCTGGTGGAGTTAGGGCACTAGTGGCTTCCCTATGATAGTTTTACGATGGAATTGGTATTCTGATTCCAAACTGCCCATGTCCATTTTCGAGATTGGAGGCTTGCCTTGACTTTAGTTACACTTCTCATTAAATTGGAGGCTGTAAAATCTACCGCCAATTAGTTTCTTTAGAAGTTGTTACGAAATCACCGACAAGAAGAATGAAAAAGTGCATGAATAATCCTATATTTGGATTGATTGGTAGTTTCTCCTATATCACCTGGAAAGGATGGGATGGGTTTTGGAAGACATTTCGTTTGTCAAAATATATATAAGTTCGTTCAAAATGGGCTTGGAATGAGGTGGAGATGGTAGATGAAAACTATTATAATGCCATCTCATTTCTCTATCATAATCAATTTCTTAAAGTTTCAAGGGGAATCAGCCCCTTGCTCCCCTTCTTGTCTCTTTTGGTTGCTGAAGGGTTAACTCGAATGATGCCGAAAGTTGAGTATTATGGACTCATCAAAAGTTTCCAAGTGACTGAAGGGGGATTTAAATCCCAATTTTGCAATATACAGGTGGCACTCTCTTGCTCCTGGATCTCGATACTGCTCAGCTTAGAAACATTCAATTTGTGCTTCTATGGTTTGAGTCTGGTCTCAGCATCAATTTCCACAAAACCATTCTTATCCAACAGGAAGTGCATCAGTTAGGGGAAGTGGTAGATGTTCTGTACTGTCAGCAAGGGTCCCTCCCTACTACCTATCTTGGCTTGCCTCTTGATGCAAAATACAAAAGAAGACAAGTTTGCGAGCCCACTATTAATAAAATGAGTAATTCTAGATGTCGAGGTTTTGGGCGAGGGAGGGTGGAGCGCACATGCATTGTAAAAAAAAAAAAAAAAAAAAATGCGGGAAATCGAAAATTTGGGGGAGAAGAAAGAGGGAATGGCCGAGCTCTCCCATTTTCATTCTCAAAGCTCAGAGCCAGCCCTCCCTCTCCCTCTCCCCATTTTCCACCTCTCCACCCTCTCCTCCAACGAAGCTCTCCCTCTCCACCTTCTCCCCATCATCGACTCAAACGAAGTCAGAGAAGAAGCTTCGTCGTCCCTTCCCTCGCCGAAAAGCTCAGACTCGAAGAAAAACTCTCCCCAACTAAAAAATTCAACCAAAGGTAAGTCTCCCCTTCATTTTCACCTTCTTTCTAGGGTTTCTCTCTCTCGTTGTTGCTTCTCTAGGGTTTCTTTCTATGTTCTAGATCTAGGGTTTCTCTCTCTCGGTGTTGCTTCTCTTCTTCTTCTTCACCTTCTTTCTGTGTTTGTTGTTGGTGGTGGTGTTTGGGGTTTGCTAGTTAGGGTTCGGATTTAGGGGGGGCATTTCTGGTTAATTTGTTACTCAGATTTGATTAATTTTTTTCTGATTTAAAATGGGTTGAAATTGTTTTGTTGTAATTTCAGTTATTTCTTGAGAGATGGGTCAGGAGGTTGCACTCTGAAGAGTGATGGGTTCCTGCAGTTGAAGAGTGATGGGTTCCTACAGTTGAAGCAGATGAAATTGCCCGATACATCGAATTCGTTTATTGATAGTAGTCTGAGTCTCAAGGAATGTGAAGCAGAGTGCAAGAGGAATTGTTCTTGTAAAGCTTACACAAATTTGGAGATTACTGATGGAGGGAGTGGTTGTAGTATTTGGGTTGATAATTTAGTTGACCTGCGGGATTTCAATGTTGGGGGCCAAGACCTATATGTTCGAGTGAAGGATTCGCTACTAGGTATGTTTACTTGCCATCAATTATAGAATTGCTTATATCAACAATGCTTTGATTTGGATTGTATATGTTCTGCTTTATCCCTTAGTAGCATGTAATCTCAAGGTTTTATTTTATTTTTTTGAAAATCCCTTAATTGAGTCATAAATTATTTGTCATCAGGGAGTGGTGCCAACAAAGATTCCACAAATGATTCTAAGAAGAAGAAACCAGTAATGTTGATAGTTATTGCTACCGTGGTTCCAACAATTTTTCTATTAGTTCTCGGCTTGTGTCTTGCGTTGAGGAAGAAAATAATGATAACTATGCCAATAAAGGCAATCAGAAAAAGAGGTAAAGAGAAATTTTTTTAATTTCAATGAAATGTGCTTACCATGAATTCTCATTGATCATACTGAAATTTCACATATCTTTTACTCTTTGAACCAGTTTCTCACGAGGGAAGTCAAGAATTACCATTATTCGATTTGGTTAAAACGGGTAGTAGAGATTATTCTAGCGAAAGCAAAGATGAACTTGACTTACCTGTATTTGGTTTATATACAGTGGAAATAGCGACATACAACTTCTCTAATGCAAACAAGCTTGGGGAGGGTGGTTTTGGTTCTGTATATAAGGTAAGTTACCAGCTTGATAGAATTTAATTTCAGCTAATATATATTATTCTGAAAGTACTTCCAAATGATTTTAGTTGTATGATTCATATCAATAGGGTATGCTAGAAGATGGACAGCAAATAGCCGTGAAAAGACTATCGAAGAATTCAACACAAGGAGTTGAAGAATTCAAAAATGAAGTTGTGTTAATCGCCAGACTTCAACACATAAACCTTGTTAGGCTTTTAGGGTGTTGCATTGAAGGAGATGAAAAGATTTTAATCTATGAATACTTGCAAAACAAAAGTTTAGACTCCATTCTATTTGGTTAGTAGTCCACTAGTCCTACAATTCTTGTTTTCATCTTCTTAATTTATTGTAGTTTTCTTTGGCAGTGTCGCTCACCCAGCTCCCGGGATTCCGGATGGTTTGATCCAAGAGATGTATAACCACAGCCATGGTGTCTCAAAGGAAGGTCTTAGCTTGTACATTAATCAGAAACTTTTTAAGACCATGAATGGAGCTGTTCAGTATCTTAAAGATGCAGAGAGAGCGTACTTCATCATCCTTGTTGAGTTCCCCTTGGTTCACCGTCGCACCCGAGGTGACAAATGAGATTCTAACTGTCATCATTATTTCACAATAAACCTCAACAACCTGACTTGGCGGTGTATTTACTTCGGAGAATAGCTTGTTCAAAGATTCAGGTGGGAGTGTGTGTTTGCTCCGGAGAATAGCTTGCTGAAGACTTGGGTAGGAGACCAAGATGTCTTGAAAGACTCTAGTTGACCAAGACGTTGTCTTCTTATCTGGAAATGTTAGTTGGTTCACAACATACTCAAACACTGTCAAAGTGAGTGTTGTAAATTGCGATATTTCTTTGTACATTATTATAAGTCTTGGTGAGTTCAAGTAAATCATAAAATTTCTACTAATGCTTTCACATTCTATAGAGGATCATTTTCAAAACTTTTCGAACTGTGAAAGTTCTTCCTGGTAATGGACCTTTTCAAAGCTGAAAACTTTTGTCTATATGGTTGATTTGATCAGGCTTAACTTTGGATTAAACATGGGCTAGTACCCCTGACCCGCATGACTTGCACCCACGAATGGGGGTCTTATCGTTAATGCACTTTTAACTTATTAATATAAATTATGTTACGGATCTTATAAAGGTGTTGTGCGAGGTGAAGCATTACTAACAACAAAACAATGGCAGCTTTAGGTGAAGCCCTTCACTAACAGCTTTGGCAGAGCTTTCAATTGTAATGGATCATTCTGTCACAGAGCTTTTTACCAATTGTTGTTGATCATACAGTACAACTTAAAGATCAATCAACAAAATACAATATTAAAAATTCAGAAGTTGTCTATATGATGAAGGCTTTGCTGCTTTTTCTACTTGACAACAACATTTTAACGCTTGTAGCAATAAAAGAATTTTCCTAAACGCAATTCTTGCCAAAATTATGGTATTCACTGCGACAACAAAATTGTCATCACCTTAAGTTACATGTTCAGTTTGTAATGAGAGTGCTAAATCTTTCTAATAAGTGGATGGAATTCTGACTATACATCTCAACTAACACCCAGAAATTCTAAACCTGTTGCTGAAGGCGTCAAACCATACTGAGACAAATACTGAGCATTATAAAACTTGCTCAAGTGCCTCAGTCCATTATCGCACAAAATTGTCACAATTGTGTGTCCAGGGCCAATTGACTGTGCTACATGAACAGCTCCCACACAGTTCATAGCGGAAGAACTTCCAACAAAAAGCCCATCGTTCCTCAGCAAAAACCTGATAGCGAAATCCAATTTATTAGACATTTAAGTGAAGTGGAGTTCGACAATTAGAAATGTCGTGCCCTCCACCACAATGATGTGTAGTAGTTACCTCGACATTTCTACAGCTTCCATGTCTGTTCCACGGAAGGCTCCATCAAGTTCCGCCATCATGAAGTTCTTGGTTAGTCTGTTGATTCTGATTCCTTCGGTTACAGTGTCAAATGGGTTTTTCAGTCTCTTTCCTTCAGCCTCCTCTCTGGTGTACATCACCCCTCTTGTCACTTTATTGAACAGGCCAGACCCAGGAGGATCAACCAGAAAACACTTGATGTTAGCATTCTTTTCCTGCAGAAGATGAACAACAATTTTAATGCGGCATCACAAGATTATAGGCTCTGAACGTGGAAAACTTGGTTGGCTCAGATAGATCTCTTTTCAATTTATTATGCCCAGCCAACATGCAAGAAAAAGATCTGTTTGCATGAAGAACTTACTACCAAAACCAATTATAGTGAGAAAAAAAAAACATGAGACAGACCAAAATGAAGTGTTAAGGGACTTGAACATTATGTGTTATGAGACACACTCTAATCCAATGCAAGAAATGTGAAATTTCAGTAAGATCAATGAGAATTCATGATAAGCACATTTCATTGAAATTAAAATTTTCCTCTTTACCTCTTTTTTTGATTGCCTTTATTGGCATAGTTATCATTATTTTCTTACTCAACGCAAGACACAAGCCGAGAACTAATAGAAAAATTGTTGGAACCACGGTAGCAATAACTATCAACATTACTGGTTTCTTCTTCTTAGAATCATTTGTGGAATCTTTGTTGGCACCACTCCCTGATGACAAATAATTTATGACTCAATTAAGGGATTTTCAAAAAAATAAAATAAAACCTTGAGATTACATGCTACTAAGGGATAAAGCAGAACATATACAATCCAAATCAAAGCATTGTTGATATAAGCAATTCTATAATTGATGGCAAGTAAACATACCTAGTAGCGATCCTTCACTCGAACATATAGGTCTTGGCCCCCAACATTGAAATCCCGCAGGTCAACTAAATTATCAACCCAAATACTACAACCACTCCCTCCATCAGTAATCTCCAAATTTGTGTAAGCTTTACAAGAACAATTCCTCTTGCACTCTGCTTCACATTCCTTGAGACTCAGACTACTATCAATAAACGAATTCGATGTATCGGGCAATTTCATCTGCTTCAACTGTAGGAACCCATCACTCTTCAACTGCAGGAACCCATCACTCTTCAGAGTGCAACCTCCTGACCCATCTCTCAAGAAATAACTGAAATTACAACAAAACAATTTCAACCCATTTTAAATCAGAAAAAAATTAATCAAATCTGAGTAACAAATTAACCAGAAATGCCCCCCCTAAATCCGAACCCTAACTAGCAAACCCCAAACACCACCACCAACAACAAACACAGAAAGAAGGTGAAGAAGAAGAAGAGAAGCAACACTGAGAGAGAGAAACCCTAGATCTAGAACATAGAAAGAAACCCTAGAGAAGCAACAACGAGAGAGAGAAACCCTAGAAAGAAGGTGAAAATGAAGGGGAGACTTACCTTCGGTTGAATTTTTCAGTTGGGGAGAGTTTTTCTTCGAGTCTGAGCTTTTCGGCGAGGGAAGGGACGACGAAGCTTCTTCTCTGACTTCGTTTGAGTCAATGATGGGGAGAAGGTGGAGAGGGAGAGCTTCGTTGGAGGAGAGGGTGGAGAGGTGGAAAATGGGGAGAGGGAGAGGGAGGGCTGGCTCTGAGCTTTGAGAATGAAAATGGGAGAGCTCAGCCATTCCCTCTTTCTTCTCCCCCAAATTTTCGATTTCCCGCATTTTTTTTTTTTTTTTTTTACAATGCATGTGCGCTCCACCCTCCCTCGCCCAAACCCTCGACATCTAGAATTACTCTAATAAAATTAAATGCAGACTAGCAGTTTGGAATTTGGAAGTCCAAATATATCTCCAAGGCTAGAAGAGTTACTCTAATTCATAGTACTTTGGCTAGCATGCTAGTTTTTGTCATGCCAGCATTTTCATATTTATTTCCATTCAGCAAGGCATTGAGAAGATTTGTGGAAACTTCTTATGGGGTATTGATGCTCAAGCTAAAAGCTATCATTGGGCAAATTGGAAAGAGGTTTGCAAGCCTACCAAGGGGTTTGGGAATTAGAAGATTCAACCTGTTTAATCAAACTTTTTTTTATCTAAATGGCTTTAAAGGTTTGTGTCTGAGCAAAATGTTTTATGGAGAATCGCCATATGAGTTAGAGGCTAATGGCTGGTTCACGAATCAGATTACTACTCCTTATGGTTGTGCTCAGTGGAGTCATATTATGAATTTGAAGCAACAACTTCAGAAGCACATCTTTTACAAGATAGGTAAAAGGGACAAAATATCATTTTGGGAGGATGTTTGATGTTGCCAGAAACCACTTAGAGATGTTCAACCCCATTGTTAGACTATGCCTTTCCAAAAGAGTTGTGGTTTCTCTAGCAGTTTTGTAACAACTTCAAACAATATCATTTTGCGATGTAACAATCCACCAAACAATTTCAAGTCAAAACTAAATTCTCACAAAATTTTGAAAAACAGTTTCACAAATAAAGTGATATAATAAATTGGATCACCATGAATAATATAACTTACAACACCATACTATTTATGGTGATCCAATTACTGTATCACTTCATTTGCGAAACTGTGTGAACGAATGTTTTGCTTGATTTGTTTTTCGTAGATTGGAAGACTTGTATAAAGGAGTGTCAGGGTACGATGTTTACTTTTTTAAGTTATATTGGAGTATTTCAGGTGTGCACACAGTTATACCTTATTCGATATTATTGCATTTTGCCAAGGCGTTGTTGATCAAATTGAGTTTCTTTCCTGCATGTTACTCTATCTGTGAGTAGTTGAGACTTGAGATGTTGTAAGTTGTTTTATGCTCATCTCTGTACTATCAATAGGATCAATTATAACAAGTCACACCCTCGTATTCCGGAAATACCGAAACAAAGGAATTTCACGGTCAAACTGCCGGAATGACCTAAAAATCCTAGTCCTAAGTGATTCACTTTGGGTTGAAAAGACAGTACTTCACAATTCCTATGAACCTAATTCATTGAAATTCCATCCAGTAAAACGAAAGAGTTATAAATCTCCAAACTAGGATTTATATCTAAGAAGGGGTGTCAAAGATGAAGAGCTTCCTTTTCTTCTAATTTTTTTGAGTTGCTGCAGCAGATTGTTCTCACAGAGAAGGAACATTAGTGGGTTTGGAATGAATCAGGCAGCTTTTCAGTCCTATAGTCTCACCCTAAACCACTATTAACTTCTTTCTCTATTTTGCCACAAAATCTTATAGAAAAGGGAAGTTCCCCAAGAGTTAACTTTTCCTTTGGGCCATTTGACTTTGAAAAATTCTCACTCCTTATTGTTGATAACCTTCCTAGAAAACCCCACATTATCACCAATAGTTGTGCCCTTGATGGGTATAGAAGAATATCAATCTAGATAACCAGCAAACAATGAACTATCTGCCACTATTACACAAGCCTGAATAGCATTAAATACAGGAAGTAACCACCTGATAGTGTCTTCATGAAGTCGCCATCTTCAGGAAGTAACTAATAATAACTACAACACAATAACTGATAATAACTCCCCTAACTAGCCTTTCTTATCTGTAGATAACTGATAGTCTTCAACAAATCTTCTAGGCGCCAGCTGTTGCCCTTTTATTGGGTCTTTGATGCTCTTGTGTTGTCCTGAATTTATTCCTTGCATAAACTTTTAGAAATTGCTGCACATGCTTTTAGAAATTGCTGCACATGATACTCATCATTACCTCGCCCATTAAGTATCACCTTGTCCTCAAGGTGAAAATCAGGAAATTGGGTCGCGATGGTCTCATAGGACTCCCATGTGCTCTCAAAATCTGGTAAAATCTGCCACTTAACTAAGACTTCCCATGTCCCATTCATCAATTTGCGAGATTTGAGAATAGCTTCTGGAGAGACTTGCAACTCATACTCTGCGGAAAGGAAAGGAGGAAGAGTCTGACCAATGATGGGAGGTGCCAAAGAGCGCTTTAACTGGGAGACGTGGAACACCGGGTGAATTTTGGCGGTATCCGAAAGAAAAAGTTTGTATGCCACCAGACTTATACGTTGTTCCACCTCAAAGGGTCCATAAAATTGGGGGCTTAACTTTTCATTTGGTCGTTTAGCAAGGGACCTCATCCGGTAAGGTTGGACCTTCAGAAAGACCATATCGCCAACTTGAAGGTTTACCTCTCGACGCTTTTATTTGCAAACATCTTCATTTTATTTTGTGCGGAAACTAGATTATTTTTGAGATCTTGCAGTATAATGTCCCGCTCTTCGAGTTGCACATTAACCTCATTAACGGTAGAGCCCCCATTTGAAAATCGAATGAGTGAAGGAGGATCACGATCGTAAAGGGCTTTAAATGGTGTCATGTATGCCGAGCTTTGATATGTGGTGTAACGGTGTTGTACCAATATTCTGCCCACGAGTTTCATTTCGGCCATGTACGTGGTTTGTCCCCAACAAAACATCGCAAGTATGTTTCCAAACAACGATTCACCACCTCTGTTTGACCATCTGTCTAGGGGTGATAGACAGAGTTGCACCGCAACATAGTGCCTGCAAGACGAAACAACTCCAAAAAATGACTAGTGAAAATACAATCTCGGTCTGAAATGATCGACTTCGGAAATCCGTGTAGCCGGACAACCTCACGTACAAAGATTCCAGCCACTGTTTTAGCTGAAATGGATGGCCCAGAGGAAAAAAGTGATTATATTTCGAGAAACGGTCGACCACCACCAATATGGTATCAACATGCTGAGCTCGAAGTAAACCCTCGACGAAGTCCATCGATATATCCTCCCAGACTCGTTGGGGAATTGGCAGAGGTTGAAGTAAACCCCCTGGAGTAAGTGCAAAATATTTATTTCGTTGGCAAACATCTCAGGAAGCTATAATATTTGAATATCTTTTTTCATCCCTTCCCAATACAGTACCCCGGATAACCGCTTATAAGTCCTCAAAAACCCCGAGTGACCCCCTTCTGGTGTTGCGTGGAACTCTTGTAGAAATGAGTGAATCTGAGGCGAGGCGATGCTTTCGGTATGACCAACCGATCACGGTAAAATAGAAGTCCATTGCGTAAGATGTAACCGACATGGCTCTCACGATCGATGAGCAAATCCTGAGTAATTCTCTTCTGTTTTAGATCCTGTTGGGCTTCAACTTCAATCCCATCTAGTCCATGACATTGTCCCATAGAAAGTGCTGAGAACGAGACATCGCTTTCGTTTTGAGTAACCCCATCTCGCCGAGACAACGCATCAACCACTCTATTTTCTAATCCTAGTTTATACTGAATTGAAAACTGGTACCCGGCCAATTTAGCAATCCATTTCAATTGACCATCACTTAGGTTTTGTTGATCCATCAGAAACTGTAGACTACATTGATATGTATTAATAATAAATTGTCGCCCTAGCAAGTAATGATGCCATTTCTGAGCTGCTAACACCACAGCCATGAGTTCTCGCTCATAGCAAATTTAACTTGAGCTCGAGTGGATAAGGCTCTACTAAAGAAAGCCAAGGGTCTCCCTTCCTGCATTAATACTGCTCTTATACCTCGACCAGAAGCATCGGTTTCAACCACAAATTCCTTTGAAAAATCTAGTAATGTCAAAATTGGCAACAACGCCATGGTTGTTTTTAATTCCTCGAAGGCCACTTGCGCTGCCTAGCTCCAATGAAAGTTATCCTTTTTCAACAAAGTTGTGAGTGGTCTAGCAACCTTTCCATAATCTCGAACAAATCGCCGGTAATAACCAGTAAGACCCAAAAATCCCCGAAGACCCTTTACATTTGTCAGAACTAGCCACGTCATCATGCATTCTACCTTCGACATGTCGGCTGCTACTCCTTGCCCCGATATAATATGCCCCAGATATTCGACACTTGCTTGTGGCCAAAGAAACATTTCTTTTTGTTTACCACTAATTGATTGTCTCGCAGGACCGTCAATACCAAGGATAAATGCTCAACATGCTTCTCTAAATTTTGGCTAAAAACCAATATATCATCGAAGAAAATTAACACAAATTTGCGCAAAAACGGCTTGAATATGCCGTTCATGAGAGACTGAAAAGTAGCTGGGGCGTTGGTGAGCCCAAATGGCATGACCAAAAATTCATAATGTCCCTTCTGAGTCCGAAAAGTTGTCTTCTCCACATCATCTGCTTTCATATGGATCTGATGGTACCCAGATTTTAAATCTAGCTTTGAAAAGATCGTCGCTCCACCCAGTTCATCTAGTATCTCATCAATGATCGGAATCGGAAATTTATCCGGTACTGTAATCTTATTTAATGTGCGCTAGTCTACACAGAATCGCCAACTTCCATTTTTTTTTAACTAATAATACCGGGCTAGAAAAAGGACTGCAGCTTGGTCGTACAATTCCTGCTATCAACATCTCAGCTACAATTTTCTCAATTTCTTTCTTCTGGTAGTAGGGATATTTGTAGGGTCTGAGTTGTGGTGGTTTGGCCCCTTCGCGCAACCTGATAGCATGACTTTTTGAGCATTCAATAGGTAATCCAATAGGCTGGTCGAAGACAAACTCAAATTGCTCAAGCATCCACCTTACTGGAGTTGGAATTTCTGACCTTTTTTATCCTGTGCAACTGCATGAACTGCCATCTGATTCATTTCCACTGCAAGCACGGTATCACCTTTTTGTATTGTCTTTAAGATGGACTTGTATGACACTAGAGTTCTTCGTAAAGTTGGATCCCCCTGCAGCCGTACCTTCCTGCCCTTATTCTTTATAGTCATTGTAAGGTCCTTGTAATTTAAGAAAATTCTCTTAATGTTTCAAGCCAGGTAACACCCAAAACTACATCCGCACAACCTGTTTCAAATAGAAAGAAATCCTCTGTAATTACATAACCTGATAGGTCTACTGGACCCCTTTGCAATACCCTTCTTTCAATCGACATCCATCCCCTAGTTCTACACCAAATTTTCGATTGTTGTCAACCGGTAGTTGTAATTTAGAAACCAACAACGGGGATCGGAATGAGTGTGATGCTCCCCTGTCAACTAGGACCACCACCGATTGTTCCTGCATGTGTGTCTAATTCCTGCATTATCTCCCCTTAATTTTTTTCAGGCTCCACTGAATCATCTGCATTATCATCTTCAACTAAAAGTACCCGCAACCCCTTGTTGTTGCAGACGTGACCCGAGCCAAATTTTCCATTACATTGAAAACACAGGTTGTTAAGGCGTTAATGCATTTCCTCCTGCTCAGAGAGGCAGCGATGGGCGTTGTGCGCCTAGAGAAAAGTGGGTCTGATTGGCGCGATTCGCACTCAAAGCCGATCTGTGGTGCTAATCCCATGGCCTGGAATGGGCGGCCTACGTCAGAGCCATGGTATTTGGGGTTTCCAGTTGGCTGAGATGGTAGATGCATCAAACCCAAAGTAGCACCCTTGGGTTTGTTTTGCCCAGAGTGAAACTCACTATTAGAACCAGTTTTGCTAGCCCCAAAACCCGAATACTCATGTACTCGACTCGTTGATCCATCACCCGACTTGGTTTTGACCGAATTGATCCAAAATCCACTTCGCCCAACCCGTGATACTGGAGAGCGGTACAATCTTGGTTCATTTGATGCACTGGTTTTGTTCGTTCCTACATTCTTTGCCTGTTTCGCTTCAGCTATTAAAGCAAGTTTCATCTCAATGTTTTGTGAATTCTCCATCAGGTTGATTAGGATTCGGCTTGGATCTCTTGTTTTAACCCATTAGTATGACATTGCGTTAGTAGTTCTTCATCAGCCCTGGGTGTCGTACTAGAAGCCACCTCAAAATCTGCAGTCCCTGGGTGTCTCAGCTAACAACCTCCAGGGGCATCTTAGTCAAATGAGTGTGGTTATGGGAGACAATATTTTTGCTACCATCTTGACCATTTGGGAAGAAAGGATTCACATGATTTTTAAGGAGGAAAGAAGAGGATTCACTCTCTCACCATGCAATGTAGTCAAATCGACTGTTTGGCAGTCTTGAATCACATGGGGGGTAATAAAGATCTGAATTTCCATGTTTGCATCTTTAATTGGGCTAGTTTATTCCAATGGGGTTTTGGTTAAAAGTTTCCTTGGTTGTAGTTTGTGTTTTGTCTTTGCAGTTATCCAACTAGGTGACTGTCTCAGACACTAGCTTTGTATTTTCCTATTTGTTTCATTATTACTTGATTTGTGTTTTATTGTTCAAATATACATATACTCACCAATAAAACACAAATCAATTAATAATGAAACAAAAGAGAAAAATAAAAAGCTAGTGTCCGAGTAAAAACTATAAATAAAAAGTAAATTTGAAAAGTATAAAAAATAAAATAGGATAAAATAAAACTTTATATATAAGCAAGGACGCACAGACTCTCAGAAAAAACCTTCGAATCCGAATTGGATAAGTTTCGGACACGAATATTCGCTCGACTCGCATCCAACACGTATCCTACAATTTTTTTTTGTTTGGGTACAAATAGCCGGATCGAGGGAGAGAACCAGCGATAGATGGAGACGAGAAATATGACAGAGATCCAAAGAGAGAGATTGGGAGACTTAGAGATCGAGATAGACTGAGAGAGATTGGGGAGAGAGCCAGAGACAGAAATTGAGACGATCCTCAGCGGAGCTGCCGCAAACTTTTCTCAAGACGATGTTGAGGCCATTGTTAGGTTCCTTTTGCAAATCGACGTGTTTGAAGACTGATGACATAGATGAAGATCGACTGAGTGAACTTGCTCTCTGTTTCTTCTCAAACCTTCTTCGCTTGAGATGAAACACTCTTTTTTTTTTTTTTTGCTTTTATGCGAGAAATGAAACCAACTCGAACAACTTCTTATCTGTCTGTATATATATACGGAAATGGAGTGATGTAGAGCAAAAGAGAAAGTGTGTTACCTTTGGGCTAGGTATGCAAAGTATCTTCACTTTTCAATATTTGTTTTTTACTGGCACCTAGAGTGGGGTGGATGATTTGTATAATATATAAGAGCATCCACAATAGTTCAAGTGCCAGAAAGCCTTCCCTAGTGTATTTTCCGTGCTGTTGGCACCCCACATACATTTTTTCTTCTAAATATTGTTTTTCTTAATATCCTGTGCTGTGTTTGGATTATTCATTATTGTT
The DNA here is from genome assembly GCA_963556465.1 of Berberis vulgaris. Classification (NCBI taxonomy): domain Eukaryota; kingdom Viridiplantae; phylum Streptophyta; class Magnoliopsida; order Ranunculales; family Berberidaceae; genus Berberis; species Berberis vulgaris. The sequence goes on from OY747125.1 coordinate 24,760,856, forward strand.
TATGTTCGTATGAGTTATAAAAAATAATAATAAAATTGTTAAGTTTAACGTGTCGCTGAGTCCTAGTTTTTTGGAAATTGCCTAGTCACCATGTCGTGTCCATTTCCAACACGACACGTGTGTCCGTGTCCTCCGTGCATCCTTGTATATAAGCAATGTGTCCATGTTTTCTTAGGTCACCATATGCGTTTATTGTACATAGATTTGGACCTATCATTGTGATACTGCATTCCACATTAGTTACTTTGTTATCATGTCTCCTTTATCTAATATGAACATTTTCAATTTATGGTCTGACAACTGTTGAATTGATCCTTTTTTTTTTGGAAAGCAAGCTGAGTTTTTATAGGATCCCATAACCTATCAACAAGGTGCACCCTACAGGTCAACACCATAAGAAAGTAACCATACCGCCGGCGGGTCTCAAACCTAGGACGTGGGGGAGAAACCCACACAACCCTAACCACTCGACCATAACACCATTGGCTGTTGAACTGATCCTAGTAATCAATAAATACTAAGAAAGTGTTGACCTTAGTAGTTTCCGATTTATTGAATCAGCATGTAAATCTTGTGTAATCACCCACTGTCTAATCCTAATCGTTAGTTGCTCATGGGGTGACTACCCACTAAGTACCAATTTATTGACGAGAATGGTAGTTGTGTTGATCTTGGTCAAAACATCAAATTAGCAAGCTTCACAGGTTCTTATGCTATGGTGAAAGTTACCCTCTAATGCAAAATTAAGTTATGATCAGTAAGCTTAGTTGGTAAGGCTTGTGGTGATGTTAACACAAGCCTATGCCAACACTGAGTTACTGCCATCATTTCAAACAACCACTCCTTATATTAAGAAAATTTATGTTTTCTTGATGTGATTTGAAATAGAATGATGGGACCAAAAACATTGTTCTTATGTGTTATTTGTGATTATGGTCATATCAAAAGAGGACTACGCCATCATAAAACCCTTGATGTCCTCATTACTTTTGGATTAACATATTCATATGCTCTGAAATTGTGTGAATAATCTAGATCTTGAGATTATCTGCACTCGTGTGATATGTTATCTTTTTTGAACTGACAGAATGCCTTTTCCATTTCATGGTATTGAAACTTTCTTGACCAACTTTTACTTTTGACTTGTTCCGGGGTTTATAGGTAATGTTGGCATGCGAAAAGTACAACTCAGCCCATACGTTCTTCAGAAAAGTTGAGAAATCCTTCATTCCTAATTCTTTGAATTATAAAGGTATTTGAAAAAAAATTCCTCTGTCGCTATACTTCTTCATGTAAAAGATTTCTGACTTTTCTGATTCATGCAGTTCTTGTGAATACTCTTTGGAGAGAAGGTAAAACAGACGAAGCTGTATCAGTTGTCGAAGACATGGAAAGACGAGGAATAGTAGGCTCGGCTAGTCTTTACTATGACCTCGCACGTTGTCTTTGTAGTGCGGGAAGGTGTCAAGATGCGTTGTTGCAGGTCAGTGTTCTATTTTGTGGTTCTTTTTCTTAAGCTTATTATGATAGCATATTTCAGTATGGAGTTGCTGCCTGAACCATAGGTGCAAACTACACACAGTTAAGATCCAAGTTTAAATAGTAGATTTGATGTCAATAACTCCACTCAGATGATTGTTTAAGGGGTTTTTTTAGTGGGGGCAGTATTTTATATTCACTAGATCTCTTCCTTAATATGTATTCCAGCTTAAGATAGGGGAGCATCTGAACCTCAGTCCCTTGTTTCCAAACATTAAGTAATAAGTTGTGCTGCTTACATCAATGCACAGTTCTTTCGTTCAAAGCTCCAACCTTTCTTTTCTTTTTCTTTTTTTCCCTTGAAAGGCAAGAAGGGTTTAATGGATCCCATAAGCATTTACATGCCTTTGGCAGGGTATGAACCCTGGGCTTGGACTTGTGATACCATCTGCCACAAATCTTGTCAGCTGAGTCATTACCTATTGGCTTCAAAGCCCTGTTCTATCAGTACCAGGGTCAAACTGCTAAATCTCTTTCCAATGTCTACTACCAAACTTTATCTTTGTTTCAACACTAGATCCTATATTTGGTATTCGAATGAAAGATGGCTTTTGAATCCATCAGAGATATATTTCTAAGTTTCTCTTCACTATTTTTCCTTCTCTATTTCTAAAATGCACAATGGTTTATTTGACATGGAGATCTATTCAGTAGGCTTGAAGTTCAGATCTCCAATATTCCTATTTGAAGTTTTATGATCTTTCTTTCTATTTTGTTTTCATTAAAATTTTTATGATAATGCACATGCCCATGACTGGATTGCTTGTCCCACTATGCCCATATCTTGGGTAAGTTGGGTTTTAGGAGGTTTGTGTGGTCTTTTAGTCACACGTTGCCTAAGGAGGATTCGTAGCGGAAGGTCTTTATAAAACTTTCTCCACCAGTCAAAACCCACAGACTTGAGATTTGGATTTCTCAAGATGATCAGACAGTTGTAGTACTAATCATTCCATATTTTTGTGGCTAAAACGGTTTGGTTACTAATTATTGTCCTTTGTCCTGCACAGATTGACAAGATATGTAAGGTTGCGAATAAGCCTCTAATTGTGATTTACACGGGTTTGATCCAGGCTTGCTTAGACATGGGAAATGTTCAAAACGGAGCATACATTTTCATGCAAAATGAACAAGTTTTGCTCCCCAAACCTGGTTACGTGTAATATAATGCTAAAAGGGTACCTAGAACATAAGATGTTTGATGATGCAAGAGATATTTTTCAGAAGATGTTGGATGAAAGTTGTGAAATTAACAGTAGAGATGATTACAAGACTAGAGTGCTCAACACTATGTTAACTGCTCCATAGTTAGGAATCTCTTCATCATGACCTAAATCCCTGTTCCTTTTTATTTTTTAGTTTGATGCTCATCGTAATTTTAGACATCTCGATTTGCTGGTCACGGTGACAACTCAAGAAGTTTGATAAGCTAACAGTATAACCGCTCTAAAGGGCAATATTTACATAAGTGGAGCATTTCACGGGTGTAGAACAGTTAGTTCGTTACTCAATATGTTATATTTCTTCTTTATCTCCAAATGCTCTTAGGAATCCTAGCTACCAAAATAATCCCTTCTGTTTTGTGAAAAGAATCTGAGCTCTTCCAATTAGGCGAAGACACCCCAAATGATAGTAGACCAATTCATTTTGTCAGCAACGTATGTTCATGTCCTGCACCGCATTGGTTATTCATGATGTCCTTGTTGCAGATTTATCTTCTGATATTCATGATCTAATCAATTGTGAAGATAAATACTGTTTATTTTCATTCTATAAAAATTAAAGTTTGAGAAAAAACAAAAGACTTTAGTCATCTCTCCTCGAGAAATGAAATTGTGGGTCTTCCTTGAGAAAAAGTGATTTCAGTAGAAATGGTCCATGTTAAGTTTTGCCCACGTCAGAAGCGCGAGTTAAATGAAAATACAACTACGTAAAACATAATTGTTCCAAGGTGAAAATCTTGTGTGTTGATATTCTTATATTTAGCTGCTTTTGTGCTTAGGCTCCAGGGTCCGGGCATTTGGACTTTAGATTAGTCTCATACACTAGTCAAGATTCTTAATAGAGAAATTCTAAATGGCGAGGAAATGAGCGAGGAAACGAGCTAGAGGAGGGAAGTGGCGGGGTGGGGACCGTTCACCTCTCTCAAAATGCGTGATAGATATGTCTCTGTCTATCTTCTATAGGTTCTGACTGTTAATTACTACATCAATTTGTTGTCTGTCAACAAGTTAAAAAATTTATATTTCTCGATAACCAACGCTTTAATTAGCATTAGTCACACTCAATTACATCATTCCACTAACCAAATCATGGTTCAGGAACCTAGTCATTTTGATGTACATAGCTTTCATATTCCCTTAGGATTTTAGAGTTTGTTTCTAATGGCTGGGTTTATTCATTTTAGGATTAATCCCACTTTTTATTTATTTCACTTTAATGGAACTAATTAAGCATATCTTGGAGTAAAATGGTAAATACCCAAAATTTAGCTTTTACCCACTTTCAGATTGCTTGGAATGTGCTAATGCATGCCATTAACATTGTCCAGGAGGAGATACTGGAGACAACATGGAAACATTTAATTCAAGCAATACGTATTAGTGGAAAGAACGTGTGAATATCTTTGTTAATATTCTGTAAATATTTCATAGGCTAGGCTATGTTAAGATGAGTTGTATGATTGAAATACTTTCCTAGCTTAGCTTATTTGCTACCTAGTTTAGCTTTGCTATTTATGTAATTAGCTTTGTATATATCCCAAGGTTGTGGCCACTATCAATGAGAAGGAAATCATTCCCACAAAACTCTTTATGGTATCAGAGCCACTCAAGAACAGGAGATCTAGTACCAACCGATGAACACATTTTTTTTCTTCAATCGTTTTCCAGCGATTGACACCTTCGACCTTCAAACACGAAATCCGACTATAGACAAATCGTCATGGGTGATGACAAGATCACAAAACCCCTCGACTCCACATCTCCATACTACCTCCATCCCTCCGACAGACTACAAATCACAATCTGTCCAATTGTGTTACGTGGTGAGAACTACAATGAATGGGTTCGTTCGATGAGCAATAATTTTCGTGCAAAGAACAAGCTAGGCTTCCTCGATGGAACCAAAGCCAAGCCGACGAAAGGAACCCCAGAAGAGTCCTTATGGGTGACGGTTAATTCCACACTCGTGGGATGGATTCATAATACCCTTGATCCAGTCCTACGCTCATCCGTCCCCCAACCTGACGATGTGAAAGACATGTGGGATGATAATTCGACAACGTTTCTCGATAGGAAACGGTCCAAGAATCCATGAGTTGAAGACACTTTTGAGTGATTGCAAGCAGCGCGACCGCCCGGTGGTGAATTACTGCAACGAATTGCGGAAGATATGGGATGAACTTGCGGGATATTCTTCTGTCCCGACATGTACTTGTGCCGCTGCTACTGAATTTGCTAAAGAAAAGGAGAATGAAAAGGTACATGATTTTCTTGTTGGTTTGGATTTTGCTCTTTACGGCAATGTTGTTTCAAATATTTTGATGATGGAACCTTTGCCAAGCTTAAACACGACCTTTGCTAAAATCGTGACTGAATAACGTCACCAAACTGTTGCTCGAGCCCACGAAACCAAATCTGATGTTGTCGGTTTCTCGGCACAAGGGATTGCTAGGGGCGGAATCTTGCTCGTGGTAGTGAGCGTCCTCGAACCAATGGCGTCTATCCTCATTGCGACAAAACTGGACATGCTCAAGACAATTGTTTTCAACTGATTGGGTTCCCGGATTGGTGGTATTCCGAAAACCGCACCAATGTAGGGCAAGGTAGAGGCGGAGGCAGGTCTGGACGAGGGGGAGGAAGGAGTGCAGGTAGAGGCGGCCGCGGGCAGGTAGCACACGCAGCAGCCACCTCGAAGCATGCTGCCATTACAGGCTATACTCAGGCACCCGTACAAGAGTCAGATCGTAGCGGCATTCCCGGTCTCTCAGATGATCAATGAGCTACACTTGTGAACATGCTCAACACTTCAAAAGGGCAGTCTTCTTCGACCGAAAAGTTGAGTGGTAAGTTTGATTTTCCCGATCAATGGATCATCGATACCGGATGCTCGAACCACATGACTGGTAATGCTAGATTATTTAGCAAATTGATTGATGTCTCTCCTACTTCTGTTGGGCTGCCTAATGGAAAACAAACCATCGCTACTAAGGAAGGCACGATAACTTTGAGCAAAAATATGGTGCTATATAATGTATTATATGTTCCAGATCTTACTTGTAATTTGCTGTCGGTGTCTCACTTGCTTGCCGATTTACATTATTCTGTCACTTTTACTGATAAGCTTTGCATCATACAGGACCGTACTTTGAGGACTCTGATTGGAGCGGGTGAACAATGTGACGAGGTTTACTAGTTTCGGGCTTATCAAGCAACTGTAGGGGACAAACGAGACTTGTGGCATCAAAGGCTGGGACACCCCTCTCGGCAAGTAGAATTTCTTTTGCCTGATATTATTAGGAGTAATGGAAATAAGGATGTTAGTGTTGTCCATGAACCTTGTGGTATTTGTTTAAGAGTCAAGCAAACTAGAAGCATGTTTCCTTTGAGTAATAATAAAACCAAAGATGTTTTTGATTTAATCCATTGTGATATATGGGGTGCGTATACTTTGCCTGCTAGTTGTGGTGCTCATTATTTTTTAACCATTGTTGATGACTGTTCTCGGGCCGTATGGGTTATTTGATGTCTGCAAAATCTGAGGTGCCTCAACTTATTAAGGATTTTTGTAGAATGGTTAAAACCCAATTTGATAAGCATGTTAAAATTCTAAGAAGTGATAACGGAAGGAAATTTACATGTCTTCATCAAACCTCGTGTCGACACTCCACAACAAAATGGGAGGGTAGAACGTAACATAGGCATATTCTTAATGTGGCTCGGGCATTATTTTTTTCAAGCTAATCTTCCCATTTCTTTTCGGGGGGAGAGTATCCTGACGGCTGCCTTTATAATAAACCGAACCCCTACCCCATTGCTCAATAAAAAAACACCTCACGAAATTCTCTTTGGTTCACCTCCTAAGTATGACGCCCTTCGTGTATTCAGTTGTCTTTGTTTTGTCAAAAATCAACCTCGTGCGAAGGATAAATTTGGTACTCGCTCTCGTCGATGTGTATTTGTGGGGTATCCATTTGGTAAAAAGGGGTGGCGTTTGTATGACTTAGAGAAAAATGTGTTCTTTATATCTCGAGATGTTGTTTTTTGTGAACAACAATTCCCTTTTGCTAGTGAAATCACTTTGAATAATACTGATGATGTGGTCGAAATGAGGAGTATTATGACACTGTGACTTATTTTGAGGATACTCCCTTAGCAAGGGGGGAGTGAGGAGCACTCGGTTGTGGCAGGAGGAATTGATGGCGGGGCTGAGGCGGTTGAGCAGCCCGTCAGATTACCGGCACCTGGTGGCGGGGCTGTGGAGGTTGTGCAGCACGTCACACCACCTGTGGGTGGCGACTTGGAGGTTGTCCAGCAGCTTGGTGTTGGTGCAACTTCGAATAATGGGGAGGTTGTGATTAATGAAGCAAATGTTCCGCAAGAAACTGGTCGAGGTAATCGAATAAAGAAACCTTCTAGTAAACTCAAGGGCTTCATCACCAACACTGTTCGAGTTATAAACCTTGTCACATCACCTACAACAGCTCCGTCAAAGTCCTCAGGTACTCCTTTTCCCATTGCTTCTTATGTAAATTGTGATAAGTTTTCTGTGAGACGCACCCGTTTTTTGGCAGCAATTACTGCAGGCACTGAACCCTCATCCTGTAAAGAAGTTGTTAAGGACCCTGGTTGGCGGAAAGCAATGCAAGAAGAAATAGATGCCCTTGAGAGAAACAGAACTTGGACTTTAAAGGACCTTCCACCCGGGAAGAAGGCAATCGGGTGTAAGTGGGTCTATAAAGTCAAGTATCGATCTGATGGTACGGTTGAACAATTAAAGGGGTGCCTAGTAGTGTACGGGAATCGGCAAGTTGCAGGAATTGACTTCAATGAAACATTTGCCCCTGTAGCTAAAATGGTCACGGTTCGAACATTTTTTGCTATAGCGGTGGCAAGAAAGTGGAAACTGCACCAGATGGATGTGCATAACGCCTTTCTACATGGAGATCTTGATGAGGAGGTATATATGCAACTACCTCCTGGCTTTAATTCTGCTATTTCGGGTAAGGTGTGTCGATTACGTAAGTCATTGTATGGACTCCGGCAAGCGCCTCGGAATTGGTTTGCTAAGCTCTCGACTGCTTTGAAGGATATTACTTTTAAACAATCTTATGCTGATTACTCATTGTTTAGTTATTCCAAGGGTGATGTTGCTTTACATGTTCTTGTGTATGTAGATGACATTATAATCACTGGTTCTTCTTCTTTGGCAATTGAAAAATTCAAGCAACAACTAAGTGAGAGATTTCATATGAAAGACTTGGGCGTTCTCAAGTATTTTCTCGGCATTGAAGTGGCACGTGGGAAGGACGGTTTGTTTCTTTCACAACGCAAATATGTTCTTGACATTGTAAGTGAGGCCGGATTACTTGGAGCAGTCCCTGCTTCTACACCCATGGAACAAAACCACCATCTTGTCACCACCAATGGCGTCGTCTTTGATGATCCGGAGAAATACCGGCGACTTGTAGGGCGCCTAATCTACTTGACGATTACACGGTCTGAGTTGTGTTACTCCGTACATATTTTAGCTCAGTTTATGGGTGATCCTCGTGTTGAACATTGGGACGCAGCTTTGAGAGTTTTGCGGTATTTGAAAGGTTGTCCTAGACAGGGTATTTTGCTGCGCGGAGAGAGTAATTTTCAACTTTATGCCTTCTGTGATAGTGACTGGGCAAGTTGCCCTATGACTCGGAGATCATTGACTGGTTACTTTGTTTTATTAGGCTCTTCTCCTGTCTCTTGGAAAACGAAAAAACAGCCAACTGTTTCCCGATCTTCTGTGGAGGCCGAGTATAGGTCTATGGCCACTACTACATGTGAGTTAAAGTGGTTGAAATCCCTTTTGGCTTGTTTTGGGATACAACATGTGCGTCCCATGCGATTGTTTTGTGATAGTCAAGTTGCTCTCTATATAGCGGCTAATCCGGTTTTTCATGAAAGAACGAAACATATAGAAATGGATTGCACTTTGTTCGTGATGCCTTGCAAGAGGGAACAATTTCTACGTCTCATATTCGGACCGGTGCACAGCTAGCGGATATTTTGACCAAGGCTCTTGGTAAATCACAATTTTATTTACTCCTTCGCAAGTTGGGCATTAGCAATCTCCATGCTCCTACTTGAGGAGGAGTATTAGTGGAAAGAATGTGTGAATATCTTTGTGAATATTCTGTAAATATTTCATAGGCTAGGCTATGTTAAGATGAGTTGTATGATTGAAATACTTTCCTAGCTTAGCTTATTTGCTACCTAGTTTAGCTTTGTTATTTATGTAATTAGCTTTGTATATATCCCAAGGTTGTGGCCACTATCAATGAGAAGAAAATCATTCCCACAAAACTCTTTAGGACGTGTTCCACCACTTCCCATCATCAAAGAGAGGTTTTACATGAAATTGGAAAAAAAACAATCTATTGTTGCCATCTCATGCATTACATGCCATCCTGCAACAGAGCTCCAAGCTGCATTCACTGAGAAGGCCTGGTTGGATTTATTTAAGAGTAAAATAAATAGATTTCAGAGGAGTGTTCTTGTTAGGTTGACCCAAGAAGCTTATAACATCATCGCTGGAAGTGCTTTGCCAAATCCATTAGTTAAAAATCTAATAACTTCATGTAGACAGATTATCGGAACCCGCTATACAACACCATTTGAACCCATCCAAAACTCTGTATTTAAAGATATAGTTACAGAGTTTCAATAAATATGTAGCTTTTGCAGTCTTGTGCTGGAAATTATCTTGTTTGGTTCTTGATATGTAGAATTGTCTGGTTCATGAAAGAAGCTAGAATGTCTTCTTCTCATTGTATCTATTAGCAACTTTTTGCATGCAGTATAGTGTCCGCGACTATAGCTAGTGGACTGCCTAACATCTATATTGTCCTTTGTGATTTGATACGTGAATGCTTTGAGCGTTAGCATTTGCCTTGTTCTGGTATGTGAGCGCTAGCATTTGCCATGTTCTGGTATGTAGCAACACGTGGGGAAATCCCTGATGCACAAAATTATGTGCATTTAGGGATACATTATAAGCAGCGCCTATTTGGCACCACAGGTTACACTCACATACACCACTCAATCTTTCTTTCTTTTTTTACCTTTTCTCCCACATCACCCATAAAAATTACTATTCATCTACTTTTTCTCTCATTCTCTCTTCTCAAAAACAAAAACAACAGAAACAGTATGGAAATTAAGGGTGGGCACGGTCCGGGATTGGGCTTGTCCCAATCCAATGAAACGAGGCGGAACGGTTTGGGATAAAGAAATTTTATGAGCAAAACCGGTTTGAACCGGGACAAAACCATGCTATCCTGTTTGAGCACGGAACGGTCTGGGATAAAGAAATTTTATGAGCAAAACCAGTTTGAGCCGGGACCCTTAAGAAATTCAAAGTCTCCAAAACCTAAAAGCTGAAAAACGGTTTGTTTGGTTAAAAAATCTCTTGCAAAACGATTCTCTCTTGCACTCAAACTCTTTGGTAAGTAAGTTTTTTTACGGGTTTAAGATTTTTGTTTGTGAAACATCCATTGTTTGCTTTTGTGTATTTGTTTCCATGTTTAAACTAGAATTCTTTATGTTTTTTCTGCAATAATGTTGAGGTACATAATGTTGGTATTTTTCTCCTTAAAATGTAGAGAAATGAGATATATATATATATATATTGTTGTTTACATCCAAATTGGCTATAGTATTGCTTTAAAATAAATAGAATATTGTACAAATAAAAATTGTCTTGAAGTATTTGTTTCCTTTTATTTGAAGGTTTATCATGTTTTCTGTTGGTGGGGATGATGGAGGTGATGGAGGTAGAAGACGACCCATGACAGTTTTTCCTCGAAAACAGATAGCAGAACGGGCAAAGAAGTGGTAAAAGAACAAAAAAAATTAAGAAATGAACAAAATAGGGAGAAAGAAGTAAGGAGGAAGATGATAGAGGAGCAAATGGGGATTCAAATAGATCATCATGAAGCATACATATATATGAGTAGTTGTATCCCAAAGTTAAGCCCAATCACAAAGGCAAGGAGGTTCGAGTGGTGCGGGTGTTGGACATCAACATGAGGAGTTAGAGGAGGAAGCAGGGGATAAGGAGTGTTGGATATCAACATGAGGAGTTAGAAGAGGAAGCAGGGGATGAGGAGGAAGCAAGTGATGAGGAGGAAGCAGGGGAAGAAGAGGAAACAGGGGAGAATGGTAACGAAAGAGAAGAATCCAGACGAGATTCTTATCCCGGTGGTCCTGTGGATTGTTCCACATTAGTTGATTACCATGGCCATATTTTTCGTGCCATTTGGGATGGTGAGCTGGTAAGTCAACATTTTTAGTTGGTTAAATTATATAAGCGTGTTATTTATATATATTTGGACATTGAATTACTTAATGTATGTGTTTCCTATATTTAGGAATGAGGCGCATTGCGGTGTCGGCATCAATATAGGAACTTCATCGATTGGGATTTGAAAAAAGAGTCGAGGAATATAAAGAGAATAGTCTACAATAGTGGTCTGTATCCCTTGGTTAAATATCATAGGGCACCTGACAATGTGATAATTTGTGCTTTCGCGGAACGTTAGCATCCTGAGACCAACACTTTCCACCTACCTTTTGGAGAGATGACCATCACCTTGGATGATGTCTACCATATAACTCATTTGTCGAATTCTTGGTAAGTCGGTTAGAATGACGAATACAGTGACAGTAGATGAGTGTGTTGCATTATTGGTGGATGGTTTGGAGATTGATAGTAAGGCCCATTGCAAGAAACATGGGAAATCTGTGGAAATGAGGTTTATTCAGGACCACTGTTGTAGACAAGCCACGGACGTTGATTCTCTTGAAAGGAAACAACAAGTGTGCAGGGGTTACTTGTTGTTTCTTCTGGGTATGACTATTTGCCGATAAAAGTGGAGCAATGGTTCATATTGAATATTTGAAGATGCTGATGGAGGTGGCTGATGTAAACAAGTATGCATGGGGCATAACAGGTTTGGCACTCTTGTTTCGTCAGTTGGGCGGCGCTACCAGAGAGGGAATGAGGCAAATTGTTGGATATTTGCCTCTTTTGGAGGTATGTTTCGAAAACAAAAAAATTCAGTTACTCTAATTATATATAATAATTTCATAATCTTTGTTTATGATGTTTTTTTTATAGGCATGGATATATGACCACTTTAGACTATGGGGTAATGCAAAACAGTCGTGGAATGCTAGACTCCCCACCATAGCTAAGTGGGAACCCCCACACTTTATAGGGGTTTTGGACGAACAAATCATTACTCTTAGGGAGCTTCTCGATGACTTGTCTCCTGAAGAGGTAAAAATGCATCTTTAAGTTAAACAAAATTTTTGTATGTGTCATATATTAATAACCTAATAATTATAATTCGCATGTACTTTTTGACCCTTATGTGGAGTCCAAGAGAAACACTCCCCTTCATGCCATCACATGGTTCACGGGATGTCTATTGTGCCTCGATATAAAAAAATGATATCACCCCGATAGAGTTATGAGACAAATGGGAAAGGTACAAGTCATCCCAGCCCATCCAATCCAAGCCAAAAGGAAGAATAGAGTTATATCCGACAAACACTACTCTGTCCAGCATTATAGTGTCGTGCCACCTAACCAACAAGGTGTCGATGCGAAGCTGCCATGGGACAGTGCGGTGGATTACTTGAATTGATTTCACCGCATTTCCCATCCCTTCATACAACCACCGAGCAAGAGGAGAAGTTTTCCCCTAAGAAAACTTTTGTTTATTTCAAATAAGAAGGTAAGTACTTACATTTTACTTTATGTATTTTAAAAGATTTACATGGTTTGCACTAAAATCTAATGTTTCAGTGCAGAAAATTGTTATTGTCATGCCCGTGACTTGATCAACGCCTCCATTGAAAAAGGGGCGAACGTCGACGAGTTAATTTTGCTTAGCCGGCAAAATAGAATATGGGATTTGCTAGATGAAATGTCTATGCCCGTTACCGTGGAACAAGCGAAAGAAGAGCCTGACGTTCGTACTAGTGTTGACAGTGGTAAAGTTGGCGGTGGAGGAAGTGAGCGTCGAACCAAGTCGAGGCATGAACAAAGATTCTATGTTCGGAGGCGATAAAATTTTTTGTTTTGTTCGGTGGTTTTATGTTTTATTCAATGATTATATGTATTCATGGCTGTGGAGGAATTTTGTAAACTAAATATTTTCATTTTTATTCAAAGCTTGTTACTTAATTTTTCTATTCAAAGCTTGTTACTTAATTATGTTCTATTCAAGTATCTATGTATTCATGGTGGTGGATATGAGAATTGAGAGATTGTTCTATCCTATTCGAATGACGGGTAGAAAACAAGTTTAAGAACAAAATTTCATTGTTTCACAGTTAAAAAGAAGCATAAGAAAATATCAGGAAAAAAAAAAGAATAAGAACAACTTAAAAAAAATAAAGAAGAAAAATCATAAGAAGAAGCATTGAAGAAGAACCTTCGAATACATAGAAAATTTCAAAAAGAATAAGCATAAGAAGAAGAAGCTTTGAATAGATAGAAAATTTCAGAAAGACTAAGCATAAGAAGAAGAAGAATAATAAGAAGAAACATAAGAAGAAGACCCTCAGAATAAGAATAAGCATTGAAGAAGAAGAAAAAGAAGCATAAGAAGAAGAAGAAGTATAAGAAGAAGAACCTATGGACATCCTAAGTTTAAAACCAAGTTTAAGAATAAAATTTAAAAAAAAAATTGTAAAATTTGTACTATTCGCAATGGACAATGCGAACTATCATGGTTTAGTCGCATTTGAAACTGCGAACAAAACATGTTTCAAAAATTGTCTCTTTTCACATTTGGCACTGCGCAAAACTTAAGTTTGGTCGAGTATGTGCTGTGAAGGATCCAAGTTTCATCGCAGAGCCTGCCACTGCGAACACAACTTTGGTTTTCAATTCTTTTTTTCTGATCGCATTTACCAAAGCGTAGAACCAGGGATTAGTCGCAGTAGGGGCTGCAAAACTTCTTAGCTTCCTTGCAATGGGTACTGCGAACTATTGAGAAATGGTCATAGTGCCTACTACGAACATAAGTTTTTTTCAAAAAAATTTACTGTTCGCAGCACAGAATGCGAATGTTTCTGATTTATGCGCAGACTATGCTGCGATGACTCCCACATTCTACGTTGTACATGCTGCAAACTATACCAACATTTTCTCATTCCCTGGTGCGAACAGTAAAAAATTTGAAAAAATCCAGACCCTTCCGCCATGGCCAATGCGAGGTTTGTGTGTTTGGTCGCATTGCCCACAGCGAATAGACCTGAAAAACCCTACAATTTTTTCTGATAACAGAAAATTTCAAAAATTTTCAAAGTAATTCAATTTTATACTTAGTTTTCAAATGTTTTTTTTTTTTACCTATAACCTCAATGTGAAAGTTCCATGGTCTTAGATTGAGCTTACTTGTCGCATGTTTTACAGTCATTTCCACCTTTTTTATATGATTTTTATATGATTTTTTTTACTGATTTCACAAAGTTGCATTCTCGCATCAAACATAAACAAAATATCAAAGTAATATGAGTGAAATTTTGTATAATATATTAAAAAATTCTCGAAACATACAAATTTTCCGTTGACAAAAAAATATATGGTGACTTGTCTTACAAAACAATGCTTCGAATTTCATTTACATTTGTCATTTACAGTTTTTCATAAAATGTTTGGCAATATACAATATGTGCATCAGTCTATGGTCACCACCTCAGTCGACTTCTTCACCCTCTTCTTATTCTTCTCATTAAACTTGTTCAACATCGTCGCACCAATACCGAGCTGGAGATCGAAAGTACTCTTCAACAAGCGGGCCAAAGGAAACATTTGACACGGCTAGGTTGGTACTGTTGGGGGCAATGATGGTTTCGATTGCATATGCAAGACAATATAATGTCTGCTCTGAGCCAAGTGTGCCATGAAACATACGCATCCTGAGTCAAAATGTGGGGCTAAGTAAACATAGGGAAAACAAGTCGTGTTTTGGTTCCCATAACAAATGAAGACGCACTGGTAACGGGTCGTTGCAGGCTCTAACATGTCGGGATCCATAAACCATTTTTCCCTATCAATCCGCACCTATTTTTTGGAATCACCAAAGCGTCCTTCACTCGTGCCACATTGCAAGCCACAACGCTGCATTACACTCAAACTCCATCAGTAGCTCTTTTCGCACTTGTTTCCAACCATTTTCGTCATCATACTGAAGGAACTTGGCCATGCATTGGAATCCACAGTTACCGTCACATGGGACGTTGACAACATCATAAACATAATCCTGTATCCAAGACGAAATCTGTCGCATCAATCTATTGTTATGAATTATCGCCTTCTCCTTTTTTACTGACACTTTCTTACTCTTGCCTTTCATTTCTCCTTGTGTCATGGCGTATTCGTGACCCGAGTAATCCCTTTTAATGGACTTCTCGTGCTTAGCAAACTTCTTATTTTTCGGTCTCCCCTTTCCAGCCAAAGGTGTCACTGGTTCAACCATAACTGTCACCCGGAGAAGTCAACTCGATAAGCTTCCTCTTCAAGACCAACTTCTTATCAAGACTTGACTCATTGAACCTATTCATAAGGGCGTCAAACACTGGGTCTATAATTACATCGCCACATTCACGAATAGGTGTTGTGCCAAGCTGCAACCAATACTTGTCAACGGTGCGTACTGGAATTTGCCCTGTGGGAGTTAGATAACCTATAAGTTCATGAGCGCAAGGTAATCCATGCGTTGTTCGAAGCACACAACCACACTTTACAGGGTCAACCCCCACACTTTCACACCTCAGAATTTATGCATTTATCAAATCAATTGCCCTGCACGCCACCGACCCATGAAGTAAGAAAAATAGAGTGAAGTTATGACTATACTGGAATGACGACTCTATCTCAATCAGTTGGACTTCGATCATTTCATGTATTTTTTTCTAGACATTAAGAAATATTCCCTGGGAGTTTTCCAACGAGTGCTTCAACTTCGAGTGTAAACCTTCAACTCGACCCGTTGTGCGTTGTCCAAAATGCATAAATTTATCCGTCCATGCTAGACAAAGTGCACACTCGGGTCGAGTTGAAGGTGCACACTCGGGTCGAGTACTTTGTCTATGCATGCACATGTATTATAACAATGACAAATGGTGAAAACGAAAATAAGTAAAAACTTACATACCTCGTCCATAACAAATAAATGACTATCATTGACTACGAGTACCAATGCTCTTTCTTTATTGTTATTGTCAACATTATCATCAACTTTCTGCATAATGATTCAATTTATAATTAGTTTCATAACAACAATATCATCAAATTTTAATAACAACATTATCATCAAATTGTAATTTACTCAACAATATAATGATGGTTACCTCTAAATGGCTCATCTCTGGGCTTTCAAGATCTTTAAAAGGCATCTCCATGTCTATTACATCCATTATAAATTCCTATGCACCGATGCATCATAAAAAAATCGATCACTTATTTTGAAAAAATACAAAATAAATAAAATTACATGCAAAATAAATGAAATTTTTTTGGCAAATTACCTCCATTGAAAAGGATTGTCCTTGCTCTTTGGATTGATATTTTTCTGCACCCTCATGAAAACCCTTAGAATCTTCATTTCTAACATCATCAACTTCACTAAACCCTTTCATTTTCATCTAATGAAGTGAACTAGGTCTTCCAATGTGATGTGGACTTTAGTGAAATGCAAAGAACGAGGGAGAGAATGCAACCTTGCAAAGGAAGAGGGAGACAATGCAAAGGAAGAGGAAGAGGAACACGATTTTAGGGCCAATGCGAAGAGAAAGAGATAGGGAAGAGGAAGAGAATGCAACCTTGCGAAGATGAGAGGTTGGTCGTGGAGTGTGGAACGAATCGCAGCAGGGAGTGCGAAGAATGAAGGAGGGAGAAAGCCGATTTGGTGCCTTTTTTCGTTTCTCTGTTTGAGATTCTGAGGTTTTAAGCTATTTATTGGTGGTGTGAGAAAGTAATGAAAAAAATGGTTTGGTAGTGTGAGAGAGAGGAAGTGGTTGTGTGAGGCAGTCGTTGCCTTATTTAAAACCCACAAATTTCAGCTAGGACAACTTCTAAGTAGAAAAGCTGCAAAATTATAATCATATTTTGTTCAACAAATCATTATGTTTCCTTCATTGGTTCTCATTAACACCAAGCCAACGCATTAAGAACCAAAAAGTTGAGCAAGAACATAAGACTTGCATATAACAACAAGGCGGAACAGCCATTAACAACAAACATATAACATAGAACATATAACAACAGATTATAAGCTCATTAAATGTCTTTCATGCAAAATAAAATCAATGTCAAATGACCCAAAATAAGCTAATATTAAGTTGGATACCAAAAAGAAAGATTTTGAAACAGATGAAAGGTATGAATCCTAGTTTTCTTAGATTTACTTCTCACATACGAAATCCCTCTTAATACGCAACACAATAAACCTACTAAGAAACCCTGCAATCTAATCTACTTGATCTTCTTCTGGTTGTTGTGACCATACTTCTTTTTCCTGCAGTTCACAGCACGGGGATGGAGATGAGCATAACATTTGCGACATATCATCTTATCTTGATTGTATTTTCTAGCCAAAGCCATCAAATAAGGCTCGATAATCCAACCACGAAGCCATCATAGAAGCCGAATAACCATAGAAGGATATAACCCACCAAGAAAAATAAGAATAATAACATACCAGTGGTGCTTGCCTGTTTCGTACTCGATTGATGGTGAACAGTCGGCGTCCTAGATAGTGGATTGATGGTTAAGGGCTGGCGGTGAGCATGAGGTGGAGGTGAGGGAGAGAGAGGAGAAGAGTGTTACGACCCTAGCCAAAAGAAAAAAGATAATAGAAAAAGTTGTTGAAAAGATGTTGAAGACTGCATGAAAGATGTTGTTGTTGTGCTATTTTCAAGTGGGAAAAGAAGCGGGAGTTGTGGCACTAGTTGCTGAAATGGAATTCAAATAAAGGGGTACCTTAGTCATTAGAGAAATATAGTTAGTTAAACTCTTGAGATGAGAACACGTGTAAGGCAGAGATGTATTATGTTTCAATTTTTGTTACCACTGTGGCTTTAAAAGAGAGACATAGTGCTCACCTGTAGGCATGAATTGAGTTGTAAAAAGTAGGTCTTCTGGTTCAGAGAGCCATTAGAAGCGTTCTTAAGTTTTTTCTTTTATAAGATCCATTGTTTTCGTTGTCATTTCCTTTCTCATCAGTACATTTAGAGTTTGGATCTGACATTTGGTATCGAAGCCATAAACCCTAGACCTGTGATTGATTAAATCCTTGCAAGAAAACCATGGAAACTTGATCAAAAGATGTTGAATCATTTATGAAGGAAACAAAAAAACAGTCGGCTGAGAACACTGGAAAAATATATCAAATGAAAAGTGAATTCAAAAAGATTTCACAGGCCCAAGAAATGCTAGAGAAGAAATTGGACACCCGATTTGAACAACTGATGCATCTAATCCAGATCCAGCAAGGAAACACTGGAGTGGCTAATTCCAGTAGGAGCACTACTACACCCTGGAATCGTCCAATCATCTAGCCCATGAGCATCAACTTCCAATAGATTTGATGGAGTTCAGCAACCAAGAGTGTTGCACATTCAACTGGAGTTCTTCAACCAACTATTTAATCCTTCTCCCAACATCCTTGGGAGAACTCAGGTAATGCTTCTAGACTTCCAAAACTGGATTTCCCAAAGTTTGATGGCCTAAATCCTAGATCATGGGTTAAGAAAAGTGAAAGGTACTTCACCTTCTATCAGACTTTAGATGAAAACAAAGTAAACATTGCTTCAATACATCTTGTTGGGAAGGCAGTCATGTGGTTCTTAGACTATCAAATGGGCAAAGGAGTGATGAACTGGGATGTGTTTGCTAATGATGTGTGTGAAAGGTTTTAGGAGGTTGTCCTAAAGAACCATGTGGACTCTTTCAATAAACTGAAACAAGAAGCATCAGTTAGTGATTACTTTGACAAGTTTGAAGAGTTGAAATCACTAATGTTGTCTCATAAACAACACTTGGATGGAAACTACTTTGTGCTCAGCTTCTTGAGTGGCCTGAAATCTGAGATTAAGATACTACAACAATTAAGGCATTTTTCAAGAAAAAAATTCCTTGACAAAAATCAAAATTTTGTTGGAAAAAACTTTTAACAAGGAAAAAAATCGTTATTGGGTTCGTGGGGGCATCCCCGTTGCTAAAGATTTTTACCAAGAAATTACATTTTTGTTGGTAAAACAATTGATAAGTCAAGGAAACACGGTGTTGGTAATACTAACAACTACCAGGGAAATTCGTAGGTAAAAATCAAATAGTTTTACTACCAAATTGTTTTGTTGCAAGAAAACTTTGTTTACCTATAAATTTTTTTCTCGAAAAAACTTAGAATCTTCAAGGAAAATTGTCGTGGGAAAATGTAACTACCTTTTTCATAGAACTTTTTCGTTTTTAAAATGAAAGTATATCAATGAAAGTTGTCATAGGTACTGTTAACAATTACCAAGGAAATTATTTTCAATAAATATATATATATATAAAACGATCATTCTCGGCTCTTAGACGACCTAATCTAGGTCCCAAACTCTAAGGACACCACTCTTGATGATAAGACCCCACTATGAAATTCCATATATAATATATTTATTTTTAGACTCAACGGGAATCGAACTCCTGACCTATAGTAAAATCCATTGCAATATTTACCAATTGAGCTATTTGAATAATTGTGTTGTGTGAAGCAACTTTATAGCTTATTAAATCAAATTACTCATTTTTTACAATTAAAAAATCATTGCTACGTATATAATAGAGACCAAATTACATTTCGTCACTATAAATTAGAACTAAATATTTTCACGATTATAAGATTTATGTTAAATATCTACCACTTTAGAAATGAATTTTTTTTTACAATAACACCATTATAATTAGCAACAAAATAAAATTAATGTTATTGAAATTGGTTTAATCCCCAATGAAATAAAATTAAATTGTTGTAAATAAGAAAACAAGCCTTAATAAATAAAAAATCATGGAAATTTTATCAATATTTAGCAACGAAATAAATTGTTACCATTAATATTATAATTAACAGTAAAATAATGTTGTATTGTTAAATAAATTTTATTTGATTTTTCAGATGAAATAATATCAATGCTACTAATAAAAAATTTCAACGAATTAATATTTTTCCACTATAAAGAAGCTAGGAGCTTTAAATATAAATAAATTTCATGAAAAAAAATTTCATTATAAGTAACCAAATAAATCGTTGCAATAACGTGGTAATTAACTAGAGAAAATTTAGTTTCATTGTTGAAGAGACACGAACAAGTGTTATAGTGCATTTACTAAGAAAATGTTTGTCAATAATATTAATATTTATTAGCAATGAAATATTTTATTGTAAATGACATCATTATAACTAACAAACTAAAGTTTCGTTGAACTAAAAAAATTTGTTGCTAAATAATGTTGGTGGGAAATTGGTTTTGGAATGGATATTTTTCGCCACCTCTTTACAAAGAAAATTTTTCAACAAAATAGATTTTTTTATAAAAAGTGACAACTCTATGGTTTTTCAATGAAATTTATTTTTGTTAGAAATAGTAACATATTAATAAGAAAAATAAAATTTGTTAGTAAATAAAACATTTTTGTAGTGAGTATACCAATTTCCAACAAAATAATGACTTGTCCCTATAAAATAGTTAGAGAGCTTTAATGAGAAACAATTTTTCATGAAAATAATTATTAGTTTTTACCTAGAAAATAATTTGTTACGAACAAGGTTATAATTACCAACAAAATCTATTTCATAGCTACAAAGATTTCATTAAAATAATATGTTTTCCAACAAAATAAAAAACGTTACCAATAGTTTGGCAATTCTTAACGAAATATTACTTTGTTGCTATAAATTAATAAACGAGCTTTAACAAGAAAACCTAATGAAAAAAATTATCAATCATTATCAACGAACCGAATCATTACAAATAATGTGATTATTGTCTAGGAAAAATATTTCCTTACTAAAGAGAGATGAATAAGATTTAATATTCTTTAACAAGGAAAGTGATTTGTTGTTAAAATTAGTCTTCTTTAGCAACAAAATATTTCATTCCAAATGATGCCATAATTACCAAGGAACAAGTATTTTGTGGCCATAAAAATAACTTTGTTGTTAAATCAATTTGGCGAGAAATTGGGTTTGGAGGGAATGTTTCCCGCCACCTATTTAACAAGGAATGTTTCCTACAAAATATATTTTGTTGGAAAACAGTAACAAGTTTATGGTTTTTTCAAGGAAATTTTTTATTCGTTGACAATGCTACAATATTAACAAGGAAATCAATTTTCGTAGCAATAATTTTGTTGGTAAAAGATAGATTTCTTGTAGCGTGCAAATGCTAAAACCAATCACAGTTTCACAGGCCTTCAACCTAGCCAAGATACAAGAATCTTCACTCCTTAAAAATAACACCAAGACCACCTCACAACAAACTCATTTCACTAGACAAAACAACTACACCACCACCAATGGCAATTACAGATCCTTGCCTAGTGCTTCTTCACAGCCACCAACCCAAGCAACTAGTCAGACTTCATATAATACATCAAGACCCACCTACCAAAATCAGTCAGCCAATAACATTAGGTTTTCCTCAAGAACTCCACCCATCAAAAGGCTTACACCTGCCCAAATGAAAATCAGGAGAGATAAGGAGTTGTGTTATAATTGTGATGAGTTGTATAAAAATGGGCACATTTGTAAGAATCAACACTTGTATATGCTGGTTTCTGAGCATAAAGCCATTGAGGATGAAGAGCTAGATCATGCTGAGTGTGAAAATCTAATTCAAGAGGTACAAACTGAGATGGAGGTATATCTCCATGCCATACATGGTAGTGTGGCCACTAACACACTCTTAATAAGAGGGCTTTGAAAAAAAAGAGTTATTTCCATCATAATTGGCACTGGTAGCACACATTCCTTTGTGGACCCTAGGGTTGTTAAAGAAACTAAGTGGCCAACTACTTTGACTTCACAAATGTTAGTGAGTGGCTAATGGGGAACAACTTGTTGGCAATGCTATTTGCCCAAAATTGCAATGGACTGTGCATGGTAGAGTTTTTTAGGGAAGTGTCAGGGTGTTTCCACTTGGAGGTTGTGATATGGTGCTTGGTGGTGATTGGTTGAGACAATTTGGAGATATTACTCTCAACCTTCAAAAATTACAAATGACGGTAGAGATTAATGGGGAGAAGGTGACTCTATAGGGTAGTAGGGATACTGGAGCACTTAGCATGATGGACTCTAAAGGGTTTGCAAGTTTTTGAAGAAACACTCACCAACCTTCATTGGACAGTTGTTTTCATTAAGTGCTCCTCATAACCAAACCAACAAATCCAACCCTTTACTGATGTGTTTCAAGCACCAACTACACTATCCCCCCTCCCCCCCCCCCCCCCCCCCCCCCCCCAACCCACCCACCAAACAATTGGACCATAAAATCCCATTAAATTTTGATTCAACTCCTACTGCCCAACACCCTTATAAAGTTGCCTATATGCAAAAAAGTGTCATTAAGCAATTAGTGAAGGAAATGTTCGAAGCAAGAATCATACAACATTCCCACAACCCATTTTTTGCTCCTATACTCTTGGTTAAGAAAAGGATGGAACCTGGAGGTTTTGTGTAGACTACAAAAGATTGAATGACATTACCATAAAGGACAAGTTTCCTATGCCACTCATTGGTGAACTACTGGATGAACTTCATGGAGCAAAAATGTTTTCCAAGTTGGACCTGAGATCAGGGTATCATTAGATCCTTGTCCATCCCTCAGATATTCACAAAGCAACCTTCAAGACTCACCATGGACACTTTGAGTTCAAGGTGATGCCCTTTGGTCTCACCAATGCTCTGGCCACATTTCAAGCCTTGACGAACCATGTTTTTGCCCCCTACTTAAGAAAATGTGTGCTAGTATTTGTGGATGACATTCTAGTGTACAGTTCCACTGAAGAACAACACATTGAGCTCCTACACACAGTGTTGACTACTCTAAGACAACATTCACTATTTGCTAAGCTGAGTAAGTGTTCCTTCATGCAAAACAGACTAAAGTATCTTGGGCATATCATAAGCTTAAATGGAGTGGAAGCTGATCCTTCTAAGCTTGAGGCTATGAGCTCTTGGCCTATTCCCACCAACATCAAGCAGCTAAAAGGATTCCTAGGACTTACTGGATACTACAGAAAATTCATTAAGGAGTTTGGCTTGAATGCTCAACCCTTAACTGGTCTACTAAAGAAGAATTCCTTCCATTGGTCAAGTCAAGCTACTGATGCATTTATGCAACTCAAGGAGGCTTTATGTAATGCTCCTATCCTAGGACTTCCCAATTTCAACCTACCATTCAATATAGAGACTCATGCTAGCTCTAGAGGGGTGGAGGCAGTGCTATCTCAGCTAGGAAAGCCCATTGCTTATTTCAGTAAAGCTTTAGGGCCTAAGAATCAAACACTCTCTACTTATGAAAAAGAGTTGTTGGCCATAGTGATGGTCGTCCATAAATGGAAACCCTACCTACTTGGATCAAGGTTTTGTATCTATACAGACCACCAAAGTATTAAATACTTCCTATCCCAAAAGTCACTACAATGATCCAACAAAGGTGGTTGTCTAAGTTACTAGGGTTTGACTATGAGATTTTTTACAAAAAAAAGGGTAGAAAATAAAGCAGCAGATTCACTCTCAAGATGCCTTGAACATTATGAAGAGCTACATCTCATTACCACCATTACTCCTCGATGGGTACAAGAAGTATTGGATAGCTACACATGGGATGAGAAGGTGCAAACACTGATCCAACGGGTAAGCATTGACAAGGACTCCTATCCTCTATACTCTCTTACACAAGGGACTATTGAAATACAAGAAACTTCTCTACATTGGGGCTCATGGCAATCTCCGAACACAAATATTACAGGAGTTTCACCACTCGGCCATGGGTGGACACTCGGGCATTACGGCTACTTGTGAAAGGGTGAAGCAATATTTTTTTTGGCCCAACTTGAAACTCATGCCATTAAACTCATTGCTGAGTGTGACACTTGCCAAAGAAATAAAAACGACCAAAACCCTTATGGGGGACTGCTCCAACCACTCCTATCCCTGACCATGCTTGGCAACATATTGCCATGGACTTCATTGAAGGTCTTCACCTTTCCCATTGTCACTCAGTCATCCTAGTGGTGGTCGACAGGCTTACTAAGTATGCTCATTTCATCTCCCTAGCACACCCATTCACTGCTGCCCACATTGTTGAAATTTTTCTCCTCAATGTTTATAAACTTCATGGCTTGCCTTCCGCCATTGTTTCTGATAGAGACAAGGTCTTTTTAAGTTGTTTTGGCAAGACCTATTATCTACCCTTGGTACTAAAATCACTCTTAGCTCGTCTTACCACCCACAGACTGATGGGCAAACCAAAAGAATTAATGAGTGTCTAGAAACCTACCTATGGTGCATGTCAGGGGATGCACCATCCAATTGGACAAAATGGCTTCACTTGGCTGAGTTTTGGTACAACACTACCTACCACACTAGCCTACAAACCTC
Organism: Berberis vulgaris; assembly: GCA_963556465.1. Taxonomy (NCBI): domain Eukaryota; kingdom Viridiplantae; phylum Streptophyta; class Magnoliopsida; order Ranunculales; family Berberidaceae; genus Berberis; species Berberis vulgaris. The sequence continues at coordinate 24,785,316 of OY747125.1, forward strand.
GCCCTATAAGGCCTTCTACAGATACACACCCCCACTGCCAGCCTTGCCACCAAATTCCCAACTTGCAATCAAAGATGTACAACAATATTTGCTGGACAGAGATCACATGCTTGACATCATCAAAGAAAAATTTACTAAGGCACAGGAAAGAATGATTTTTTTTGCTGACAAAAAAAGGACTGAAAGACAATTCGAAATAGGGGATTGGGTGTACTTGCGTCTCCATCCCTACAAGCAAACGTCTGTCTCTTTGCGTAAAAACACGAAACTTGTTGTTAAGTTCTATGAGCCTTTTCAGATCATTGACAAGGTTGGCTTTGCAGGGTACAAACTACAACTACCTCCACAATCAAGGATACACTCTGTGTTCCATGCTTCTCAGCTAAAAAAACGACTTGGAGCCACCGTCATACCCATGCCTTTGCTTCCCTTCGTGGACAATCAAGGAAGATTTCGAGTTGAACCTGCTAAGGTTCTTGCACGTCGGCTTGTACCTCGCCACAATAGGACTATCACACAAATCATTGTTCAATTGACCAACTCCAACACCAGAGAGGCCACATGGGAAGATCTGGAGCAAATACGGGCAATGTTTCCTGTTTTTCATCCTTGAGGACAAGGATTGCCAGATGGGGTAGGTATTGTCATGTCCCTAGCCAAAATAAAAAGAGAATAGAAAAGTTGTTGAAGACTGGATGAAAGATGTTGCTGTGCTATTTTCGAGCGGGAAAAAGAAGCGGGAGTTGTGGCGTCGGTTGCTAAAATGAAATTCAAATAAAGGGGTACCTTAGTCATTAGAGAAATATAGTTAGTTCAACTCTTGAGATGAGAACACGTGTAAGGCAGAGATGTATTCTGTTTAAATTTATGTTACCAATGTAGCTTTAAAAGAGAGACAGAGAGCTCACCTGTAGGCATGAATTGAGTTGTAAGAGTAGGTCTTCTGGTTTAGAGAACCATTAGAAATGTTCTTGAGTTTTTTTCTTCTATAAGATCCATTGTTTTCTTGTCATTTCCTTTCTCATCAGTACATTTAAAATTTGGATCTGACAAAGAAAAGGAGAAAAGAAATGAAAAATTAGGTTTAGGTTTTTATTTTACTTACTCTGCTATGGGCTTCAGGTTCGGGCTTGGGTTTGGGTCTGAAGTAGGTCCATTATAATAATCGAAACGATCCGGGATAGACTGGGACAACATTTCTAGTAATGGTCCCATCCTAATTCCAACCGGTCTGGGACAGGGATGAAAATACTCGAAACATTTTTGGCATGGTTTGAAACGAAACAGAACAATACCGGTATGAAATGGAACGTGATGGATCGGGAATGTTGCCCACCCCTAAAAGTGGGTAGCGAGGAAGGGGGCAATCGATTGCGAGGGACGGTGAGAGATGACCGGCCACAGCGAGAATTAAAGGAACTTGAGCGACAGCCATTGTCGCCCCTTCTCCATCTTCTTTTTCTCTTTCCCCTTTCCATCTTCTTCTCCTCCTTCCTTTCTCTCTCAGTTCTCCCACTATCTCTTCTTCTCCCACTCTCTCTTCTTCTCGCACAGACTGTCGCCTCTCTCCCTCTCGTTCTTTTCCTTCCCCTCGACTCTATTTTTTTTTGCACGGGCTGCCGCGAAGGCAAAAAAAAATAGAGTCGAGGGGAAGGAGAATAACGAGAGGGAGAGGGGCAACGACGGATCAAGGTCGAGATCTTGTAAAGGCTTCAGATCTTGTGCTTCTTTGACTTTGTCTTCAGTTTCGATTTGAGATAATGGAGAGGATATGTGAGGGTTGCTTTAGGGGTTCCCCAGATGGGGGGAGGGAAGAGAATAAGAAGAAGAAGAAGATTAGAAAAGAAGGAAAAGAAGATCAGAGTATAAGAAGGGTGGTTAAGGGAAAATAATAAAAGAAGCATGAACAAGTTTCGCATAGAAGCTTTTAAAAAAAAGTTTCACATAGAAGCAAGAAGTAAACCCAAGGCCCAGGTGTTGGGATGACAAGTTTCATATGGAAGTGAGAAATAAGCCCAAGGCCCAAGAATGGGGACAACGACATTTAGAACGGGCATGCCCCTTCTTGAATTCATGGATGGCAATGGTAGGTGGCTGAAAAATATAAGGAGAAAACCTTAGATACAAAAAAATTAGGAAACAATTCAAAAAAGGGAAAACAATTATTAGTACAAAGTAGAAAAACTTAGTTTTCTATCTTTGAAAGGGAAGAAATAAGAAGTGTAGTGGAAGTGCCACCTTAATGGCATTGTTTATCTACTGGGAGATGAACTTTGTTTTTGTACTTGACTAGACGGAACATATATACATTGGGTGAGTGAGAGGTTTCAGAAGAAATATGTTTAAGGATGGATAGAAGGTTCAATAGGATTGAATCGTGTGCATTAGAAAAGGGGAAAGAAGATGGGTGCTTGTTTTCATAGCAAACATATTGTTCCTCGTCGAGGGGCTCATTCGTGCTCGATATTAGTTGTTTGCCCTTGGGCACAACGGTTGGTTCGTGGAAAGTTTCTTTGTCAGGGATGAAACAATATAAATGGACCAAACTTGACGACGCTTAGAGTTGACCATGGATTCCTCAAACTGTTCACACAACTGCTCCATGACAACATTGTTGAGAACAACCAATGGAGGACCTAGGACTTTAGTCAAAGGGGCGAAATGGAGATTAATTATTAATTGATAATAGTAGTAATCAGGAGCGAGGCCAAAAAAAAATTTCCTACCCGAGCTAATAAAAAAAATACATCTATCAAAAGTACATTGCATATATCAATTTGAATCCAATATAGTCTAATTTTAACCCAAAATAAGGTCACAACATTGATAACTTAGCAAAATCAAATGAGCATAATAACTAAAATATATAACTAAAATCACAAAATAATTAAGATAAGTATCTAAGTTAATGTACAAACATAACCTAATACAATTTCATAGAATTTTTTTTTAGGCTAATGGTGTATATTTTCATAGAAGTCTATAGTTATTATTTAGATTTTAATTTCAGATATATTTGTTTGTTGGAGGTTGTATACCACTTGTGAACAAAAAAAAAAAAAATTAATGTCTGCAATTACATATAAAATTGCATTGAAAATTAAAAAAAAAATTAGGGGCAGGTCAAAATGACAGAAATAAACAATTTTTTTAATGTTTGCAATTACTAATAAAATTGCATTGGAAATAAAAAAAATTAGATGTGAATAACAATGACGGATAATAATAATAATAATAATAATAATAATAATAATAATTGTCAATAGACATAAAATTGTATGGAGAATAGTAATTGTCAATAGCCATAAGGAAATCTTACGTTTCAAGAGTATCAAACTAAGGTCGTTTACTAAAAATATAAAACTTCCAACCACCGCAACAATAAAGACAAATAGAAACAATTTTTATATTGTTATTATACATTATAATTGAATTTTTTGTAAGGCTAGGTATATACTAAAAAAATTTTTGAAATTTGAGGGGGTAAACCCCAACCCCCACCCCCCCCCCCCCCCCCCCCCCCCCCTTGAGTCTCTTAATAGGTCCGCCACTGGGCACAACGGAAGGACAATTCTTGCAGAAGTAAGTTTCAAGATATTCTAAAGTGGACGGCCCAACCGAAGGAATAATACATCTTTGGGCTGGATGAAGGATCTTCAACGAAGGATGGAGACAACATTAATTAGAGCCAACACTCTAATAGTTGAGATGAGAAAAGTTTTCATCCAATGATGATGAATATAGTCATGTTTCTTATTTTTTCATGGAAATATTTTCGTAGACCCTTTAGAGTGTTTTTCCATGATTATGAGATAAGAAAGGTGGTGGGAGGTCATTCAGAGTTCCTAGAGCCCCTTGTAAAGCTTGTTGGAAAACTCGTTGTCAGACTTGATTATCCCTAGAGTAACTTTTATCTGTTGAGCGACAACCCTTCTACTCGACACCGTTGGATCACTAAGGTCGACTTTCATCCCTACTCGACGGGCTCACTCTCCTCCCGTCTCTTTTCTGTATCTTCACTAGTTTAATTTTCCATGGAAAAAAAAAAATCAAACACACACTTGGAGTTTTTCAATTTCTTTCTTAGGATCTGTTTGATAGCATATAATGGATTATGAGGAAAATCTTTTTTTTCCTAAAGAATCCGTTCTAGAGAAAACATCATAATGAATTCTTTAGAACGTTGTTTGATTGACACATGAAAAAGTTTCATGGAACTGTTAATCATATCATGTTTATTTCATCAAATAGTTGATATTATGATATTCCCATTTGTTTATTTATTTATTTCCATCAAATAGTTGAAATTACACATATCAAGGCATATTAACTTTGAAGGATAAAAATATAATTTTACTAAAACTATAAAATAACAATTTCATTTAATAGATCTCAACGCGAGGATCGCGACGGTGAAAATCGTGTCAAAATCGAAATTACGATTTGCAATTTAAATTAGTCACACCCCAATTAAAATAAATCTGAATTCAGTCAAGGTTTAGTCAATGGTCAATAATCAAGGCTGACCAGGGTTAATTCAAGTCAACAATCAAAACTGGCCACTGTCAACTCTAGTAAGCAATCAAGCATGGTCAACAATCAAGGTCAATAAGGTTTATTTTCCTTGGTTTATATTCTTTAAGGGAGTTGGAGGAATTGAAGTGGAAGAAAAATAACCCAAAAGGTTTTTATTCCTTAGAGAATAAATTAATAATGGAAAATATTGGGCTATCAAATAGTCTTAACACACATTTGAGAGGAAACAAATTTGTTTTCCATAGAAAATATGCTTATTAAATAGTTATCGATTTCTCATAGTACTCGACTTGTTATTGTTTAGAGCGTAGAAGGCTCTTAACAAGAAAAAAGAAAAAGGAAAAGGAAAAAAAAATAGGGATGGCAGTGGGACGGAATTTCACGGATATCAGTAGGGATGGCAACGGGGCGGATTGGGGCAAATTTAAGCAAATCCATCCCCGCCCCGCTGAGGATTGCGGGGATAAAAATCTGCCCCGCATATCCGTTTATCAGTAATGTTCAAAACCGCCCCCGCTCCAGACGGATTTACGGATATCCGCCCCGCCCCGCCTCGGATATCCGCATAAAATAGATTTAAAGGTGGGTTTTGAATCCCCGCCCCAACCGATCCGCCCCGCAAATAGCATACAACAAATTTACACTACAGATAGCATATTTTACACTGCAACATTTTACATAACAGCAAATAGCATATTTTACACTGCAATATTTTATACATAACAGTAAAAATACTTCTACACTATACTACTACAGATCATTTATACATACAACAAATTTAAAAAAAATACAACAAATTACAAAAAAAAAAAAAAAAAAAAAATTCTAAAGATCAGATCTGACTATCTGAGTTCTCTGATCTAAAAAAAATTACAACAAATTCAAAAAAAATTTACAACATATTACAAAAAATTCGATCTCTGATATTACAAAAAAAAAAAAAATAAAAAAAATCTGATATCTGAGATCAGATCTGATCTTTCTTAGAGTTCAGATCTGATCTATCTGAGATCAAATCTCAGATCTGATCTATCTGAGATCAAATCTCAGATCTGATATAAGATCAAATTTGATCAGATCTTAGATCAGGATCTGGATCAAAGATCTTAGATCAAGATCTGGATCAAAGATCTGGATCCGATCAAAGATCTGGATCTGGATCTAAGATCTAAGATCAGATCGTAGATCTGGATCTAAGATCAGATCTTATTGCTAAGATCAGAGTTCGGAGAAGGAGAGAAGGAGAAGGGGCGACGAGTGACGACGACGCCTTCGCTGTGAGAGAGAAGAGGCGGCCGAGCGCTTTGCCTTCGCTGTGAGAGATCAGAGAAGAAGAGGCGGACGAGCTTCGCCTTCGGCCCTTCGTTGTGAGAGAGAAGAAGAGGCGGACGGCCTCCGCCTTCGCTGTGAGCAGTGAGCCTGTGAGAGAGAAGAAGGGACAATGAGAGAGGAGGCGGACAACGAGTAGACGACGACCCTTCCCTTCGGCCTCCGCCTTGGCTTCGCTGTGTTCTCATATCTCTGTGTGTGAGAGGCCGAGAGGGAGAGGCATTGAGGGAGACGCCTTCGCTCGAATCGCTCCTCGGTCCGTATTCTCTGTGTGTGAGAGGCAGAAAGGCCGAGAGGGAGAGGCGGGTGTGAGGGAGGGAATGAGGGGGAGGGAGGGATCAAGGGTTTAATCCGTTTATATAGGGGAAGGGTATTGTTGTAATGTTACTTAATAAACGGATATCCGCGGGGCGGATATGGCCAAATCCGTATCCGCCCCGAATAGTGAATGGATATTTTTTGGATACTCGAAACCACCCGAAAACCCATTCAGCCATATCCAAAACCGCCCCAAACGGATTGGGTGGGGCGGATATCCGTGAATATCCGCCCCACTGCCATCCCTAGATATCAGCCCCACTCGCCCCATTTGGGGCGGATTTGGTAAATGGTCCATGGATCTTGGGGCGGATACGGATTTCTGATCTGTATCCGTTTATTAATCGGGGCGGATACGAATTTGGCCATATTCGCCCCACGGATATCCGTTTAACCGGTAAATTTACAAACATATCCTTCAGCTATATAAAGGGATTAACCATATCTCTAACACTCACAAACAATCGCCCTCCCTCTCACAGAGAGATCTCCCTCACACCTCTCACACACACCAGACGCAGAGAGATCTCCCTCACACCTCTCACACACACCAGACGCAGAGAGATCTCCCTTCGCCTTTCCCTCTCACACACAGATCCTCACTCGAAGACGAAGGGTTTCGAAGGGACTATCTCCTCCAATCGAAGTGAGATCTCACAGTCGAAGTCTCCCCATCAGAGATTGAGATATCACAGAGTCACAGTCGAAGTCTCCTCCATATCCGCCTTCCTCTCCCCATCAGAGATTGAGATCTCACAATCGAAGTCGAAATCGAAGCTTTCCATATCCGCCTTCCTCTCCCCATTAGAGATAAGATCTCTGAGATCATTCTTTTAGATTGATTTTTTTTTTTTTTTTTGTAATTTGTTGTATGGTTTTTTGTAATTTTTTGTTATAATTTTTATATGTATAAATGATTTTTTACTGTAGAAGTATCTTTTACTGTAGAAGTATGTATGTATGAAGGAAGAAATTTTTTTAACGGATATTTTGGACGGGGCAGAGGCGGTTTTTAAATAAATTTATAAACGATTGGCGAGACGGATTTGGGAATCCATTATTCCTAACGGATCGGAGATGGATTTGCTCAAATCCGCCTCTTTACCATCCCTAAAAAAAAGAGCCACATGTTTGAGTTGTTGCAGGTGTAGACCACACTAAAGGTGTACGCGTATCCCAGCAAGGTACAAAAATCTTGTTATTAATGCCTAATTTTCAAATTGCCATTCTTCATTTATTTAAAATTTTAATTTGGTTTTCTATGCTTAGAAATTGGATGTGAAGCAGTTAAAAGTCAAAATCTTACACACTTCTCAAGCGGAGGCTCCTCCTCCTCGTATCAAGGGCTCAGTTCCTGAGGCACAGAACAGTACCCAGGCAGGCATAGGGACCCCCATTTTCTTCATCTTAGCATAGGGACCCGTTTCCCTCCACAAGCGTGTCTTGAATCTTGATACTAATACTATACTGTGCGTAGCGTTACGTGCGTGCGTGCGTTTTAAGTAAACTCAATCAGACCGTTGTACTCGCCACTTCCCCAATTCAAAATTCAAAATTTCAAAATTGCAATAACACAAATAACAACACAAGAAAGGAAAGCTGACCTCTCTGTCTGTCTCTCTTTCTTCTCCAACTTCTTCCGCCAATTGCAACATTTTGCCATTTGCTTCCTTCTTCAACAAGTGTTAATAAACTCATTCAAATTGGCGTTGGCTTCTCTCTTTCAAACCAAAAAATGAGAGAATACAGCAGCAATGTTTCATCGAAGCCGAACAAGCTCGCGACCACCGATCAAAATCAAATCATCAACACTACAACTACAACTAGTACTAAAGCTAAGCTAAAGTCTGGTTCAGTTTGGGGCTCTCACATAGTAAAGGGATTCTCAAACTCCAACTCCAAACAGCAACAGCAGAAAACTTCTACAACAACAACAGTTCCAAGCAAGAAGAAGCCCCCGCTTACTTCCGCATCCTCCACTATCTCCAACAATCACCGCATTAAACGGTCCATTCTCGGCGAGTTCGCGTGTTCAGCTAACAATGCCTCCCAAGTTTACCCAACACACACAACCAAGTCCTCGTCGTCATCCCGTGATTTGTTCCTAGAGCTAGATCATCTCAGAGAACTGCTTCGCCAATCCAAGGAAAGGGAGAACGAGTTGCAAGAAGAGCTGAAGGAATGTCAGAGTGATAGGTCTAAATTATTGGATCTTGAAAGGGAAGTTGAAGTGAAGAGGAGTGAAGCTGAAGACTATGTTCGAAGAGTTGGGGTTCTTGAGATTGAGAATAAAAGCCTTTCGCAACAATTAGTCTCTTTAGCTTCTTCTGATGTTCAAAGACCCAAAACACAATTGCAAGAAGAAGAAAATGGTAGGAGTAGTAGTAGTAGTAGTAGTTCAATGTCACTCGAAATGGAAGTTGTTGAGTTGCGGCGGCTTAACAAGGAACTCCAGCTCCAAAAGAGAACTCTATCTTCCCAGCTTTCTGCTGCAGAATCCCGATTATCAGCTCTCGAAAACATCTCTCAGGTACGTAATTGTTATTTAAGGATGATTTTTAAAAAAAATAAAAATAAAAAGATTAACTACACATTTTTTTGTTGATTTATTTATGTGTTTCTATCTTTGTTATTTTGAGCATAAACAGAGTGATGTTGTGGCGAAGGCGGAAGCTGAGGCGTCTTTGTTAAGGCACACAAATGAACATCTTTCCAAGCAAGTTGAGGGTTTGCAGATGAGTAGATTAACAGAGGTGGAGGAACTTGTATACCTCCGATGGGTTAATTCGTGTTTACGGAATGAACTGCACAATTCTAAGGCAGCTGCAGCAGTATTGGATACCAATTTTAATAATTGTGTTGACAAAGAGGGTGAACCAATTACACCTTGTTTGAAGTTGGACCAAAGAGAAGAAGAAACCTTAGAATTTAGTAGTGGAAGAAAGTTGAATCCAGTGAGCAGGTTTAAAATTTGGCCTCAAGTCGATGAGAATTGTTCGCCGATTATAGGGTGCCCAAGGCACATCCTGGATGATGATTCTAGTAACAATCAACAAGAGAAAAGCCCCAGAAGAAGACATTCGATAAGTGGAGTGAAATATTGTATCTTGGATTCGGAATTGAGTAAGAGGAGACAGTCTGATGGATTCATTTTTGCTAAAGAAATTGGAAATGAAGGAGAGCTGAAATATGACTTGGGTCGTAGTGGTGGTGGTGTTGAAAGTTCGCATTTCTTTGTATGTAGAGATGAAATCAATAAGAGGAGTGGCGGTTTGCTGGATATTGAGAAAAGGGCCTTGCGCATTCACAATCCTCCTCCTAGGCCTTTGAGTTCAGTTCCCTGTGCGCTTAAGAAAGAAAACTTGTCACCCACTGCGGCACCTCCCCCGCCACCACCACCTCCTCCTCCTCCCCCACCCCCTCCTAAGTTGGCAATTAGAAATAGCAGCAATACAGTTCAGAGGGCTCCTCAAGTAGTTGAGTTCTACCATTCATTAATGAAGAGAGACTCGAGAAAGGATTCCTCTAGTGGAGGAATTTGTGAGGCTCAGGATGTCGCAAATGTTCGCAGCAGCATGATTGATGAGATTGAAAATAGATCATCACATTTGCTTGCTGTAAGTGATCCTTCACTGACCAGCTATCTTCTTTCATTGTCCTCATTTTACTGGGTTTTACTTGTTGGGTTTCTTACATTACTGAGTATTTCGTTATCTCTGATGCATTTGCAGATAAAGGCAGATGTTGAAACTCAGGGTGAGTTCGTGAACTCATTAATAAAAGAGGTGAACGAGGCAGTTTATCAGGACATTGAAGACGTGGTGGCATTTGTGAAGTGGCTTGATGATGAATTGTGCTTTCTGGTAAATTTGATTCTTGTCATAGTTGAGAAACTACTCTTGATACTTGATACTACCACGTGTCAGATAAACTATGTGTTGCTTTGTGTGATTTCGATAATTCCATGAAGGAATGATAGCTTATCAATCTCTGGATATACTTTAAAGTAATGCATTAATTTGTTAATGATAAATTAGGAGCAATATTAGAAGACAGTTTTATGGTCTCTCTTGAAGTACTCATTGAGCTTGTATGTTCTCTAGGTGGATGAGAGAGCAGTCTTAAAGCACTTTGATTGGCCTGAGAAGAAATCGGACACTTTAAGAGAAGCAGCATTTGGTTATAGAGATCTTAAGAAGTTGGAGTCTGAAGTTTCTTACTATGAGGATGACCCACGACTTCCATGTGACACTGCACTGAAGAAGATGGTGACATTGTCAGAGAAGTATGTCTTCAGAGTTTTCAATTTAATTTTAATTTGTGGTGATTATTCTAGGCCTTTTTTCATGAATTGGATGGTTAATCTCCTTTGCTATCAGGATGGAACGTCGTGTATACAGTCTACTGAGGACTAGAGATGTACTGATGCGTCACTGCAAAGAATTTCAAATTCCAACAGACTGGATGCTTGACACGGGGATTATTAGCAAGGTACATTTTCATGCCAGATTTCAGCAGTGAAAGATCAGTTTTCCTAATGCTTTTTAGAGTTAAATCTCATTCACTTGAGGCTCTTAACAATTTTATAGGTGCCTACAAAGTGCATAATTTTTTTACTTACTAGATTTCAGAATGGATTCATTTTGTTATTTGCATTTTAAGGTCTGCACTTTGCATAATTATGCTCTTGAATAAACATAGACGTTGAACATCGTTAAATGCAGTTAATTGATTTTCCAGTTTCTCATAAAAAGGAGCTCACAGTTTTAACATTAGCTTTGTTAACCCACATCTTCAATGTATTATGAGTCTAAAGCTTAACAAAGACGATTTGATTTTGATCAACGAGTTTACAAGTTCACCAGTACTTTCTCAGTTCCTAGCTTGCTCACTATAATATCTGGGTATAATTGCAGATAAAGTTTGGCTCTGTAAAGCTGGCAAAGAAATACATGGAAAGAGTTGCCATGGAACTTCAATCTAAGAGGGTGTCTGAAAAGGATCCTGCGTTGGAATATATGCTACTTCAAGGAGTGAGATTTGCTTTCAGAATGCATCAGGTATGTTATGCTACCCCAAAAAAAGGAGAACAATGATGTTTAAACTTCTAGTGACTAGTGTATGTTAATTTATGAGAGTACAAGTTCCTTTAATTTAAGGTTCAGATAGTGTTACTGGTAGTACTATATTTGATTGTATAATATCTAATGTTAGTACTAGATATAAGTGGATAGATACTTTAATTTACAAGCCGCGATTCACTCATATAACCATTTGAAAGTGATGTAAACAAGCATATAAGCTACTTGTTAGCAACAAACAAAATAGTGAGTTGTTTTTTTGCCACGTCTAAGGTGTTACAAATATTTTTTCACTTGCACAACCACGTCCTTGGTTACAGAGGAAAAGTCCATAAACAAATGTGCGTGGCATGAAAAGTTTGTAAATTCAAGGGTTTAGTCACGCAAAGGCTCCAAATTCAGTAAACTAATGTGTCCGAAGCATTGGAACCAATGAAAATTCAAACATTTGTGTGCTTTCCTTATCATGAAGTTTTGTATCATACACGTTGACAGATTTTTGTAGTGTTTGTATCATGAAGTTTTGTATCATACACGTTGACAGATTCAGTAAAACTTTTATTTACTAGTGTTTGTTTCTTCATTAAGCATGTTCACGTACACTTTGCAGTAATATAACGTTCATTTTGTCATTTTGTTTCATGATTACTTTTATACTGCACCTTCTTTTTCTCCCTTTCTTTTTTAAGATTGGTAGTATTTCAAAGAGATACTAGGAAATTGCTGAATAGAAACTGAAATTGTGATTAATAAAATAATATTATACAGCATATACCGTTTTTATTGACTGCAATGCACATCAAAACCTATCTAACAATCACAGTGCTGATATGAGTGTTGGTGTCTAACATGATATGAGGTGTCTAAATGTCTAATACATTGAACTAAAAACCTGGCCAACAAGGGGCACTACTGTACATCATGTTTTCTTATTAATTCATTATTATTATGTTTTAAAATTGTGTTCTAAGTCATATGTTTTAATTGTAAATCTACATTCTGACATATCTGGTACTAAGCACTAACTTCCTTAATTACAACATTATAAAGAATTGAAACCTTCAAAAGATTTGTGAAAAAGTTGATATTTTTCTTTTTTTTTGTGAAAATGAAGCGTCTTGTTATAAAGATGTAAACCTACAACTATTGATAAAAAATCTTACATTTACTTGATGTAAAATTAGTCCGAAACTGAAAAAACAAAGAGAACTCTGTTTTTCTTTTGATGCATTTGATTAGTAACATAAAAATCGATTGTCTCATTCCCAAAGACATTTGTATTGAAAAGGTATTTAATTGGTTATTTTCATAACTTGATGCAGTTTGCTGGAGGATTCGATGCAGATACAATGCATGCATTTGAGGAACTTCGTAATCTAGCACATTTCAGCTATGAGAAATAGAAATAAAAAAAAAACAGTTCAGGCTTTACCCATCTTGGCAAGTATTTGAACATTCAAAGTACGCACATGCTATATGCCACATCCTTGTGTCATTGACCCCTTACACAAGAATGGAGCAATCTCATGATTGCACTGATTTGCAGGGGTGATGACAAAGTAACGCATCTCAGGATCTTCATAACCTTATAGGCAGTGTATTGTCTTTTGGCGTACACAAATAGTACAAGCTTATTATCTCAATAGGCAGTGTATTGTTATTGAACCATATGTATACTGCACGCGCATGTTTTTTACTTAGTGGGTGTGGGATGTCTGTAAACAAGTTCATGGGGTGCATAGTATGACATATGAACTTGTATTTTGAGTGTGAAATAATTGTTTGCTACAAGTTTTGTATGTGAAATTGTAAAGAACAGAGAGATAGTGAAAACTTTGCATAACAACTACATGTCCATAATGACGTGTAAAACAGGGGCGGACCCAGAATTTTAGTCGAGGGGGGGCGAAATGAAAAATACATATTAGTTGATAATAGTAGTTATCAATGGTAAAGCCAATTTCATTTTTTTACCGAAGCTAGTAACTAATAAAAAAAATTCAACTATAAAAAATACAATGCATATATCAAATTGGATCCGAGTGTAGTCAATTTTAAGCCAAAATAAGGTCATTATTGATAACCTTAGCAAAGAGCAAACAAGCATAATAACTAGAATATATAATTAATATCACAGAAGAGTTTGTCTAGGCAGCCAGACTTTAAAGCTATTTTTTGGCCAAGTTAGAGCATTTTTACACCTTTACCCATTCTCTTTAAAATACAATCACAAACATTATCTATAGAAGGGATAGAAATGTAAAATACTTAAAATCTGACCAAAAAGTGGCTATAAAGCCTGGTTGTCTAGAATTGAGAATTACAAAATAATTAGGATAAGTTCTAGGTGAAGCTAATTTTTTTTTTGAAATTTGTGAATCTAATATGATCATAATACAATTTCAAAGAAAAAATAGTTTATATGAGGCTCAAATTTTATACGAGTTGGCTAATGGTATATATTTTCATTGAATTCTATCGTTATTATTTTAGATATTAATTTTAACAAAAATGCTAGGAAATCAGATTTTTGCAACCATGTTTTGTAATCAGGATGACGTGTCGTGATCTGGAAAGAATGATGAAATCCCCAAAAGTTTTGTGTATCTCAAAGTTGTAAAAAACTCCTCTAACGATGCCACATCATCCTGATTGCAAAACATGATTTCCTAGCTTCACTATAATTTTAAATATTTTTTTGTTAGGGGTTTAATATCACTTGTGAAAAACAATTCATTTATTTAATGTTAATAAATTTTTATTAAACTAAACATTTTTTAATGTTTGCAATTACTAATAAAATTGCATTGAAAATAAAATAAAAAATGCACTCAAAGAGTATCGAACTCTGGTCTTTTAATAAAAGTGATAAACCTCCAACCACTACACCAACAAAGAGATGTTTGAAAATTTTCATAAACAATTAACATATTGCATTCTACGTTATATAATCGATTTTTTAAGACTAAAAATATATACTAAAAATATTTTAAAAGTTGAGGGGGGGCAGCTGCCCCCCCTCGCCCCTTAATAGGTCCGCCCATGGTGTAAAATAGTCTTTACTTTTTACTAGAAGCTACAGTGGTAATATTATTTGATATCAACAAACTATAGTTGGATTCACCATTGCCTTTTTGTTCACACTTTACAGGCATTCTCTAGTGTCTTCTATTTGCTTGCCAGTTCAAACTGTTAAGTTTTCTGGTAATGCCTAGTATATATCACCGACGTTTTTGTTTTTCTTTATAAATTGACTTATTCCCTTGTCCCCAACATAGATCCTCCTAAGCAAAAGTATACCATGTGTATACCAAATGGGTATCACTTGGTGTGGAGAACTTGGAGAAATACGTGAAAAACCAAAACTATGTAAATGAAGTAATAAGATATTAGAAAAGTTGAACACGCGAATGGAGCAGATAACTATTCAATCTCACCACATTGATGGCGAAAATTCTGCTAATAATACTCAAGATCAACTTTTCAATCTCACCACCTAAATTATTGTCCGACGCCACTAGATCAACTTTTTTTATCTCCCACACCACCTACTTTATTTCCCACACCACCAATAAAATCTCAAAATTTTAAATTTTCTCTCTCTTCCCCTCTCTTCATCTTCTTTTCTTCCCTTCTTCTTCTCCCTTCCTCTCTTCTCCATCAGACACTGCCATCATCACCACCACCCTGCCACCGCCACTTTTCTCCCTTTTTTCTCCATTAAGCACCACTACCACTCCGCCACCTCTTTCACCGTCTTTGTCTCTGAAAAAAGGTATTATCCTTGACTTTGGTTTCAACTTATATGCTCGATTGAGACTGATTCTCAAGCTCATCAAAACATAAAAATTGTAGTACTCTGAGTTATCTATAAATACAATTTGAATTACTTGAAATTTTTTTGAAATGAGCAAGTTATGATCATTTTACTAAAGTCGCGCAAATCTGTCCTGCAATGAAAATGGGGTAGTGTCCCTGACTTTCAGCCAACTTATATACTCGAGATTGATTCTCAAGCTCATCAAAACACGAAAATTGTATTACTCTAAGTTATCTAATAAACACAATTTGAATCACTTAAAAATGTTTTGAAATGAGCGAGTTGTGATCATTTTACTAAAGTCGTGCAAATCTGTCTTGCAATGAAAAATGGGGTAGTGTCCCTGATTTTTGGCCAACTTATAATGCTCGATCGATACCGATTCTTAAGCTCATCAAAACACGAAAATTGTAGTACTCTGAGTTTTCTAATAACAAATTTGAATCACTTGAAAATGTTTTGAAATGAGAAAGTTATGGCCATTTTACTAAAGTCACACAAATCTGTTCGAAAAAAAATCTGTTTTCACCCATTTGCCCCGACCTTTGCGAGGATTAGGTGAAACTTCGCTCAGACCTATGCGAATTCGCCCTATCCTCGCATAGCTTTGGGCGAAGTTTCGCCCAATCCTCGCATTGCTTAAGGCGAATGGGTGAAAACAAACTTTTTTTTCGGACAGATTTGCGTGACTTTAGTAAAATAGGTATAACTTTCTCATTTCAAAACATTTTCAAGTGATTCAAATTGTGTTTATTAGATAACTCAGAGTATTACAATTTTCGTTGATGAGCTTGAGAATCAGTCTTGATCGAGTATATAAGTTGGCTGAAAGTCAGGGACACTACCCCATTTTCATTGCTAGAGATAGATTTGCGCGACTTTAGTAAAATAACCATAACTTTCTCATTTCAAAAGATTTTTATTTGATTCAAATTGTGTTTATTAGATAATTCATAGTACTATAATTTTTGGGTTTTTATGAGCTTAATAATTGGTCTCGATCGAACATATAAGTTGGACAAAAATCAAGGACACTGTCCCGTTTTCATTGCGAGACAAATTTGCATGACTTTAGTAAAATGGCTATAGCTTTCTTATTTCAAAACATTTTTAAGTGATTCAAATTGTGTTTATTAGATAACTCAAAGTATTACAATTTTCATTTTTTATGAGCTTGAGAATCTGTCTTGATCGAGTATATAAGTTGGCTGAAAGTCAGGGACACTACCCCATTTTCATTGCTAGAGACATATTTGCGCGACTTTAGTAAAATGACCATAACTTTCTCATTTCACAACATTTTCAGTTGATTCAAATTGTGCTTTATTAGATAAATCAGAATACTAAATTTTTGGACTTTAATGAGCTTAGGAATTGGTCTCGATCGAACATATAAGTTGGCTGGAAGTCAGGGACACTACCCCGTTTTCATTGCAAGATAGATTTGCGCGACTTTAGTAAAATGACCATAACTTGCTCATTTCAAAACATTTTCAAGTGATACAAATTATGTTTATTAGATAACTCAGAGTATTACAATTTTCATGTTTTGATTAGCTTGAGAATCGGTCTCAATTGATGGTTTAAATGGGTCGAAAATTACTCTATTTTTATGTTACCGTTTTTTTTCAAAAACAGTTTTTTGGTTGGTGTGGGTTAGTAGGAAAAAAATATATGTGGTGGTGTGAGATAGTATGTATGATGGTGTGGAGTAGTCACTGCCATAATGGCAATGATGATCCTGCTGTTTGGTTTCCGGAGGGTGGAAAAACTTCTTCAGCTCCATGGTACACCAATGGTTGATTGTGTCTCCTTGACATCCTTCCATCTTGATGGGGGTGTGCATCATTGGTACCACTATGGAACAAGAGGCATCGTTCATCATTTTCTAGAAGGCCTTCAAAAAGGTTATGATTCTGGTCATAGCAAGTTTTTCAATTTCTTTGGTAAATTTACTAAGCTGCAACAAACTGGAACGATGCAAGAGTATCAGACTAGCTTCCATTAATTACTTGCCAAAACTGGGCACTTACCACAAGATAGAAAAACCTTGATGTGCAAGCCAATAACCCAATATCTTATCCTACCTTTGGGTTAGCTCGACTACATGAAGCAAAAGATATTTCACTCCAAAATCCTGCCACATTAATTATAAGGTTCATTTCTCAGCAACACAGCCACCAATAAGTCATCCATGACACCAGTTATAAAGTTCAAGATGGAGGAGTTGAATGAAAAGATAAAGAAGGGGGCGATGTTTTCCATATAATGAAAAGTTTGTGATCGGGTATTGCTGTAAAATGTTGTTTTCAATTGTCAAAGGTGTGCCAATTGACTTGGTAGAGGAGTGAAATCACACGTCATGGGTTCGAACCCAACCAGGGGTAGAAGATAACAACGAGAATGGGGAAATGAAGATTGGTGAGGGTATTGAGGATCAATACTCCAAAAAACTAGAGCACTAAATATAATGCCACCATGGGTAGTCTACAAACTGACACGGATGCAGACTAAGTCGTGTTTTTCTTTTCCATATGTAACTCGATATAGGTTTTTTTTTATTTAGAACTCTGTTTATTATTTGATTATTAATTAGTTAATAAAATCATTATATTCTTGTTTAACTGAGAATCTGTGTGGGCAATTGTTTGCATTATGTTGTGTAAGTTTGTTTTTTATTCAACATTTTAGATGATCTAGTGTGTAGATTTTGGTCTACACAAAAATATAAGATTGTCCGGTACTTGTAAAATATAAGTTATGGGTTTACAAACCTTAGATGGAGTTAGTCACACCATTAGTAGCGTCTCCAATCTTGATTTTAGACTTTTCCTTTAGCCTCGCTCTTATTAAGAGATGCTCCTGGGCTTGGGAGCCCCTTTTCTCAACATCGAAGTAAAGGATGATGCGCATCCGACTTGTCATGCAATCTTCTAGTATAGTCTATATTAGCTATAAAAGACTATTGATGGCTCGGACTATTGCACTAATACAGTTTGTGTGTATTGGACATGACCGTCTTGAGGTAAATTTCTATATACTGACTATATTAGAAAATTTGCACCTCATGATTATTATGAGTGTTTAAGCTCTTAATCCATAGACTATTAATAAACATGTAGATATCATGGGTCGATAACCTAACCCTATTGATAAACATAATGTGGGTCGATAACATTAGAGGATTGGGTGATGACATAATGAGTATGATTGATATTGATCATTTGTGGAAGCCACGATCCAGTATAGGAATTGATGATGTTATCTTGAGCAAGCTTATATTTTTCATATATATCAAACCCTGCATGCAGATTTAATTATCTGACATGGTGAATAAGTTAAGTGGAAAAGGTCGAAGGATAACAAGAGGTCATTTAAATATGATTGTCAATTATTTAATTTAATTGACACAATCTGCAATCTCAACGTGGGGAGATTATTAAGTATTTATGTGGAGTTTAAAATTCATATTTGAGATAAGGTCAGGACTGTAGCTATAATTCTTTAGTGGTGTGAATTATAGCTTATGAGTTTGGGAAAAGAATTTGAGCCGAATTATATTTGGTGCTCTTAATCTGCATTTGTATCAAGCACGACTTTTAGTCTGCATCCGTGTTATTCTGAATTATATTTGATGATTACTAACAATCTTGCTAACAATTTATATTTGATGATTGTTATTGATCATCAAACATGTGCGGTGAGCATAAACTTTTAGAGTTTTATTTTCCGGTTGCACATCATTAGTAGTAGTAGCCCTTAGTTCAAATTATGGAGTACATGCATTGGCAATGAGATTAGATGATCTGACTGAATAAGTGTTAAGGTCTTTGTACCACTTCTACTCTCCCCCTATACAGAGGCTTGACAAAAATGGACAATCTCAAAGAACGAGGCATCCATGGATACATAATGACGAAGAGCATGGAGATAATAACTATATTACCCATTTTTACTGTGAGAGTATCTAAGAAAAATACACAGAATTGTTTGGTGTCCATTTTTTTATCATTACGAAGATGAACATGAACATAACAAACAAAACCAAAAATATTTAGAAGAACAATATACACAAAGCAGTCGGAATGTTAAGTCATTAAAAAAAACGATTTTTTTTTTTAAATTTAGGAATGGCCTAGCACTACACGACTCTTCTAAATATTTCTAATTCACAATCACATTTTTTACTTCATTAGTCATAAACCAATCTAAGATGTTTGCATGGTGTCGATAGAATAACTTGCAAATTTGTGTTATGGTAAGTATAAATTACCCTTTTTTTTTAATTTTACCTTGGCTACACCACGAGCAATCCCCACGTGAGTCCATCCATGTTATGGTACCTGTAATTGGTTAATTTTTCCACGACTAGTAATACATATATGAGCGGATCAGACTGAGACCACTCGAGATAGTTAGTCTCATCGAACTTAACAATGGTGATACACAACCCTAGATAGAAATCATTAGCACTGCTCGTACTAGGCACAACATCAAGCATCACAACACTTGAATAGAAAAATTCCATCTAATTTTGTTTCCTTTTGATTCAGACATTTCATCAAACCCTTGATATACTGCTACACAAATAAATAAATAAATAACCACAAAGAGATACCAGTCAAACAAATCAAGTATCACTTCTTTTGGTAAAGCAACACTACTTAAACCAACTTAAGAGTCGGGATATTGACACCCGTGATTTGTATCATAGCCCTCACTTTAGTAAAAGGAAAATAAGATGGACCCAGCACTTTAGTGAATTTTTTAAAAAAGGCACCCACTATGGGGCGTCCACCTAATTTTATAAAGTCAAACAATATTGATTGTTAATTTCCTTTTTGTGTTATTGTTCATATTCCTCAACTAAACCCACATTCACCTCCCCGATCTCTAATTCCTCAACTTCATTCTTCACAACCTCAATCAACCATGAACTTTTCCATTTCTCTCACGTCTCCCAGTTTCCATGCATTTCTCTCCGTTCTATCACACCCTCAACTCACACTTTTCTTTCCCTATATCTCAATCTCACACACTATTTCATCCCCAGACACTCTCTCCACAATTTTGTTTTTTCAATTAAGTCACTTCTCTATCAAATTCCTTCGATTTGCAAAGTTTTTGCTAATTAAACCCCCTTTAAAGTATCTTCAACTCTCCAACAATACTTTCCACTCCTCTCTTCATACCAACAATGGATATTGATAATCCCCAACAAGCTCCAGTCTTTGATGTCACTATTCTCCAGCATGAACTAAAGTGTACCAAGGCTAATCTTGATCCATTAGCAAGCTTTCATTAGGGATGAACCATGAAAATAAAAAAGAAATTAAAAACTTTTCTATAGATTAGTTTTTGAAATGCGATAGCAACAACAAAAGACTCGATTTCAACAAACCAACCCTATTTGCTTTGAAGTCGTAGTTTAGGATCTAATAAAACCTTCTTCTTCTTTTTGCATCATTAGCAAGTTTTTAAAAATTGATTCTCAAATTCTACATCTATTTTAAAAGTTGAATCAGGCAAACCACAAATATAAGTTTTTCATCTAAAATGGATATATGAAAAATAAAGTCTTTTTTTTTTGCCTTGAGAACTGGTTTATAAAACAAAAGACTCTTTAGAGAGACTCGGTTTTACAATAGGGAGTATATAGTGAATGAGATTGGTATTATAAATGAAGATAATCTTTTTTTTCTATCTTTGAGTCAGTTTAAAAAATCGGTCATCAAATCATACTTCCATTTTAAAAACCAAATTTGAAAATTGAGCCAGGCATATCAAGCCACTATTTGAATTGCTTGGTTTTCAAATCTAAGCCATGAAAATCACACCAAAAAACCTTGATTTTTTTCCTATGAAGTTGCAAATCAGATTGACACCCTGTTACAAATAAAACCGTAATTTTTCCTTTGAAGCTCCAAATACAAAACTGTTTAGTGTTCTAGAAATGAAACTCGACAATACTTCCAACCATTTATGGCAAGCGCATTGGAGTTCTACCAAACAAATCAATTTTGATTTTTTTCTTTTTAAATTTTTTTTGGGTCGTTGACCATTTTTATTTATTTATTAATCCATTCCCGAAGGCTACATGATTGACCTTATAGGGCTAACCAAACCATCCCTGAAGGCTATAATATTGTTGCTACTTAATATCCTTGTCGCCTCCATCTCGCATGGAGACTTGTTTTCGCTCTGGTCCACTCCATCTAAGTAACTATATTCAAATAATCCTAACAGGTAAGTCTCGAACCGGCAACCTCTTGCAAGGAGAGTGGATGTCCAACCAACTGAGCTACAAATGGTGGACTATTTTACAAATAAAATCATAATTCTTCATTCGAAGTTCCAAACAAAAAACCATTTAACGTTATATAAACTAGAATCGATAATGCTTCCAACCATAATAGCAAGCAGGTTGGAGTGCTTCAAAACGATTCAGTTTTGACTTCAAAGTTGACGTATTCACAATAATTATCATATGTACTCTATTTTAAAATAAAATCATAACTTTTCCTACGAAGCTTCAAATAAAAAATCGTTTAGTGTCCTAGAAACTAGACACAGTAACGCTTCCAACCATGTATAGCAAGCACATTGGAGTATTCTCAAACAAATCATTTTTTTTTACTTCAAAGTTGACTTTTTGCAAATATTATCATATTGACACTTTGTTAAGAAATAAAATCATAGCTTTTTCAACGAAGCTCCAAATAGAAAACAGTTTAGTGTTCAAGAAACTAGCTAGACTTGACAAGGATTTCATGAATATGAGGCAAAATTATTAGAACCTAAGAAATTAAATCAGATTTAGCTTTGACTTCATAGCACCTACCAATGCACCTCCAAGTACTCCTAAAACTCCATCGAAATTACCACTTGAACGTATGTCATTAAAATTTGATATTTTTCATAAAAATCGATATTGCTCTAATTTTGAAATCTATTTAAGATCTCACTTTATTCTCCATTGGAGAATTACATTAAAAATAGATTTAGAGAGAGGGGGTGAAGGATAAATTATGATGACTTGATAGAAGTTGAAGAAGGTATGGAGGTAAAGAGAGTTAAGAAGATAGACAATAAACATTAATAGTCATGGATCCAAATCACTTAAAGGTGGGTGTTGCCGTCCTAAATGGTTGACTAATTCATCAAAATTATTTCATGAAAATTCCTACTAACCCAACTCACTTAAACGAGCGTTATGATCCTGAGAAGGCCATGATCCAAATCATGGGTGTCATTATCATGAACCCTTACACAACTATCACAAACTGAAGCATCAAAACTCACATAGTGAATAAAATCTCGTGGTCTCATGATATAACGAGCTTCTGTCAAATACCATCTTGTTGGAATCTTTACAAACCCTTAACCTCTACTATGGTTTTCACAACCTTGCCTTAAAGTTTTAATTTCACACTCTCGGGCCTTACACACCATACTTTAATACCACTTGTTGGGTCTAGGGGTATGATGTATAGATTTAACTAACCTAATTAAATAGGTTTATTAAACATAATTGTAATAAACTGCAAATGCACAATGTCTAACTAGTAGACAATGGCAAATACTGGTCCCATGAGGATTGAAGACACAATAAAAAGCCTATGATTTACTTAAACTAATTTAAAAGTAGGGTTACAACAATTGAAAATCTAAACTTAAAATGGGATTGGAAGAGAAAAAGTAAAAGGGTTATTTAAAAAATCCTAAAGTTTAGACTCTGCTTCCTCATCCATGTAAGCATCTAATCTCAACTTATAGTGCTCATTCAACCATGTCAAACATTAGGGATGAGAATGTCTTTGTTAACATCGAAGATTTCATTGTTTCAACTATTGAAATACAGATGCATTATTTTGATTGCATGCATCAAAACATAATATAAAACATTACTTGTCTTTTCATAGCAGAAGCAATCAAAAGATTGATTCAACTTTAAACTTCATGCAATGACACCACAAGAAATTAATCTCACTACCAAGCATATCAAGTTTCGCTTAACCAAACATGTGAGGGGAATTAACCACAGTATCGATAATCAAAATAATATTTACACAATTAACATTTAGTAAAAAGAAGAATATAAGTTGACATTAAAAGCAAATTCGAATTGAAGTTTCATCATAGCCTTAGCAAGGGGTTCAGAAACCCATCATAATCGGACAATGACTTGGTTCGACCTTCGCTTCATCTCAATCTCCAAAAGTGGTTTCAACCATTATTTAATGTTCTTCTAGATTTCTTCATTAATTACTCAAAATCACTTCAAACTTAATTGTGTGATTAGAAATATTTAATCTTTTAAATCAAACTAATTTAATGTTTAATCATTAATCTCCTTCAATTGCAAAAAAGTTCCAATTTGCAAGACATCTTGTCAAAGAGCTATTTAAGCACAAAATGTCACACTCATTGAACATGGAATTAAATTTCTATTAATTCCAAGCATGGATTTAGAATCAATTCATTCTAATGATTGTAAGAATATTATTCATAAAAGAATGTTACACTAATTTTGAATCTTAAAAGAAATATTAAATAATAATTGAAGAAACCTAAACATTCATTCACTAATAAAAATTCATACATGGTTTCATCTGCACCATTAGTTGTGGGTTGTCAGCTCATTATAATTACACACAGACTGTAACGAACCGATCCACATAGTAAGATATTGTCCGTTTTGGGCCTTACCACCCTCACGGCTTTAAAACGCGTCTTAATAGGAACCAACCTGGCACATATATAACACATCAATTTTTCCCACCCAGGCGATGTGGGACTGTAACACCAAGGTAGTTGTTAATCTCTGAGCCCGCCCACATAAGGTAGCATGTTAGCCTCTGAGCCCGCTCACACAAGGTTATTACAATCCACCCCTCCTTAGGGCCCAATGTGCTCGTTGGCACACTTTCGGCTGGGTCCGGCTCTTATATCATTTTTCTGTCACGCCCCGTTCATAGGGAAAATCACAAACAACCTCAAAATCATTAATATCAAGTTTAGGAATCTCAACAAAACCAAGGAAACTCGTATTGAAATTATCATCTACATTAGAAGAATATCATTAATTCTTTTGAGGTGTGTATGACTCTTAGGTTTATTCGATCGAGTAATTCTTGTTGGGGCGTACCTGCGATATTTGTGTTAAAGAATGATGGATCATTGAGGATGTGCATTGACTATCGAGAATTAAATAAGGTCAGCATCAAGAATCAATATCCATGTCCACGAATCGATGGTTTGTTGGATAAGTTAAGAGGTGACATAGTATTCTCAAAGCTTGATCTTCAATCTGGGTATCATCAGATGAGGGTTGAAGAGCGGAGTATTCCAATGACTGCGAACCCAATATGGATTATATGAGTATCTAGTGATGCCTTTCCGTTTAACAAATGTTCCATCTTTCTTTATGGATATAATAAATCAAGTATTCCACTAGTATTTGGATCAGTTTGTTATAGTTTTCATTGATGATATCTTGGTGTACTCGAGAAGTCGGAAAAGCATAAGGAATACCTTCACATCGTACTACAGACTTAGGGAGATCATCAACTATATGCAAAGTTTAGTAAATGTCATTTTTGGGAATCAGAGGTTCAATTTCTCGGACATGTGATTTCTAGTAGTGGTATTGCAGTAGATCCCGAGAAAGGTGTGGCAGTTAAGTCCCGATGACAACTTCGACTAGGAAGAATATTCCTTTTGTGTGGATGTCACACACCGTTTGTCAAAAATCTTGCTATCGATCATGATATTCCCTATCAGCGGGGCGTGACACAGATTGCAATAAACAAGGCAAACTCCATTGAGCTACAAATAAGAACAAATACACCACTTATCTGCAAACCTTTTTTTTTACTTTTTTTTTCTCTGATATTCTAGATCGTCTTTCTTGAGTCAATATCTTATTTATATATCCTAGTGATATAGTGAGTTGTGCCCTTTTTTTCCTTTGTTGACCAGCTCAATAGGGAGGTCCTTCATTGGCTTGTGTGTTGCGTTGCAAGATTTAGGAAAGGGAAATTGTATCTTGACTATTTGGGGGTGTGAATGAGTTACATAGCATGGGAACTCATGTGGGTTTAGAGCTTGATTTAAATGAAAGACTAAATGGGGGAAATGAAAAAAAAAGTGAATTAAGTGGTTAGGGCGGTGTTAGTTGTGCAGTTGGTTTAGCAGAGAGATGAAGAAAGGATTTTATGGAAGGAAGATGTATCAATTCAAAACAACACATGGGCAAGGATTGTGATTTCGTTTTTTGAGTTAATTTTTGTCTCCTGATTTTAAGAAATATTTCGGAGTGCAAAGAAAAAATGTAAAAATTTAGAGAATACATGAAATATAAATAATGAATTTTGAGGGGATATTAAATATGTTACAAAAATAATATACACGTAAATAAATGTATTAAACACATTAAATGAAACCAAAATACCTATAATAGAAAATTGGGGGGTAGTTTCAAAAATCAATATATAAGTAGAGGAAGTGATAATTAGGAAATTACGGGGTGGTTTCAAAAATCAACAAATTTTAGCATAAATGATAATTAGAAAAAAAAAAAAAAAAACTCGAAATTTACGAAAAAAAAACCAAAATTTTTCGAGACAATGTAATTTTAGTAGCTGGTTTTTGTATTTTTACTAAAAACAAAACCAAATTTATGAAAAAATCCCAAATTTTTTTTTTAAAAACCCTAAAAAAAATTAATTTTTTCTTTTGGTAATTTCAAAAAAACAAAAAAAAAATCGTGTAAAATTGAAGAAGGGTTTTGTCAAAAGAAAAAATTTCGAGAAAAAGTAGTTGTTGGTTTGGTCTTTAGTGGGCTAATTTTTGAAATGAGTATGTGGTGAGTAAAAAATTAGAAGTGGTTAAATTGAAGAAGGGTTTTGAATGGATTAGAAATTAGGGTTTTTTTTACAAGGTTTGATCTCCCGAAATTCTTACTCCACCGATACTTGTGCAATTTGGTTTCTCTAAATTTCTTACAAAAAATAAAATTAGGCCTTATTAATATAGTTAAATAATTCACTTTGCAAGGAACTATTCAAACTATGTACATGTACATGCAAATACATCGTTAAAATTTTTAAAAAAAATGCACATAGTACACTAAAATAAGAAATTTGGAAAAGAGATTAAGATCTAAAGGAGAATGAGAGAACATTATATTTGCTTTCCATCTCATTTAGTGAATTCAATCTCTAAAGATTTTTTACTTTGGATGTAGTCCAATCTTTCGGTGAACCAATTAAGACCCGTTGTGTTCTCTTGCTCTTTTACTACTTGTTTCATTGTGTGTATTGTTTTTTCTTTCTCTACTTCAAAGTTCAAACTACTCTATCATGTGCTTGTTGCGTTGTCTCTAACATCAACTAACCAATATCTCATGTGGTGTGTTTAAGATGTGTTGAAGTAAATGTTTTTGTGGGATAAAACACCCACGTCCTCACGTGGCATTGAGCCATTTAGAATTGATTTTAGCCATTTTTTCTTTAATTAGACCATTATGTGTACTGCTTGAGTCCGCATTGGTATTATTATGCCGATTGATGTTTAGAAAGATTAAATGTTGCTTGAGCCGCAAACCATAAAGGTACCATAAAGGCCGAGAGCCATGAGGTTTGTTGGGTTTTGACTCACCAATGTTATTCTCATTGAATACGAGAACTTCTTACTTGCGCCTCTTATCATGATCCGTCCATCTAGATATGGATCGTGCTTCAGATGTTAGTTCCTTATGAGTTTTGTGATAAAGGTGGGGGGGGGGGGGGGGGGGGGGGTGGAGGAGGGTTACAATACACATTATTTTTCAAATTGGATTGATTAATGCACAACTATAATTATACCTTAAGCACAATCAATGCGAAATAATAATAATAATAGTAATGATGATGATAATTATTATTATTATTATTATTATTTATAAAGACTGAAGTAAAATAAACACACACACACATATATATAACATAATATCAACTATGGCGGCAAATGCCAATGTAAGGTCAAACTGCTCGCATTCACTGAGCTCCTCGCAATTATTGAAGGGGCACTAGGCTAAAAGGACTAATTTGGGGTTTTAGTTTCGGCTTAGGATGTAGTTAAGTACTTAAGTTTCATTAGTTAAAAGGACACCCTACCGAAACTAAATAAATTATTTTTTAATTCGTTTGAGCTGAAAATTTCAGAAAATTTACGGATTGTGCCAAAGTATGAGACCATTTTGACATTGTTCATCAAGATACATGTTTAGGTCCTTGATGTTAAATATATTGATAAAGTGTATTTTTGGGTGTTTAAGACTATCCTTTTGGGTGATCTTAGATAATGGACGCTAGCTAACCTATTGTTCGCTTCGTGATATCAATAAAGAACTTTTCTTTATCCCATTTAATGAGTATCCAAGGCAAACATATCGAAACAAGCTAAAACTTTGAAACCCCAAATATAGTCCTTTTAGAACAATATCTATTTATTGAATCACCCATTCCTAACGCAAAACCTGAATAATACATAAACTTTTTGAGTCACAACTTTTTATCATTATACGTTCTTCACTAATTATTTGATAAAATAAGTTGTATGCCAAATTGCTAACTAGGATCATGCCTATGCTTATTAGTAGGGGTGGGCATCCCATCCCGCATTCCCAATCATGTCCCGAGTTTTTTCGAGTCTTATTGAGATTGATCAATCCTATTCTGATCTCGTCCTGTCTCGAATTGAATTTTTAATTATTTGTATTAATAATTTTAATATATTTATTAGTGATGCGTCCAAAATCCGTGCTCTTGTGAGTTTGATCTGCAAAACAAATGTCAGATTGCCAAAGACCACCCTTATGGTGGCCGAATGCACTCCGATGCTTAAGCCAGTAACTCAGTTGGAGATGAAGATAATTATGGACAAAACTCAGTTAAAGTTGCATACATTTGTCGAATGTTCTCTTTACATTTTATAATGGTCATTCTTAATTACTTGCATATCTTAAGCATGTGAGGCGCAACGAGGGGAGATGTTATCTGTAATAGTCTCCTCCTTTTTGAAGATACGTCCATGGAGGCATAAGTCCCTCCACGACTCTTTTTCTTTGTAACATTCCTCCCCCTTAAGGGAGAACTTTATCGGGCATGGATTTGGGTATCTGATTAAGTTTTATTTTGACGAACCTTATTTGGGCTTTTATGACTGGATTCGTCTACTTTGGGCTTTATGAATTGGCATGGTCTTGGGATACTTAATCCTCGCGATGGATGACCTCTCTCACGTGTATGGTTGTGATGACGGTCTTATTTGATGTATCACCAGCTATTCCCCCTTGAGTTAGTGGGTATGTTGTTGTGGCCACTAACTTGGTGACATTTGGACTTTTGATTTCATCATTGCCTCGCATTTAATGTTGTTAGCAACTTTTGGTGAGTTGGTCTCCCGATCTCTTGTTCGTTTATATTTTCACGCGTGTTTTAGGATTTTGTGTAGTCATCATATCTTGCACGTCATCCTATGAGCAGTCTCTTCGTTGCTCGACTCTATAAAAGCAAACGTGATTGATTTATTTATCTCTTTACGCTATCTTTGAAATTAGGGTTTATTCTTCTTTCTTCTTATTCGTTTTCCTTGCTATTCCATTCCTTAATGATGTATGTTGGCGATATACAAAGCGGTGAGGCGCTTGCTGCTTGTGAAGCTTACTTCTTGCCCAAGAAAGCTTATCAAGTGACGTTGGACAATGTTCATTCTTACTATAATTTGCTATTCAACCTCGAGATCATTCTGCCTAGGCATAACGATAGTCCTTGTTGTCCAAGGTCTGGGTATATTGCACTTTATCCATGCATATTCCTTTTCGGCCTTTGATTCCCAGGGTTCTGCATTCGGTGGTTGGTCTACTGGTGACCAAGGACATTTGCTTCTTCCGTTTTCTATTTGTTTTGGGAAGCTCAATGATGACATCAGAGATTGGTCGAGATTCTGGTTTTATGCTTCTGTCAGCTCTGGCTACTTCAAATTGCAAGGTCGTTTTGAATCCCTAACAAACAAAAGTATTTGCAGTTAAATACGGATGAGCAAATGATCAGTGACCAATTTTTTAAGCTTTCAATGTTTCCCGTGGAGGCATTTCTCTGTGAGGACATCTTGGAGCATAGTGGCTTGTACACTATGAATGAGGAGGAACGAGCTTTGCTTATCGAATCCCGAGCTAAGAAATTGTTGCCCGTGCTACTTCTGTTGGTGCTAGTAATTCTAGCATTGATGGGGAAGTGAGCTCGGGCAGAGGTGTTACGTATCTCAATGCTCTTGTTAGCATTGGTGTTGTTGGCCCGACTTCCAGGAAGAGGAAGCTTCCGAGGCCTACTAGCCCGTCAAAGCAATTGTTGATAAGTCCTGGCCATGTTCTGAAGAAGAAACAACTTTCTACTTGTGGTGCTGCTCGGACTGCATCTCGTCCGAGTTCTTCTGATAAGGAGGCTGTGAAAGAGGATCGTTTATCCCTCGAGGAGGTCGAGGATATGAACTTGGCGCTGGAGATGAACGAGAAGGAAACTACTCGTCCGTTGGACGAGAATGAAAAGAGGCTTTTTTCCGCCTATGGTGTTCCCAATGATGTTGAATGATCCAACGACGACCCTTGGGCTATCGATGACAAGATGTTCCAGCTGGCGGTGGAGTAGTCTAAGGAGGTCGTTGACCGTGGTAAGAGTTTTGAGGTTCTCCCTCCTCGATCTCCTTCCATTCATGTCGACAATGCGACTAGGTTCTTAGTTTTTTCTCCCGCTCGTTTGGATTCTACTGTTCCTGTCGTCGCTACTACTTGTTCTATTCCTACTATGACTACTCCGCATCGAGAAGGCAAGATTAGTTTTTCTATTGTCATCGGTGTTTTGCCTACTCTTCCCGCTATTGGGGGTGGTTCCTTATTCCGGATCCCCACGTCCTCCATCCACGAATTAGTTGGAAGGAGCCCACCACGGATCCATATCAAATTGGACGGAAAACTTTGTTTGTTACTCAACTTGACGTGCATGATGGTGTGCGTAGGCTGATCAATGAATGGCACAGGCAAGCGGTGGAACGATTTCTGATGCCAATGTTGGATCCTAGCACTCATCTTGATTATGGTCTTAAGCAAATAATGGACTAGATGAATAGCCTCACTTATGCCAGGTGATAGCGTCGGAGTACAGGGTTGGTCGTAGCCTGGTGGCTGCTCTTGAGAGGAAATTGGCGGCACTATTGTTCGTGTTTTCTCACGTCCTTTGCCAATTTGACATGGTGAAAGTGTAGTGTGCAAAGCAAGAGAGGGTAGTTGGGGTTGCCCTGGCCTCTCTAAGGGAAGTGGAAGGTACACGAGATCGGGCTGCTACGGAGCTTGAGTCTTCAACGGCTGCTTTGAAACGTCTGGATGAGTTAGAAAATGAGCTATTTGTTGAGAAAGTTGGCCATGACGAGGCTTTGTGTTTTGTGATTGAGCAATCTGTCAGTCGTAAAATTGCTGAAGGGTGGGTAGAGCAATTAATAATTGCATTTGATGAAGTCAAGTCGGACATCTCTGCCATGCTGACCACAGCCGAAGGGCAGCTTATTTCCATTAGGAATGAGCTTGCTGCGACAAAAGACAAGCTTAAGATTGCGGATGTGGAAGATTATAAGAGAGTGGTTGATGGGAGGGTCGAGCTTCCTGATTATATTAAAGGGCTTGGCATTGATTTGTCCGAATATCATCATTTGGTCAATCAAGTCTTCGAGGATGATGATGGTGAGGACAATACTTTAGATCCTTCAAACGATCATGTATATGAACAACTGTTATTTCCTCACCCTTCCATCCTGGCTTCATCGTCTACTCTCGTTGTTGAAGAGAAAGCCCCGTCTCATCCTGCCACTGGCATTGTTGCCTTTCTTCCATTAGATGTTCTTGTCGCCTCTATCGTGTCTTTTTTGAACTTTTTATTTTTTCTCCAAATATTCCATCTCCTTCTCCAGATGTACAATCTTCTTCTCTGGATGTAAAAAAAATGATTTTAGGAATGAAAATACCTTTCCTTTTGGCAACGTTGTATTGCCTTTTATATTATTTTTTGTTTCACATGTTTTCTCTTTGAAGTCGTGATTCGTCTTGGGTTATTTGTTGTGACTCATTGTATATGGTAATTGTACTTGCTTTATTCGCCACATTTTTTTGTTCTGATATTTGTGTATTCGTTTTTGGATCGAGTGTGTTGGTTGCTCTAGTAGGTCTTGATTTGTATGTCAATGTGCTCCATGTTCCTAAGTATTGGCTGGATTGGATGGTTTTGTGAGCGAGTTGGCTCGTACAGTTTTTCTTTTAGGTCCGTTGTTTTTGTCAAAGTAAGTCGTCTTGCACATTTTTAGTTTTCGTTTCTTGGTTCGATACTCTGATTGGCCAGAAGGCCTCTATAGCTTCATATTGATTTATATGTCCGGACTTTCTGTTCCGACATATAGTGCTGAATGAATTTACTTGCTCGTCCCAACTTTGTTGGTCTGATATATTAATCGACCCAAGGTTTTACCCGAGTAAGTTGACTCATTTGTTTCAGCTTTTACTTCGTCGGTTTTGACACGTTGGTTGATCCGAAGTTTATCTGAGTAAGTTGACTTATATGTCCCAACTTTTACTTCGTCAGTCTGACGCGTTGGTCGACCCAAAATTTATTTGAGTAAGTTGACCTATTTGTCCCAACATTTACTTCGTTGGTTTGACGTGTTGGTTGACCAGAAGTTTATTAAAATAAGTTGACTTTATCCGTCCCAACTTTTACTTCGCTGGTCTAATGCGTCGGTTGACTCAAATTTTATTTGAGTAAGGTGACTTTACCCATCCCAACCTTTACTTCATGGTTAATCAGACCAAAAGTTTTGCGTATGACTTATACGTTCTGACGTTTTGTTTGTGGCTTGATATGCCAATTGATTCTCATTGTCTGGCTTTAATGCCTCAATTTTGGAGGTAAGATGGAGAGTTTTGAACTCAAAATTTTATTGATAACCCCGTTTCGGGTGTTTAATAATCTATAGTAGTGGTCATTCATTTCTCATAAAGTTACGCTATGTTG
Source organism: Berberis vulgaris (assembly GCA_963556465.1). NCBI lineage: Eukaryota > Viridiplantae > Streptophyta > Magnoliopsida > Ranunculales > Berberidaceae > Berberis > Berberis vulgaris. The sequence goes on from OY747125.1 coordinate 24,817,496, forward strand.
TATTTTTTAGATTGTTGCTTGATTTGTTATGCCTTGAGCAGTCTTAATGTTGTCGCTGTAACTTCTTTTTTCATGATTCTCTGTAGTTTTGTTGTTGTGAGGTAGCTAATAAACTCGGAATGTTTCTTGATCGAATTATTGGGTGTGTGCCATTGACAGGTTGGTTCGGACGTAACCTTGAATTGTCCAATCATGCTCACACAGTACCAGCTGTTGAGCTTCATTCGTCGAATCATAGGATTTGTTTGTGTCATCTTTGTTGTCAGTAATGTAGGAAGTGTTGTTGGCATTGTCGTTAATAATGTGAGTAAAGTTTGTAAGTTCTTCGGATTATATCGGTTGGTTAGCCCCCATTTGAAGTGCCAATTTTCTCCGCACTCCTCGTTGTGAGCTGTTGTATTAATTTATCTGGTCTCGTTTGATGACATTGGCGTTCCTATATAGATCAACTCGAATGGGATACGTTGTCGGTTGTCTCTTTCGTTGGCTTGACTGTTCGCTTCCTCCAGCTGCGCAATGTAGGGTGTTTATCAGCTCTCTAGGTTGTTCCTTTGATCCCGTAGTGGTGTCCGCCTTCTCTTTCCCCTTGGGTTGTTTATCCCGAAGAATTCGTCGAGTCATCCTATTTGAACCTAGTACTCGATTTCATCTTTCGAGTTGTAGCAGTCTTCAGTTCGTGCCCGTGATCCTTGTGGAAAGAGCAGTATTTGCTCTTGTCTCACCCCTCTGGCTCTACTCTCATCTTGAGTGGCCAGTTGACATCTTCTCATTTTGCCATGGCTTTCAGTATGTTCGCTCGGCTTGTCTTCATGTACGTGTATGGTTTGTACGTTTTTTTACCACGTTTGTTACCCGTTCATGCTTGGGCCTTGCCGATTGTGGCTTTCAGGATTCTTGCTAGGTAAATTCTGGTTTGCCATTGGTCCGGTGCCTTTTTGACTGAACGTTTTCCTCTCGGGGTCTGTCATCTCTCATTTTCTCCTCTATTCTTTCGCGTCTCTTCGATTGAGCTTCTCTATCGGATTCATTCTTCTTCCTAGCGGCTATCATCTCCTCGAGAGTGATGTGCTTTTGAGCGGTATTTAATAGAGTTTCCATGCTTTTTAGAGGTTCTAGGTTTAGAGCATCGAAAAAATGTCATTTTTTTCAATCCGCGCGGTAAAAGTAGTGATGGTCTTGTCGTCGTTGCATCCGTCGATCATTGTTAACTCGTTAGTAAAATGAGGGACGTATTCCCTTATGGTTTCTTCCGGCTTATGTTTGATATGAAGCAAGTAGTGTGGCCCCTTCCTTATCCGATGAGTCTATTGACCTTGGCGGTAGGCTATTGAACCAATTCATCGCTGTGGAGGTGAGACTAGTTGGGAACGTTTTGCACAAGATGGATTCTGTGTTTTCCTTCAACGTCATCATGTGGTGAAAGTGTCGCAAATGGTCGGTCGGATTGGTGGTGCCATCATATGCTTCAAACTTTGTGGGACGAACTTTTTTGACATAGTTCATACATTACATTAGGATTCGTGACTCCGATTCTGAATGAAATTTTAGCGGGTGTCCCGTCCCTTTGGGGGGTCCCATTTTGAAGTGGTTTGCTGCTTTCGAGATTCACATGTTGAGGTTCTGCAAGAACTTTGTTGGTAGAGTTTGTTGAGGCGGAGCTTGGACGAGATCAACGAACTGAGCACACTTTTGGGTGAATTTTTCTACCATTTTGATCATATAGTCCATTTGAGTCATGGGTAGGTCTGCACGAGGGTCGGTAGCAGTGTCGTTAGACATATGTGGTGTTTGGGCTACTGCACGGTGTTGCTCTCTGTTGTCGGGCATGACCAGCCCGACATTTGTCGCTGGGTCTGAGGTGTGTACTACCGGCAGTGCAGCTTCGCGGGTGGGAAGATTGCTTTGGTTATTGTCGGGTTGAGGGTATGTAGAGTGTTCCATCTGTTCTAAAGGTTTCTAAATCGTTGATTAGAGTTGAAGAAATTTGCTATTGTAGATTCACTTCTTGAAAGGAAAATTTGTCGTTCCCCACGGATGACACCAAACTGATGCGTCCAAAATCCGTGCTCCTGTAAGTTTGACCTGCAAAACAAATGTTAGATTGCCAAATACCACCTTTTTGGTGGTCGATGGCACTCCGATGCTTAAGTTGGTAACTCAGTTGGAGATCGAGATAATTTTGGACAAAACTCAGTTAGAGTTGCATACATTTGTTAAATGTTCCCTTTACCTTTATAATGGTCGTTGTTAATTCCATGCGTGACTTAAGCATGTAAGGTGCAATGAGGGGGGACATTTTCTGTAACAATCACCTCCTTTATGAATATACATCCGTGGAGGAGTAACTCCCTCCATGACTTTTTTTTTTCTTTGTAACGTTCCTCACCCTTAAGGGAGAACTTTATCGGGCTTGGATTTGGGTATATGATTACGTTTTATTCTGATAGACCCTCTTTGGGCTTTCATGATTGAATTTGTCTTCTTTGGGCTTTATGAATTAGCCTGGTATTGGGATACTTGATCCTCGCGATGGATGATCTCTGCCACGTATATGGCTGTGATGACGACCTTATTTAATATATCATCAATTAGCAATGTTCTTCTCGTAATGTGCAACTTTGTAGTGTATGTATCTTTTATGTGTTAGATTGAAAAGTTTGACAAACTAAAATCATAGCTCCAAGTTGTAGCGCTGAGAATTCAAGTAAGATTATTTAGATGTGCTTGTTTTAATTTTATATTGCAGAAAGGTAGTACCGGTTATCAGATAGACTTGACTAAAAAAAAACTAAAATATCCTCAAACAAAACAACATTGCTTTCTTGACGAAACAACTTATACTTCGACATATTCTGGCCATGCACTAAAAATGCCTCAATTATTACGAGGCTTATAATTTCGCATTTTGATCATTCACTCAAATGTCAAAACTGCTTAATTATTACGAGGTTATTTAATCATGCAAGACACATTCATATACCTTTGATGCACCATAATTGTTAATTATGATGAAAAGCATTTCCATGCATACTTTCTTACTAAAAGTTTTTATTCTTCTTTGCAAATGTTCAAGACACTAAAATCAACCCAAGCAATGGGGGAAGCTATGAAAGGTGTTACAAAAGTGACGGGCCAGATGAATTTGCCTTCATTACAAAAAATAATGCAAGAATTCAGGAATGGCCCGTTCATGCTCCTACTCCAAATAATGAGTTCATAATTTAAGTCAATTAGCAGGGTCCAAATTGAAGAATAAATTTGCCAAAAACATGCTAGAGTATGTGCGTGAGCTTAGTAAATTGAAAAAAAAAGTAAATTGAAAGTTACAAATTAAAGCATGTTAATTTCATCCCGTCCTAAATCCGTTTGGGATGGGATGATGTCTATCCCGTTTCGATCCCGAAGAAATGGGATGGGATAGGGATGTCCATCACGTCCCGTACCCACCCCTACTTATTAGAGATGCTCGAACGCCATGGATACTTTACCGATATATATCCTATTGTATTATTTTGTTCTCAAATGTTTCTTCGATGCCAAGGTACCTCACTTCCCCCTAAAGTGTTGTCATCAAACACAACTTTCCCCTCATTCAACACTATTAATTTTATTGAAAAATAAAAAATAGATAGAAAGGAAAAAAAACAAAATGTATCACTTCTGCTCTCCTCCTCAATCCTCCTCATTCCTCACATCACATAGACAATAAGACCCCCTCTCCCCAATATACAATTCGGTGTACCTACTTTGTGTTGTGTGAATTTTCATTCTCTCTCTCTCACACAACTCTCCTTTCTCTCAACTCAACATTTCTCATCACCCCACCCCACCTTTCTTCCTTTCCTTCCCTTTCTTTCACTCCCACAGTTCCCCTCTCTCCCCACCACCGCAGAAACAAATTGGATTCTTTAACAAATTTAATAAAAACATTGAGAAAACAAGACTAACTCTTCCTTCCTTCAGATGAAAGAGAGGGTTTAGTTCCTTTCTTCATCTCAATCTGTTTGACCTGAATCGAATCGGTTGCCAGAAAAAAGATCCCTTTTTTGGGCGGTTGTAGAGAATTCTCTGGGTGTCTTTGATTCATTTTTTTTTCTCAGGTTTTAGATCGGAGGAGGATTCTTCACTTTGGGGTTTATTTGCAGCCAACAAATCTGCTAAGGTTTGCTTTTTGTTCTATCATTCTCAGCTGTTCTTGATGATGTCGGTTCCCTCTTTTTTTATTAATTGATTATTTATTATCTGCTCTCTAATAATTTTATTATGGCAACTTCTAAGATTTTGTGAAATGGGTATTTAGATTTACCAGTGTTTGGTTGATTGAAATGAAAACAACAAAGTCATTGATGATTTAATAGTGTTTTGTCTCGCAGTTTGCAACCTTTGATGTATTGGGCAAGGCCCATCAGTTAGTATTTGAAAGGTTTTCTTGTTCTTGTTGATTTTGATGTAGTTGTCTGCTGCAACTACGTCTGAGTGTTTGTGGGTACTGTGTTTTATCCCCCGAATAGAGCTGTGGCATTTGCTTGATTGAGCTTTTACTAATTAAGAAAAAGGGGATTCTTATAATCAGAAAAAGTTCATACCTGCATTTTTTTGAAACATTGTAATCTTTTTCTTTGGCATTTTTGTTGTTTTCTCACTTATATTAGTTTGAATCAATAGGAGATTGGTGATTCTTATTTGTGGTTTTTACTGATGTAGTTTGGATTGTGGGATGGGTGTGAGGAAATGGATTGTTTCATGATTTTCTGCTGGCTCTTGTTTACTTTTATACATTTAATTATCGCAAAGCATTTGACTCGAAGCTTTCTTCTTTGCAACCAGCGTTTCACATTTTCTGCAGTTTGGAAATATATGGGCTGAATTGGCATTTCATGGGAGGAGTAGAGGACGATGAACCACCCTCGAAACGTGTGAAAGTGTCCTCAGCAGAAGTGAGGAGCCTCTCGGACAGCTCATCTCTTACTGAACCTGTCACTGGCTTTCTGAGAGACTCAATGGCACGACCTTTACCTTCTGAAGGGGATGAAGAAATGGTTGGTGAAAATAAAGTTGTCAAAAAAGTAGAATTTGTGCGGATCATAACCAAAGCATTATACTCACTGGGTTACCAGAGGAGTGGGGCCCTTTTAGAGGAGGAGTCTGGGATACCCTTACATTCCCCTATTGTGACTTTGTTTCGGGAGCAGGTGCTCGCTGGAAAATGGGATGAAGGTGTAGCTACATTGCGTAAAATAGGACTAATTCATGAACATTCACTCAAGAAAGCATGTTTCTTACTATTGGAGCAAAAGTTTTTTGAACAGTTAGGAAAGGGAAAATTCATGGATGCTTTGAAGACACTGAGGACAGAGATTGTACCCCTTAATGTTTACAAGAACCTTTTGCCTGAGCTCGCTTCATGCATTGTGTCTCCTTCACACTGCATAGTACCTGGCTTTTCCAGTTTGGATATTTTGGGAAAGGACTCGAGGATGAAACTTATGGAGAAATTGCAGGAATTGCTTCCCCCATCAGTTATGATACCTGAAAGAAGGTTGGAACATCTTGTCGAACAGGCTCTCAGGGTGCAACGAGATTCATGTGTCTTTCACAACTCTTTGGATAGTGAAATGTCTTTGTATACAAATCATCAGTGTGGAAGAGATCAGATTCCTACTCAAACTTTACAGGTTAGAACTTGTATATTAGACGATAAAGCTTGTTATATTCCTCTCTTCTCCATTCTTGCCTTAATTATCCTCAGAATAGTGTAGTTTGCTGGTTATTGTTTTCTGCAGTACATTAAGTGAAATTTTCAGATGTAATCAGTCGCTTGAATAATAGGCTAGATATATATCCTATACCAATGTTGTAGTGTTTCCTGAATAATAAGCATGTTATCTGTTGCACCTTTTTACAAAACTTGTATTCTGATCATGCTGCTCACAGTCAGTACTCAGTAGTGAGAAATTGTACTTTCATTAACCAGTGTTCTAAAAAGTGTTAGGCGGGCGGCGAGCAGGTGCCTAGCGCCTAGGCGGTTTTAGGTTTTGTATTATAACTTTAATAATTTACAAAAGTTAAGCATAATACTTTATCAATTACATCCAATTTAATGTTAAGATACATATGCAAAATTTAAAAACATGAAAATTAACAATCATGAACAAAATTTATTAAAACTCAAATACTGAAGTTGGTCATGATGGGTACTTTATACAAAGTTGAATTTGTGAACAAATATCCAAATCTACTTTTATTTTTCTTCAAATTGCATGAATGGTCTCAATCATGTTTGATAAAATCTACATTACTAAAATTGATACCGGCAAATCCTTTGAGAATTCCATTAAGTTATCATCATTTGCTACATTCAGACATATACTGAATAAAAACAATTAAATTGTTTATTTCCAAAAAAAAGGATTGAAAAATAAAATAAGAACGCAATCAGCCTTATTAAAAAAAAAAAAAAAAAAACTCGCTCAGACCGCCTAGATTGTCCAGACCTCGCCTAGACCGCCCAAAACCCGCCCAGCCATTAATCTGGGTGTTTCTCTAACGCCTAGGCCATTTTTTAGAATACTGCCATTAACCACGACATTTCTACCATCTAAAAAAAGTGAAAACAAACCATGATCTTTTTGTGGAATGATAGAATAAACAGTAAGTCAGTGAAATTAAATGTGCAATAGTAACCTGTGTTGGTTTATGCAGAATAAAAGGCTATTTGCTCTTTATAATTTGGAATTGGGCCATTGAAAATGGAAGTATGTATGAGCTCAATTGTATTGGAAGGGATGATGTTTGGAGTAGGACATGCCAATCTTTAAATTATGGTTGATTTAGTAGTGGTGGATTAGAACCTTCAAGAAGATTAGCATTGCGCTCCTACGGGAAGTAGTATGGAGATATTACGAGTTGGAATGCCTTTGGAGGAAGGTCATTAAAGCCAAATATGAAATGATATCACTGGGATTGGCTAGATTTCTCTTCATTCTTTGTGGTACTATGGTACAATTTTGTGGAAGAGCATGTCTAACATGGAGCTAAGTTTCCTTCAAGGTGTGGAACATGTCCTTGGGTTAATGGGATGAGATTAAATTTTGGCAGGACAAGTGGTGCAGGCCGGTGGCTCTAAAGGCTATATTTCCTAGATTGTTTTGGTAAAGTTCAGGACATGAACTGTGAGAGACAATGTAGTCAAGGCAACTGCCTAGACCCGCCTCTAGGCGTTTTCATCGAATTCTGCCTCAAAGTGAGACAATGTGGTACGATAATCCAAAAATGATTGTAGCCAGCTCAATTGCAGCCCATTTACAACCCATTTGCAACTCAATTGCAGCAAAAAGAGGTGGCAATTCACTCTATAATAGGATTTTATGTTTCTTGGTGTAATATTTGATAATTTGATAAAAACAAGATAAAACGTTTCTAAGTTTTGATAACTATGCTGATATGTTTCGAATTGATTATAAATTCTTTAAAAATATTAAGACCGCCTCACTTCAAGATGTCCGCCTCGCCTCACGCCTTAGGTGTTCTCAAGCCCGTCCTCCTCGCCTCCGCTTCAATGCCTTGACCACAATGGTGAGAGATACTTTTGAGGGTGGATGGAATTTGCACTTCAAAAGAGGTTTGTATGAGTAGGAGGGAGAGGGTTGGTATTCTTTTCGAGGCCCTTGCTTTGAGGGCACTACACGATGAGGATGATCGATGAGGATGATTGATGGGTTGGGTCTAAGTAGGAGTTTTCTTGTGGCTTCTTTTGACAATCATTTGGTGTGTGAGAAGCACCTCAGGTATAACTTCCCCATGATACTTCTTTGGAGGAAAAGTGTCCCACCTAAAGTTTTCTCCTTTTTTCCTCCGTTTCTGTGGGAACTTATGTAGAACTGTATGGCCTCCCAGGATTTGATAGTAAATGGGGCATGAAGATTGATTCAGATTGACCTATGTGTGGGGGATAATTAGGGACTAGGGATCATGTTGGCTTAATTTCATCCAAGCATATGGGTAGATTGGATTAAGTCTATTGAGAATGTGTTCTTAGGTGGAAGTGTCAAGCTTATTCAAAGGTGGAGGGGGAGTGGTGTGGAGCCTTATTCCATATGCCCTATGCGATAGTGTGGGTCATTTGACAAGAGAAAACAAAAGGCTGTTTGACTTGAGGGATCATAGTGTTACAGATGCAATGAGTGTTTTCTTATGGTATATGTGCACATCCATGGTCTTTTTGAAGGAGCTCGTTTTCATGAATGCATTGCCTTGTGGAAGGAATTTATGAGGGTCCATGGGGCCTTGCCTTTGGTCTTTTAGCTCTTGTAAATATTTCCATTTTTCAAACTCTTGGATCGGTTAAAAAAACACACACAAAGGAAAAAGTGGTAGTGGATGCCTTTTACTTGAGGTTGTTGTTTGGGAGATATTTTGAACTGCTTTAGGGTATTAATGTAGGCACAGGTGATTGGAGGGGTCACATTGTTTTAGGAGTATCTGATGGCATGAAGATTGATTCAGATTGACCTATGTGTGGGGGGAGAATTAGAGAATACGGATCATGTTGGCTTAATTTCATCCAAGCATGTGAGATAGATTGTATAAAGTCTATTGAGAATGTGTTCCTTGGGTGGAAGTGTCAAACTTATTCAAAGGTGGAGGGGGAGTGGCGTGGAGCCTTATTCCATATCCCCTATGCAATAGTGTGGGTCATTTGACAAGAGAAAAAAAAAGACTTTGACTAGAGGGGTCATATTGTTACAGATGCAATGAGTGTTTTCTTATGGTATATGTGCAGATCCATGATCTTTTTAAAAAGGAGCTCGTTTTGATGAGTGTATTGTCTCTTGGAATTTATGATGGTCCATGGGGCCTTGCCTTTTGGTTTTTTAGTTCTTGCAAGTCTTTCTCAATTTTCAAAAACTCTTGGAACAGCTAAACAAAAGCACACAAAAAAAAAAAAAAAGTGGTAATAGATGCCTTGTGATTGTTGTTTGGGAGATATTTTAAATTGCTTTAGGGTATTAATGTAGGCACAAGCAATTGGAGGGGTCACATATTTTTAGGAGTATCTGATGGCATGAAGATTGTCAGATTGACCTATGTGTGGGGGAGAATCAGAGACTAGGGATCATGTTGGCTTAATTTCATCCAAGCATGTGGGGTAGATTGGATTAAGTCTATTGAGAATGTGTTCCTTGGGTAGAAGTGTCAAGCTCATTCAAAGGTGGAGAGGGAGTGGCTTGGGCCTTATTCCATATCCCCTATGCGATAGTGTGGGTCATTTGACATGAGAAAACAAAAGGCTGCTTGACTTGAGGGATCATATTGTTATGGATGCAATGAGTGTTTTCTTGTGGTATATGTGCACATCCCTGGTCTTTTTAAAGGAGCTTGTTTTGATGAGTGTATTGCCTCTTGGAAGGAATTTATGAGGGTCCATGGAGCCTTGCCTTTTTCTTTTAGCATTTGCAATTATTTTCCCGTTTTCAGTAACTCTTGGAATCGTTAAAAAAGCACAAAAAAGAAGGAAAAAGTGGTAATAGATGCCTTTTACTTGTGATTGTTGTTTGAGATATCTTAAATTGCTTTAGGGTATTAATGTAGGCACAGGCGATTGGCGGGGTCACATTGTTTTAGGAGTATCTACTTTCAGATAGATTTTCTTGCACCAAAACCTACCTCTTGTCATTAATCTCTTTAATTTTGAGTCGGATGAACAAGGAGCTCTAGTTTTTTGTAAATACTCGGTGGTGGCAAATGAGTGTATCAATCTTTGAAGGAACTCAAGACACTTGGCGTCTAACATTATCAAAATTCGTCTTGTAACTTGAAACCAAAAGTCAAGATATGGGTACTGTAACTTAGTGTAATATAAGATACGGTGTGACATTGCATATATGTAAATACACTACTACTGCTATGTAGATTTTTAGTGTCTATCCGATATCGATAACATTATTTAGGCAAATAGGTCCCAAAAAAATTTTCTTTGTATTTCATAGTTGTGATAAGTTGTTGGAATCGACATTGATGTGTATGTCAAATCAAACGCTAGATAAAGATACTTTCAATGAGGTCCAGTGATATATTTACAAAAAAGTTCCAAAACTTGAAATAAAGTCACAAATCTGACCAACATGGAGAAAGCTATATTGATTATGGTCAATCTAGGCCTTTGAGAGCAAAGTTCTTGGTTTTAAAAAAATCCCTCTAACCCCTGCCAACTTGGCATTGTTTAAGCGTCAAACACAATTTTGAAACATAAAGATGGTTGGTAATAGAAAAGGAGGGGAAAAAAGTTAATTTATCCGCAATCTGTGCTATTAATGCGGCCTAAAATCGGCCAAAAAGCGCTATGCGGGGCTGGACCGAATCTCACAGGGTCGACTCGGCCGGCTTTAAACGAAACCAGTAAAATCGGTCAAACTCGGTCAAAAGCGGTAAAAATGGTAAAAAATCAGCGAATCGGCACTTTATCGGCCGACCTGACCCGCCGATTTGTAGGTCTTTATATATGAAAAAAAAACCTGAAGAAGAAGAGGAAGCGTCGAAGACGAAGAAAAGAAGAAGAAGAAGAGACGAAGAGGAAGAGAAGTAGATCTGAAATCTGAATCATCAACCTCTCTTCCTCCCTTCCTTCAACTGAATCATCAAGCCGAAGGGGTTGTTGCTGAAGTGTTGAATCGATCAATCGAACACACTACTCAGAGTTCCAAATTAGGTACGCCTTCCCTCTCCTCCCAGCCCCTCTTCCCTCTTCTCCCAGTCCATTCGTTTCTTCGGTTCTTCCATTCGTTTCTTCCTTTCATTTCTTCCCTCTGCTAAATCGATCAATCGATGGTGTTGAGAAGAATTTAGGGTTAAGCAAGTATGACTATGATCAATCGATAAATGCATGTGTGTCCGCCTCCATGATTAGAAACAAAGTCAAGCCTTACCATATTGATGATACCCCTGTACGTCGACTACATTGAAGGTCTGAGCATTGCTTCTTTCAAGGTCATAAGCAAACTCGGCTAACAGAAACTTCCCTGTAGTCTGGCTAGATGGATCAGTACTATGCCCTTCAAACCATCCAGAAATCCTGCAGTCTTTTGGAGCACTTGTTCTGTCGTAAGCCACACTCTGATAAGCAAAAATCAAGAAATCAGTATGCAAATGTGTAGAGATTAATTTCAATATTCATTTAAGGTGATTTAAGGTGTATTAAAATATGATTTAAGGTGATAAAATTTGTATTGATTTAATTTCAAATTTAATACAGTTATAGCTTATGATATGAGTGTTCAAAGTCCCTGATTATGCTTATGATATGAATGTTTTGGACTAACATTTGCTTATGCTACTTTTGCTATAGAAATAGATTGATCCTTCATACTCATGTAATGTGACATGATTACATCATTTGCTTATGTTACAACTTGCTACAACTATACACTTGCTACACCCACAACTCTATAATGTGCTACTTTTATTGTTGTATATATTTGCTACTGTTGTTGCTTTATTTTTTTGTTGTTTCTTGCAACTCTTGACTTCTTTTTCTTATTGCTTGCGGTTCTTGCTGTTGGGGTTATTGCTATGCCTATGATGAGTTGCTGTTGTTGCTTTCGTTGTATGGGTTGTTCGTAAACAAGTCCAGGTAACTATAAGTGCTTCAACCTGCAAAATTAAATTCATTTGATTAATTAGGGAAATAATACATGACTATGATTACATATTTACACCCTTTTGATTAATTATTTATTTTGTAATCTATGACTATGATTAAATTTTAAAAATATATACTTTGAAAAAATTGTCCGCATAATTCCGCTTAGTCCCGCATAATTATGAAAAATCGTAATGCGGTCCTGACCGCTTTCCGCATTAACTGCTTAGCCCACAATACTTGCAAAAACTACTTTAAAGTGACCCCACATAAATGTATGGTGGATGTAGACTTTTAGTTGGTGTCTTGATCCTCACTTTGATCTTTGGTTCATTCAGCTTGTCTTGGAGATTTAAATGTTTCTAGAGTTATTTGATAAGGTTATGCTATGTCCCATTCCTTTTTCTATTATTGTTGAGAGCAAGTTGGTAATAAAGACATTGTATAGGGAGCATAGTTTCAGCTTTGAAGTAAGCTCTCGTAGTCCGAGGGTAGCTCCTCTTCCATTTGCTACGATACTTGGTTTTTTTGAATGATATGGCTCGTGCGATTAACTTGAAAACTAATCATCTGCCAAGTTTGTTTCTTGATTGAGATCAACTTTCTAAGAGTATGGTGTATGTCATGGGGTCGGGCTAATTATTTGATGGGAACAATACTTTGGGGTATATGTAGGAATCGTACTTTTCCATCATTTACTTGTGGCTTCCGTTTGGAGCAAGAAGAACTGCATTAAAGGATTTATGGCATCCTGTCTCAAAGGTGATGGGAAGAGACTTCAATATGAAAGGATAAACTCTTATGAAAAGGTGATTAATGAACTCTTATCAGAAGTGCTTTTGCTAATGTGCCGATGTACTGCACCTCCTTATTTCATATGCCAAAGTTTGTGTCAGATAGAATTGAGAAATTGGTGTGAAACTTCTTGTGGTGTGGTAGTGAGAACGACAAGGGCTTTCATGCTTTGGTTTGTACATCAAAGGAGATGGCTGGTTTAGGATTCATCCTATTCAACTTATGAATAAGTCTCTTAGGGTCAAATTGTTGCCAATTGTGGTGGAGGCATGGGCCAATAAGGAAGGTCTATGAAAGCAAATCATTAAAGATAAATATGATCCTTATGCATTTCTCTAGAGCTTTCACGGCATGCTACTTATATGAGGAGTATTTTCAACTTTAAGACCTCATTTTTTGAAGGTGTTAAGGGAAATTGGGTGAAGGTGATAATCTCAAGTTTTTGCAATGTTGTGTAAACTATGCTCAGACCTTCTTGTTTAACTCCCTAGATTATTTGCCTGAAAATGGGTTGCTATGGAGTTTGGGCAAGTTGAGTGAGATATCACAGATTCTTCACTTGTGCAGTCGCCCTTTCCAAATTGGAATGTGCATGGTACTCGCCCTAGCCTATTAGAAAATTAGCAATCCACTAATGCAATTACTTTAACACTTACATAGTTGCAAACATCCGCTATGCTATAGAATTTTATTATATTTCCATTTCGATTCTAGGTAGTTGTGTTACTTATAATAATACTGCCATGCTAATATGTTTCAATTTATTATAAAAAAAAATTTTAAAATGTTTTACTGAGGCGTCCGCCTCGCCTCAAGCGTTTCAGGCCTGTCCAGCTCCCCACCGCCTCAACGCCTTAACTACAATGCATTAATATATTTTTTCTTGTTAATATATATGTATATGTTACCAATAATAAGTGGAACTATGGTAACTTTTTAGTTCTGAATTTTACTGAATCCCAACTATCAGTTATGGACTTGTTCACAATGAAATCAAAATGCAACTGCTCTCTTTGTTAAATACTTTGCTTGTTATGTCACATTGGTTTCCTTTAGTGGCACCTTTCTACTGGTGAGTCCATACTTTGTGCTGGAGATCTAACCAAGTGTTATAAATGCAGTCAGTATACTAAACCTACCTTTAGATTGTTTGATTTACCTTAAATGGAGTGATGATGAGTTTTTCCGACAGATATCTCTTGATGTTGAACAGTTCTCAGCTGCATTGTCTTTTCCTTGAATGAAGCAGGTATTAAAAGGACACCATGATGAAGTATGGTTTTTGCAGTTTTCCCATAATGGGAAATTTTTGGCCTCATCCTCCAATGATCGGTCAGCAATTATATGGGAGGTAATCATGTCAAATATTGTTGGTTATTTCCTTCTCTTTTTTCCTTTTTTTTTTTTAAAAGTTTGTCAAGCACACAGCAAAAGATTTATTTAGCATAAATGAACAGCGAGAGAGGGTCTTCAAGATTAAAAAAGGAGAAATAGGTAACATATTACCTTGTACACTGAGAAGCCTGTTTCTACATAATAAATCAAAAGAGATGTCCTTGATTGGCCCCAAGATGTAACCCTTCAGCCACTGATTAGCCTTAGTCTTTGTAAACCACCAATCAGTTGTGCCATGTTTATCATATTTTCGATGATTCCTCTCGTGCCAGATTATATAGAAAAGAGCATAGGGGATATGGTCCTAAAGCCAGTACCTTGGAGGGTAAAGCTCTAGCTTTCCAACTATGTAACAACGACACTCTATTTTTATAAGAAAAAGCGTGTTGACATATGTCACGTCGGATACTCGTTGACACTCACAAATACTCTTACCGGACACTCCATTCGAAGATCATCAACTTTTTCATATATCTTTAAAAAATTTCAATTATATACTAATCTTACAAGCATATTATGACAAGTTAGTAGTACATGAGTAGCAATATTGACCTATAAGTGAATAAAAGTGACTAATAGTTCAAAACTTATTGTTGGAAAGTAAATAATCCTAATATGTACAAATGTGTTACCTAGTGTATTTCGTATTGTGTTTTCTAGTCGACGTGTATGACACTTGGTATCCGTGTCAGATGCAATACTTGTATCAAGTTTCGTTGTTACGTAGCTTTTTCGTTAGAATGCGTCATTAGATGATGGAACCTTTGGTATGACCTGTTGGTTGTAAAATCTTGCATGAATTGATTCTAAAGTCAAGAGTTAAGGCGCAAGGACATTTTAAAAAGACGTGATCAAGCGACTCCCTACCCTTTGTCAAAGACTCAAAATATGCATATAATTGGTAGCATCTCTCCGGCCAGATTTTCTCGATAAGGAAAGTGATCCTTGGAGGAGCTTGCTTGGCCCACACTTGGAGATTCTGAAAAGCTGGAACATGAGAATTATGCATCTACCCCAAATCCCTGAAGAACTTGACTATGACAGGTGGTATTTTGTTTGGCATCCTGCATTCAAGAATTAGGATTAATGTCTGAAATATTGTTTCCCACAAGCTTTTGGTTAACTTCCCATTCATGAAAGCCTCTTCCCCATCTAGTTTATAATCCACGAGTGAGTCCTTTGCCCAATTCCTATAATATAGGAGATGAAAAATGTGAGGGAGGGTTATGGTTCATAACACTTTCCAGAGACCAGTTATAAAAGCCAAGTCTTTATATTTTAGGAGATGAAAGGTGTGAGGGAGGATTATGGTTCACAACTCTTTCCAGGGAAACCAATCATAAAAGCCAATCGTGGTCTGTGCAACTTTGACGACTTCTCAAGGTTTCATTCTCGACCTATGTAGTTAAAACGGATAACGGACCCATAACGGTTCAGGAGCGTTGTAGGTTACAATGGGATATAACGGAATATTTTGTTATATATATTTTTAATACTCCCACAAAGTATTGATGTATTATAGAGACAAAAAAGTAAATCATGTTCATAACATTAAATTAAATAACATCAAAACATTAATAAAAAAAAATCTTTCCTTTGTATGAAAGTGAGATTGCAATAGAGAGTGTGATTGACTCTACGTCTTCTTCCCTTCTTCTCTCGTTCTATATCAACAAGCGAAGTCTTGTTCTCTGTCGATCGGCGAGCTTTGGTCCTTCTTCGGTCAAGAATGAATGGATGATTTTTTTATATATTAGAACAAAAAGTTAAAACGATGTTATTGAAAAAAACGCTACTTCAATCACGACAATATAACGACGTTATATCGGAGTCGAGATACAAAAACGTGATAATCTCATAACGTAACGACTTATCCTCATTAAGCGTTATATCGGCGTTATAACGTTGTTTTAACTGCACAGTTCTAGACTCAAAATTATCATTCTTTGGAAAGGAAAGCCATATTGTAAGTTTAACTCTAATACCAAGCCCCACATTTTCCTTGGGCATATACACCTTGTTTCAAGCATTAGGCATATACACCTTTCTTCAAGCAGTGAGGTGGCATTTTTTTGGAAGAACGTGAGGTATTTCAAGTGAAAGTATTAGGTGTTTCTCGGAAGCATTAGGTATTTTTTGGAAGAATGTGACCCAATCCAGGGAAACAAATATAGAAATGAAAGTGGAACAATAATCCTTCATTCGGATTACTTTATCAAGGTGAAATTGTAGTCCTTCATTATTTGGATGAAAGGAATGATGCATGGACACGAACACGTGCGTGGTGTCATACAAGGACACAACACGTTGATTCGACAATTTCTTAAAAACTAGGACTCGAGGAAACGCTGACACGTCATACCATTTTTTTATTAAGCCATATAAATATAAATAATAATCTAATAAAGTGTCTTCCTAGAGTGTTTGAAGAAGATGACATTCTGTTGCAAGAAAAAAAATAAAGTAGAAAAAGTATAGTAGAGGAGAGAAGAAGCATATGAGAGAAGAAGAAGCGAAGATTAGGAAGCATAGACTACTATATATTTTAAGTGTCTTTTTGCCCTATTTGTCTTAAATCACAATTGAAAAAATCACAACTGAAAGGGTCATTCACTTCAGATGGATCAACAACCATTAAATTAGGTAATTATTTGCAAACATCTAAAAGTAAAAAATAAAAGAAAGTTGATTTTCGAGTCTTAATGTCCTGGTCGAGTTTCGGGTGTATCGGAGGTGTGTTCGACACGTTGACCACATTGACCATGTGTCTGACACCTGTTGACACGTTGACCAAGTACTCGATGCGTGTCAAAGGCATGTCGAGCGAGTGTCGGTGTCGGATACATGTTGGACACGGATACGACAAGTTTTCCAAAGAGTCCATGCTTCTTTGGATGAAAGAGATTCTTGCGAGGGCAACTTGTCTCATGTGGAAAGGTGAGTTCTTCATGGCACTATTGATCATATCAACAAAAGAGGAATGTCCTTCCCTAATATTGTGTTATATGGCCAAGATGCAAAATCTATTGATAATCTTATGTCTAGCCTTTGGATCATTGTTTTATCTGAGTTCCTTGTACAAGCTACCTTTGATCCATTTTTGGAATGGCTAGAGCATTGACATTCCCTTTCCATCTCACCTTCTAATTTAACCCCTTTGGAAAATGGTTGTGGAATGTGTGTGTGTGATGGATGAATAGAAATGACATAATCTTCAGAGATAAAAGGAAAAAAATATTGGATCAGCTGGAGAAATTTAGGGATATTATGTTCAATTGGTATTGTATAGTGTTGTGTACGGACACTTAGTGTTTATTTTGTGTTTTCTTTTTGCTTTGTTTGTTGGGCTTAGCAGGCCTTTAGTTGCTATCCTACCTCCCTTTTGTATCTCTCAATGTTCATAAATGTATACATATACACAAAGTTGTTTTATAGATAAAAAAAAGAGATCCTTAGTCCACTAGATCACCTGGTCTAGAAACTCCAGTGTCTTCGTTGCCTTCGTGATCAGTCACCAAATTGTGTTTATCTAGCAAATCTTGTTAATGTCTAGATTTTCTTAGGACTTTGCCAACAAGCTTTTACTTTCTGTTGAACACCCTTCTACTTTCATGTCTATTTGATATGTACACCCTTCTTGGGTTGATTTTCAAGTTTATCGATGTACACCCTTCTTGGGTTGATTTTCATCTCAAATGAGAACATGTGAAAATAAAAAGAAATCAATGATGTTAAATAGTGGAAGCTGTTTTTCGTTGATTTGATATCAACCTAGGTTTCCTCAAATAAGTCGGATCTCAAAGAAAACAATTTTTTTGTCAGTGATGACTGGAATAAAAGAACCGTACGCATTCAACCCTAGTAAGTTTACCTGTTCGTTATCATGGGTAAAACAAAAAAATTCATCAACGGGAAGAAAAAAAGGAGCTGCATGTGAGAAATGTTTTCACTAGGAATGTAATCTTAAATAATTATGGAAAAGCAATTTCCCCATGGAAATGGTATCAAATTAAAATATATGCACTTGATCAATAGAGCCATTTGATGTCATACAATACTCTTTGCAACAACCATATCCTTTGATGTGCATCCACTGTAGCCTCTGGTATCATCTCTAGGAACATTCTTTGTGGAAGCAGTTGAATTAATCAACAAAGAGGCTGATCCTCAAAGGGTTTCCAATTAGAAACACAAACAACTCAAATTGGTGGGTATCCATTCCAGGGCTATGATACCATCTCTGGTAAAGTTCTTCGTGAAGCAATTAAAATCAATCAAGAAAAAGGTTGATCCTCAGGGTTTTCAATTAGTAACCCTAAACAACTAAGTTTGAGAACCTGATTTCTTATACTTGAGATTCGGGTTTTCAACCCTTGCAATAAACTAACCACGGGACACAAAAAAAAAGGTAAGAAATAAAAAATGATAAAATAAGTGCTAATGGGGGGTTCAAGCTGCCCTTATGCACCTGCACCCACATGTTCCCTACTATTATCAATCAATCTCCAATGTTTCTACATCATAAATTCACTTTCACCACATGTCATCGATAGATGTTGAATATGGCTTGACCTTCTTGTAAGAGGTGGTGTTATAGCATAAATTGTACCAATTTGAGATAGTGTAGCTGTAAACATAATTTGGCGGAGCATCATATTGTGATGCTTGTTTTTGCACTCTCGGTTATGCTTAATTAATTTATCATTTTTTCTTGTCTTTTGTTTAATCCTTTGCCCATTTATAAGTGGGTTGGGGGGAGGGTGTGGAAATTTTACAGCTCTCAGTTGCTTATGCCCTCTATGACATGCACACTTGATCTTGGATTACGTTGTCTTTCTCTATTTTTATGGGCTTGTGTCCATATTTAGGAATTAATGTGCTTGTGTGCATGTTAAGCATTCTTACAGATCATATACACGTATAGTACTGCTTGCAATAGGCGTCCTTCTAGGTCCTACAAACAACTGAAATATGGTCGAGGGAAAAACAGGCTATTTGATGAGCCTTCCTCCTGTACACGTTGATTGATCCATAAATGATCCATTGGAAGAATCTTTTGGATCTTTCCCACAATCACGATAAGTGAATATAAATAAGTAGTCTACAAATTGAAGAACTCTTGACCATCTCTTTTATCAACTTTGAAATTAAATATGATAGGTATAACCTTCGAAAGGACTATTTTGGTGGAGTTGAGTTGCAGAAGAGACTATACTTTCAAAAACTTCTACGTGGTCAATAGACGTCTGGTGAAAACTTTGGTCAGGGATCCCTTAACCAATTCTATTGTAAGTAGATTAATGGTGTTTTAATATTGTAGAAGTAAAGCCTTATAACATGCTTCCCCAGTATGCCACTGTCCTTGTTATACAGCTCTATGGTGATCATAGTTTCCATCATCAACTGATGAAATAGCGAACTTTGTCCAAAGGATTGTGATTCCATTTGTTAAGATCAATTAGGAAATCACTACTATAGTTCTATATCACTTCAAAAATTTCATTTTTTTCCTTTTTTGTTTGCCATGAATATATTATCAATAATCTGAAGCAGGATCGTTTCCATTGCTACTTTCTTTCAATTGTCTGCCAGTGGTGTTGTTCTAATAAATGTAAATGTTTTAGGTTAATGCGGATGGAGGGTCCTTGAAGCACACACTAGTGGGTCATCAGAAACCTGTTTTCACTGTTTCTTGGAGTCCTGATGACACTCAGCTCCTCACCTGCGGAGTGGAGGAGGTTATTAGACGCTGGGATGCGAGTTCTGGTGAATGTCTCCATGTTTATGAGAAACCTGGTCTTGGCCTGATTTCCTGTGGATGGTCTCCTGATGGGAAATGGGTGTTCTCTGGGTTAACTGACAAGAGTATCTGCATGTGGGAGTTGGATGGGAAAGAGATGGAATCTTGGAAAGGTCAGCAAACACTTAAAATCTCTGATATCGCCATAACAAATGATGGTAAATGGATTATTAGCATGTGCAAGGAAACTGCTATATTGCTATTCGACAGGGAAGAGAAAGCTGAGAGAATGATTGAAGAGGAACAAACAATAACCTCTTTCTCTTTATCAAGGGACAATAAATTTTTGCTTGTTAATCTCTTAAATCAAGAGATACATTTATGGAGTATAGAAGGTGACCACAAACTTATTGCCAAGTACAAAGGTCACAAGCGCACTAGATTTGTCATTAGGTCTTGTTTTGGTGGACTTGAACAAGCTTTCATTGCAAGTGGGAGTGAAGATTCCCAGGTATGGAAATCTTTTCTTTCCTTTTCTCAAGTAGATTTTCTTTTTTCACCCGTTTGAAGTAGTAAAACTTAATTTCTTTCTATCGTGGTTAGTTGATTGAGTATTTTACTTTTTATTTTACAAACTTTAAATGAAATATATTATCTTTGTTACCATAAGTAAAAATTTATACATTTTTTTATAAGGACACACTTGCCAAGAAGTTATTCATGATAAAATTCTCTTTTCTGGAAAGGAAGTGGATAAAAGTATTCCTTTGTGCAAAACTAGATAAAGGTATTCTTTTGTGTAAAAACTGTCTTGATTGAGACTAAGGATGTGTTTGATTTCAAGGAAATTTGTCATGGGAAAATTGCAAAAAAAAAAAAAAAAAAGAAGAAATAGAAGAGGATATGAGAAAATTTTCTCCATCTTGAGGTAGAAGATGACTATTGTTGGCAAAATATTTTCTTAGCTCCCTGTGAGAAAATATTTTTCGCAATTTTGTGATAAACTGTGAGGATAGTGAGCATCATAAAATTCATGGTCTTGGTTCTCTCTTCCACTTTCATTCCTCCCCCTTCTCATTTTTCTTGGGAAAATGTTCCTTGGAATCCAACATACCCTAAGTCAAAATTTTCTTTTGTACGTATGAGTTAGCTTCAGTTGACTGTTGGCTATTGCTCGTATAACCATCAGACCTCAATTAGCCATATGGTCAGTGTGCACCCATTTTCCAGCTGTGTGGGAACATGAATAGCCATAGGACCTCCAGAAGCGTATGTCATTTCCTTTCCAACAATTTCTTCCTCTTGTCAATTGAAGGTTCCTTCATATTGTGGAGATGATCCTTCAGGTAGTTATGCCACTTGAGTTTTGTCACTTACTTGTGCATATTCCCTTTTGAATTATTTCTCATTATATGCACTTTGGTAATACTGCGAGTCTGTGGGACTATCCTGAATGTTGAAACTACTCCATTCTCTGCCTTTTGTGGGTGATCCGTGGTCCTTTTAAGTCACTGTCCATAGTCATATAACTTTGAAATGCCTTATTCTACATGTCGCATTATCAGCCACCAACTTGCAATTGTTCTGACGAGAATCAAGTTCCGTCTTAATGGTTTTTTTTGGGTCATTGGATAGGCTCCAAACTATTTTTCAACTTTTGACATGGGGAGAGAGGGCAAAGACATGAAGTTCGCGAAAATACTAGTCAAGGCGTTATCAGAGAACAATTCCATTTCCAGACCCCTTAAAATGCTTCAACAACAAAATTTTCATTCACACCATTTTTTGTGTAAGATATGTGTATGTAACATGCCAGAGTACACACTGGATATAATTCCCCTTACTATCCATTTCTTCTCTAAGTTTGCTAAATATATTGCTTCACCAAAGTCCATGTTTAGCCATAAAATGACTGACGATTATGTCAAGATCATTAAATTCTCTCCATGAGAACTGTTAGTTATTCTCTTAAATGTCTTTAGATCGTCCATGTGTATACTAATAATGAATGGCAAATGCTTTTCCTTGTGTAAATTCTATTTTAATAGGAACTTCAGTATCCTTCAAGTGTTATTGTTATTATTTTGTTATTATTATTACTATTGTTATTATTATTATTATTGTTATTTTAATCGATTAAAAAAATAACATTATTAATAAATAAATAAAAAATCAAAGCTGGTGAATGAGAAAATCAACTAATAACCCTACACAAACTAACCCCCAAAAATAAACCTTACAACTTAACTATAGAAAATACTGCAAATACCGCCCCAGTTGAAAATACAAACATAACATGGAAAGGCTGATCAATGATGATACCCCAAATGTTTCCTCAATGCACACTAAGGACTTGATGTAATTGATGATGGAGGAGGTGTCTTTTTGTTCTCCTTTGTAAATTTTTAGGTTTCTCTCCTTCCAAATGACCCATATGGTAGTAAGAAGCACTCTATCCCAAAGCCAACTTCCTCTTAGGGATAAATTAGGTCTCCTCCAAGTTGACACCAGGAGATTGGTGGCAGATTTGGGGGGCCTCATTGCAAATCAAGGTCCAGCAACAAAAGAATAATTGTTCAATGTTCCAGATCATCACCTCAAAGGACACATTTGTTGGGAATAATAAGACTCCTACTGGCTAGGTTGTCCAAAGTGAGAATCTTGCCATGACCCAAAGCCCAAATAAAGAAATTAACCCTTGGAGAGACCTACTTTTTCCAAAAAATTGAGTGTCCAAAAGGAGTACTCAAGTTAGGGTTCTGCATGATAAATAGGTGATAGTTTTGAAGTTTCAAATGAGCATCCATCACTGAAAATTTGCCAGACTTGTCTTCTCAACTCTATTGATCTTTCTCACTAGGAGAAATCAATTGCACAACATCAAGCGATAAGAGTAAGGTGGTCATTTCTTCATTTTAACCCCTCTTCTAAGTTTAAGGTCCCAGCAAGGAGAATTCTTGAAGTTTCCCATAAACACATGACACCATAACTAATTTGGCTAGAGATAGACTATAGATTGGATAAAAAAATCCCTCTGAAAGGTTTGGGCTGCACCAACCGTGAAAAGGATTCTATAACCATTTGGAAATGAGGTTTTGGTTGAACATTCTCAGGTTCTAATGCCTAGCCCCATAGTAGCAAAACATTTATTGTATTGTATATCAGAAACCTAAATTTAAAATATGTATCGTAATATATCGTGTATCATAAAATACGGTGCAAAAATCACTAAAAGGTTATATATATATATATATATAAGCATATAAAAGACATAAATAAGAGTTATTCAAGCAAGGAAGTCACACTAACATTAACATATGACTTGTGACTTGTGTAACACGTATTAGCAAACTATTGCTTATCATCCTTCCATTCATTCATGTCATTGTACATGAATAGTACATTTGCATCATCTTATATCGGTATCATATGACAGATATGTATCGTATCGATGAGGCTTTAGTACGACATAGATCGTATCGTATGTATCATAAGATATTGAAAATTATGCCTAGCCCCACCCCCACTGATCTCCAGGCTTACAAAAAAATTTCACTCCAACAGGTGATAGGTTTTAGCTTGACGGTTGGTACCCCAAAAAAAATCTCTACAGAGTTTTTCAATGTCTTGTTGGATAGAAACATGCATCATAATGCAATACATAAGAAAGACTGGAATACTAGCCAGAGTGCTTTTGATTAAGGTTACTCTCCCAGCCTTAGAAATGAATTTGGATTTCCAAACAATTAACTTTGCTTTGATTCTGTAAGTGGTGCGCTCCCACACTTGCCTATTTTGTATTTGGCACCCAAAGGCATGACTAAGTAGTAGGGTGATCTCCTTGTTGTCAATTCAAAACATCAACCATTTCAGCAACCGGAAAGATTGTGGAAATTGATAACCCAGAGACCACTTCGAACTAGAGCAGGACTTATTAAACCTTGTTAATGTGCTTAATATTGAAGTGGAAGACATGTAATGAAACCTGGTTTCAGTGTTGTATCACTTGATCGTTGTTAGTGATAGAAATTATTGGCACACTTGATCGTTGTTAGTGATAGAAATTATTGGCAGAAGCTTCAACAATTACTACCAATAAATAAACAGGGTTTGAGGATTCTTCAAACCCTCTCAATACTCAAAAAATTCAATTAATAAACTTATATGATAACCAGTTATAGTGAGCGGCTTTAGACCTTATCTGGCTTGCTCCTAGAAAAAACCTTAATTAAATACTAAATACTACCACAATCCTAGTCATATTTTTAAAATATACACAAAATAAACTCTAAATTAAACATGCTTAGATGTAATTCCTTTCATACTCCCTGACTTGGAAAAGTTAGTTAATTAAAAAATAAGTGCACCAAGAGGAGACACTCTGAATTCACACGAACATCACAATTTTCCTCCAACCATAAGGACCAAAATAATTGCCATAAACCGCATGGGAATAGCATATGCTGCAAGCATACCTTCCCAGAAATAGGTGTTAGGCATGATTGAAGAAAAAATTCTAGCCAAGTAGGATCACAGAGAGTATCAACTGGTGGAGCATAGAGTTCTTAACGTGCTGAATAGTTAGACATTCGATGGAGAGCAATCTGGGGATGTAGATACGTCCTTTTAAAAGAATGACCGTGTAAGACTTGTTGGCGGTTGCTAGAAAGAAAGGGCTTCTTAAGAAATGGTCTGAACCATGGTTTGAAAAATCGTTAAAAGGTTTTGGGGCTGTGTGAACTAGGCCTGCCACATTAAATGGAGTTAAGGGTCCAAGAGATTTTGAATTAGATAATAGGATGGGGGTTGTGGGTCTCCTATAACCTGACCTGCATAATACCTCAAAAGGGGTCACCTCAGAACATTGAATGTGGAGAGAACCAACAAATTCTGGTGGAATCGAAGCTCATGCCATGGAATCCCGTTGTCTCAAAGTAGAAACCCGAGTTAGGTGGACAAGGTAGCTGACCGGATCCTCAATTTGACTCGAGGTTTCGAGGTCCCTCCCCGTTTATTGTTTACTGAATCTTCGAACAATAGATGATATAGCTTTCCAACTTCATTCCCCAAGATGAAAACACTATTGTTGGAGACCAAGGACTAATTCATTCACTCAAGAATGGTTTTATTTTCAGATTGAGGTTTTTGGGATTTCTCGAGTTTGCAACCCCGTTTGTTAGTTTTTTATTTATTTAAGTTTTCATATGGAAGATTTTATTTGACATGTGATTCAATGGCCGTACCTCTTAGATAGGTAGTCTTTGATGTACCCAAGGATACATGGATTCTTCGAAAAACCCCCATTTAAAAAATCGAATACGTATAGGACACATACATGCGCCCGACACGTATTCGACACGCGATCAACGGTCAAGACACGTTGAATGGTTGGGATGATAACGGGGCGGATTTGAGCAAACCCATCCCCGCCCCGCTGAGGATTTCGGGTCTCCAAAACCGCCCCGCATATCCGTTTATCATTTTTTTTTAAAACCATCCCCGCCCCGAACAGATAGGCGGATATCCGCCCCGCCCCATTTAACCCAAAAAAAAAAAACAGATCTCAGATCTCTATAGATCTGAGATTGAAACCCAAAAAAAAAATCGAGATAAAGATCTGAACTCAAAAAAAAAGATCGAGATGAAGATCTGAAACCCAAAAAAAAAAAAAAGATCGAGATGAAGATCTGATCATCTGAAACCCAAAAAAAAGATCTGAAGATCTGAAACCCCAAAAAAAAAAAAAAAGATATGAAGATGAAGAAGATCGAGATGAAGATCTGAAACCAAAAAAAAAAAAAGATCGAGATGAAGATCTGATCATCTGAAATCCAGAAAAAAAAATATGAAGATGAAGAAGATCAGATCTTCATCTTCCTCGTTCTTTTTTTTTCATCTCTAAATTTTCAACGAACTCTTCTTCCTTCTTCAAAAAGGTCTTCTTGAACTCCACCGGATCTTCTCCTCGTTTCAAAATCGTTCTATTTCTTCAGATTTACCAAAAAAATGTGAGAGCTCGAGTCTTCTTCGAGTTTTTTTTTTTTTCTCTGCTTCGAAAGTGAGTCTGAGAGTGAGAAATGTAACTGATCGAATGGGCAGGGTTTTTTTTCCTTTTTATAGGGTCAGGGGTATTTATGTAAATTTCATACTTAAACAGATATCCGTAGGGCAGATATGGCCAAATCCATATCCGCCCCGAATATTTGACGGATGTTGTTTGGATATCCATATTCGCCCCGAAACCCGTTTAGCCATATCCAAATCCGCCCCATACGGATTGGGTGGGGCAGATATCCGTGAAAATCCGCCCCACTGCCATCCCTACTGAATGGATCTCGGATACAGTCTGGACATGACAACATGTATTTTTCTCTTGGGTGCAAATAGCCCATTAGGGCTTCTTCTTCTTAGACAAAAAGACAGAGACTGAGAGAGGGGATGCGCAGATTCAAGAGAGACAGAGTGAGAGAGAGATCGAGGGAGGGAAATCTGTAATAACCTGTTTTGACGGAGAGAGACTGAGAGCTTGAGATCAAGAGATTTGTTGATGTCGACAGCAGTATCAGATAATCACTTGGTTCTTCTCTTTTGCTTTTTCAGATTTGAAGTCTCTCTCCCTCCCACCCTCCCTCTTGTCCGATGATAGAAACCTGTATAAACGCACTTTTGAGCTTACTGACCCCTTAATCATGGCCACCCATGAGGACTTCAAAACAAAGTCAAGGAGTTTGCCAAATTAGGTCAGACTCCAAGCGTTACTAGCAGTAAATTGACCCTTATTGGGCATTTTGCAGTTCAAGCTTATCTGCTTTGTTTCAAGATTTCGCTAAATAAAAATACTATTGCTTTCAGTACGAGATTGCTTGCTTAGAAGGTGTACATGCCATCACACTTTCTGATCTGGTTTCATAGAATTGAAAATGTATGACCAATCTAGCATGCCATTTGGATTAGAAGAAATTCTGTCATGTTTCTTTGTTTGGGTCTGAACTATGTTATATTCAGCCATAGAAGGCTATGGCAAGGTATATGTTCGAATGCCAATTGAAGCTTAGAAGTCTCAGTGGCTGCAAAATGTTATATGTTGGATGCATTTATTTATTGTCGACATCTGTGTAGTATATGTTATATGTTGATGATCTGTTAGTATGTCTATTTGAAATGTGTAGTATATGTGTGCTAATTTCTTTATATGATCTGATTGTGTAGTATCCGTGTCTGTGCATCCTTGAATGTACCGCATGTGCTTTAATGATTCTTCTAGTGCGATGATCCTTTTCCCTTCAACAATTTCCCAAGGATATTGCTGCTTTATTGTAAATATGATAGAAGACTTTGGTGGAAGGCTGGGAACTTTCATAATAACTACCAGTAAATAAATTGGGTAGAAAATTCTCAAATCCCGATTGAGTATGTAATAATATAACTTGAAAGAAACCAATGTGACTGAGAAAGTCGCAAGCAAGAGGTTACAAAGTAAATAATCTATCCCAATCAAACATATGAACATGATATTCCACATTTGGGATGTACCCTAAATATGTCCCCAGTGCCCCAATACTCAAAATCTCAATTCATAAACTAGTGACAATGATTGCTAGGTTTTGTTTACAATGAAACTATGCCTAACAAGGAAACCCCAATTAAATACTACTACAAGACTAATTATGTGTTTTATTTTAGAATTTTATGCACAAGAGTCATCATCATCCCAGCCCATTCCTGATACTTTCGGGGTCGGCTACATGGATTTTGGTTTAACAATCTACGCGGTCTTTTCACATATCCTCGCCTAATCCAAGCTCAATGATGTCTTCCTTTACCGCCTTTATCCAAGTTTTCAACGGTCGTCCCATTCGTCTACACCCTCTATTAACTTACCAATCTAGACATTTTCTAATTGGCATCGTGCTTGGTCTCCTCTGCATGTGACCAAACCACGTTAAAGGTCTTTCTCTAATTTTGTCCTCTATGAGCGCTACACCTAAGTATCTCCTAACTCTTTCAGTCCTAATTTTATTTTTACAGGTTTTACCACACATCAATCTTAACATATGCATTTCTGCTACCGCAATCCTATGCGTATGTTGTCCCGTAGTAGCCAAACATTTTGAACCATATAGCATGGCTGGTCGAACAATTGTCTTGTAACATTTCCCTTTTAACTTTGCAGACATCATTCTATTGCATAATACTTCTAACGTCATTCCCCATTTTGTCCAACTAGTTTTAATCCTATGGTCTACATCTTCTCCAACAGCCCATTCTTTTGAATTATTGATCCTAGATATCGAAAGCCTCACACTCTGGTACTTCCACACCTTCAATCTCAATTGCATTACTCCTTCCTCGTGGTTCACAACCAAAGTTATCTGGTGGGTGCTTGGAAGGAGGAAAGTGTCTCAATAACTTTCTGGGGACCCTATTGTAGGCTTTTTCCTGATCAATAAAATCTATATGTAAACTTTTACGTTCCTCTCGATATTTTTCTATAATTTGCCTAAGCAAGAAGATGGCCTCCGTAGTAGACCTACCCGGCATAAATCCAAATTGATTATTTGAAACAGTGGTTAAACTCCTAAGTCTTTGTTTTATGACCCTTTCCCCAAGTTTCATCGTATGACTCGTAAGTTTTATCCCTCTATAGTTCAAGCAGTTTTGAATATCTCGCTTGTTATAAATTGGTACCACAATGTTGTGCCTCCACGAATCTAGCATTTTTCTAGTTTCCAAAATCCTATTAAATATCCTAGTTAGCCATTGAATCCTAACTTCTTTTAGACATCTACACTTTAATTGGTATATTATCCGGTCCAACGACCTTCCTTGTCTTCATTCTTTTCAAAGTTTTTCTTACTTATTTCCAACTAACTCTTGGATGAAACACGTGATGCCTCCCTTCATGTGAAACATACTCCTCCAAGTTTAACTCCCCTACATGGGTTCCATTGAGTATGTTCCAAAAGTAATCCCTCCATCTATCTAAAATAGTTTTATCCCGCATTAAAACTCTTCCATTCATGCTTAACATGACTCAAATCCCTAGTCTTTTGCTCTCTAATTTTAGCTATCTTGAAGAGATCCTTCTCCCCTTCCTTTGTACCTAGCCTATTATACAAATCATCATATGTTATCTTTTTGGCTTTCCCTACTGCTTTACTAGTCAACCCCTTATTCATAAGACTCCGGGCATCTATCTCTATGTCACTCCTTAAAGCATCTATTCTTTTCCGTAATGGCTTGTTGACATCAATGTTCCACCACCACGTCTCCTCATCATATACACATCTTTTGGCCCTCCTAATTCTTCCTTCGCACCTCTTCTTATTCGGTTCACCAAATGCTCAAAAAGATCTGCGCTGCTAGTCTTATCCTTTGGTTCTAGATTCTCCCAACCCTCTGAAACTGACTGGACACCCAAAATCTTCTTTTTAAATTGTTGGCGCAATCTCCCTGTAAGGTCCACCACTTAATTCTTGGTATAACTTGTTCTTTAGCAATACGACCCCTACTCTTAGACAAAAATCGAGGTCTAACAACCTATGTTGGTTTGTCAGACACTCCCTTGGTATAACCTTACAACTTGTACACCTACCTAAATCGTGTCTCCTAACACAAATATAATCAATGACTTCTATTACACCCACTCGCAAAGGTCACCAAGTGATCTTCTCTCTTATAAAAAATATTGATGATGCCAAAATCCTTAGCTAAAGTAAAATCTAGAATAAATGCCCCTAGTGTTTCGATCCCCAAAGCCTTGACTTCCATGAACCCTCTCATACCCAACTCTGTTCCTACCAACATGGCTATTCAAATCTCCGTATAGGAAAACCCTTTTGGAATAGGGGATTCCATGAACTAACTCCTTTAAAGAGTCTCAAAACCCTTATTAGTCTCCTCGTCTAAATCCACTTGAGGTGCATATGCGCTAATAACATGCACTATCTCTAGTTCTAAAGTTAATTTAATGCTTATGATTCTACTCTTAAACCTCTTAACGTCGACTATTGCATCCTTAAAATTTTATCTACCACTATTCTCACCCCACTCCTAGTTCCATCTTTTCTAGAATAGAAAAGTTTGAACCCTCTTCCTAAATCTCTAGCCTTGTTCCCCTTCTACTTTGTCTCTTGGAGACAAGCTATGTTTATTTTCCTCCTACGCAGGACATCCACTAGTTTTATTGACTTACCTGTCAAGGTTCTTACATTCCAAGAGGCTAATCTAATCATTCTAGCTCTAGCCTGGACTAGCTTCTTTATCCGCCCCCATTTAGAATGGTGCGAGTACCCTTGTCTATTTAACACTACAGTCCGCTGCAGCGCCTTACACATTTGTCACTACACCCGAGCGTAGGTGCAGCGCGTCGCTTATAATGGAAAGGGATGTGATGGGTTTTTTTTACAGTTGGTTGTCACGAGCCTAACACCAACCCTCCTTTATCGGACCTTGGAACCGGCCATTGCAACGGGCGGAGTTAATTTTAGGCACAAGAATAAACACTTAAGTTATCAATCACTCCAGACCACCCAAGTGAATTTATCAGTTTTTTTGTGCTGATGATGAACTTCAGGTCTTGCCCACTGCACGAATAAGATCTTAAACTTCCGCGGTGCATGTTTTTGATCAGTTTTGATGTTTGCCGCAAGATTCAGCCACTTTGTTGTTGCATCTTGCATGATGACGAGGAACGACCATACTGAAGCTGAGAATACACAAGTAGGATCTAAATGGTGTTTGAGCATGAAATTAGGGGTCGAGGGTGTTCATCCTTGAACCTGATACTCCTTTTTTTTCCACCATAATGCTATGACTTGCATTGGAATGGCAAAGGAAATTGGGGGAAAGGACACCTTAGTACTTGCAAAGAATCCCACGTGAGTGTATCTTAACAGACAGGAAATCTGTCACTGTGAAGCATAACTTGATCCATGTCTCTGTCCCTTTTTTTTCTAAAAGATAAATAAACAAATTAATGGGGAAAGAAAAGAAGTATGATACACATCGTGAGTTCTGACAGTGAATTGTAGATCAATCTTGGATTCTTGGACTCAAATCAGTATGTTTGTTTACAATCCAGTACTCCATCAAGATCCCACGTGAGAGTATGTCACTGTGAAGCATAGCTTGATCCATGTCTTCTGTCCCTTTTTTTTTTCTAAAAGATAAATAAACAAATTAATGGGGAAAGAAAAGAAGTATAATACACATTGTGAGTTCTGACAGTGAATTGTAGATCAATCTTGGATTCTTGGACTCAAATCAGTGTGTTTGTTTACAATCCAGTACTCCATCAAGGATGCATTACTAACATTTGAAGTATTATTTATTTCTTCTCTTATGCTCAACTTTTTATGACTCGTGTCATTCTCTATGATATTCACATATTGCATTACATCTCGTACGCACGCATATGCCTCTTGCATGACTTTTTCTCTTAACCTAAATGGGTACATAATTGCAGGTTTATATATGGCACAGAAGCAATGTGGAGCGCCTTGAAGAATTGGCTGGACATTCGGGAGCTGTTAACTGTGTGAGCTGGAACCCAGTGAATCCCCATATGCTGGCATCAGGAAGTGATGACCGTACAATTCGCATATGGGGTTTAAATAAGATAAACTTGAAGCCCAAGGACACCTACAGCAATGGTGTTGTCCACCACTGTAATGGAGGAACTTAGAAGATCAATATGATGAAAAGACCATCAAGTGGTCAGGTATTAATGTTCTCTGAAGCCCATTCCATTTGTGTAAATTCTCTGTCTTGTCAATCTTGGCATTCATAGCAAACAAGCATTTAAGTTCTGTAGCTGCTATTTGCCAATAAACCATCTACTCATAAACGTCTATTTTTCTGAATCCTTTTAATTAGATTTCCTTAATGCATTTATATGTAACCATAGTTGAACACTTTATTTGTTTTGGTTTTTACCCATTTCCTCCTTTTTAATGGATATTAAGGAAAATGCTAATATTTAGGTCTTTAATAGGAATTAGCACATTTGGGACAACAAAGCATTTTGACTGCACTTGGTTTTCATTTACACATAAGGACACTAATACCTATATCATTTGAGCTCCATTTGAGCTTAAAATGCAAGGGAAATTAAAAATTCACATAAGAAACAATATGTAAGAGTTTTAGACCATGTATGTTGCGAGATGGGCATTAATGTGAAATGTGGATTTCTCTATCATAATCACGCAAAGGTGGTTCTTAAACACCCTAGACCGTTATCAAGATATTTAATGCATGGGCATAAACACGTATCTTGAGGAACGGAGTCTGAACAAGCAAAAAACTTCGACACGTTTCTAATGTTAATCCTTAGTTTTCATCAAATTTTCAGCTCAAATGAATTAAAAATCTTTTTTGTTTGGTCTAGTAGTGTCCTTTTAAGTGTAAATAATAACTTAGTAATTCTAAATGGATAGGCCAAATGGTTTTTTGTCCCTAAACTGCCAATCCCCTGTCTTATCACAAACCTACACTATTTAATGATTGAGGTACACTCATAGTTCATACAATCAATAATAATTCGACTTGTTGGACATTCATTGCTTATATGTAATGAGATTGGTATTGTCATAAGTGTTTTTTGTGTCCAGAAATGACCGAGGCGTTCCCATCTCTTTTGTTTCTTTTTAGTTTTATGTTGTTTCAAGGATGGACTTTGCTCTATCCAATCAGTGATTGATTGCAAATAAGTTTTTATTTGGGGTATGATACTACTTGCTGCTTGAAGAGGGCCACAGTTGCAAGTGCAAACTGTTTCTGCAACATGACCATGTCCCTGACAGGATACATTGGTATTTTGGAGCCTATATCTTTTGGTACTTGAATGTGTTGGCATTGTGAACATATCTGATGGTGTTCTAAAGTGTATTTGCGGTCACTTCTGATCGAAATGTTCAAACTTGAAATGCTATATTTCATTTTATCTTTGTAGCTAGAACAAGAGAAGAAAGTCAGACTTTGTAGAAAGAAAGTATTCACACCTTTATTCAATTAAAATTAAAGAGTTGTTCCTTGTGATAGAGTGAGCATCAACTTTACTGGTTCTGTTGAGTTCATTTTGGATCTTTCTTTGTCATTATAATTACTATTTGTGCTGATTAGATACTAGACCAAGTGTGGAGGAACGGGTGAAGAGGATGCAGAGTGAGACAGACGAAAGCACGTGGTAGAATCATGGAATTCAGCGAATTTTCTCATGTTTTAGAGAGTAAAAACATACACTGAAACACTCATCATGTCCTAGTAGATGAAAACTGTGGATTTTGTATTATTTTCCTTCCGTTTGTGTATATTTATTGGATAAAAACAGTCTGGTTTCTCCCATCTGATTTGATTTTCTCATTCGAAGGAAATCATCGTCAATGGACCGAAAAGATGAAAATAAGAGGTAGATGCAGTGAGATTGGTTTATACTATGTGAGTCGGTTTGGATTGCCGTTAGCTCCAAGTTTCTGAAAGAACTTTCCCTGCATCTCCTATTACTCTATTGGTATCATTGCAAAGCTTCGCTTTTGAGAGCTATGATGTTTCTTTCAGTTAAAACGATATTTATGTCTGTGCTACACATCTCTTAGTGTCTGTGAAACGAAGTTTGTTCCATGTTCACAATACTTGCAACCAAAGGCCTGCAACAGCTATACTGGGAGGGTTCAACAAAACATGGCTGAAGCTGGCTTTAGGACTGTGACTCCTACTTGCAAATCGTATTCTATAATTAAGTAGGATCTTCAGAATCTGTGCAACCAACAAGTGACTCTTTGGCAATCTCCCCTCATCTGATTGTCCTTGTGGATGGGCTTTCACTTGCCGGGAAGGAGTACTGCAACTTCTAACCTCTCTCACTGAACGAATATGCAATAAAGGGTTTCCGTTGCTGTCACTGGTCGAGTCTAGCCACAGGCAGGCATGCGTGAGACCTAGAGGCGAAAAATGTTCATGAGAACACTTGTGTTCACATAACCTTACATGATCAATTGGCAACAGTAACCCTTACAAACGACACATTTTGACCCTTTTTAAGAGGAGATAAAAAATACAAACAACACAATATGACTTTTTTAAGATGAACAAGTATTAATAATCCAGATTGAAGGAAGGGTTGGAACCGTGGACCACTCACTATTTGCCGCTCTCTCTTTTGTATTATCCCTGTTTCTTTTTTTGACTATTGTATTTATTTATTATGTATTTATATTCTCTAATTTCCCAAAAACTTAAGCGTAGCCACAAAATGATACAGACCTCATTCTGTACATACCATTGCACCTTTACACGAAGGTTGACTGTAAGCAAGGAGGTGTTCTTCAGCTTGCAGTAGCAAGTATCCATCGTCCCATTCATCACGATAACTTTCTGGTTGAGCAATATACTTCTTAACAATAGCTGCAAGCATCAGCTTCCTTCATTATTCTGAAGCTGGATGTCCACAGGCAGCAGTAAGCCAGTGGTAGTACTCACACTTAAACATATGGTAAAACATAATAATTCCTAAGAAGAATCTTGACTTGGAAATTTGGATTAATAACTAGAATACTTTGTTTTTGTCAAATCCAATCTTAAGTTTGGATTTGAAAGAGACACGTTTTGAAGAAACGGGGGTGGGGTGCATGAAGAAGGAATGCAAGTATTTGTAGCTTCATAATGAACAAATTGCAAAAAATTCATGTCCAAAGACCTTTTGATTTGGTCCAAATCACCTGAAAATCGCCCAAGCAATGGTATACTGTAAGATTCAAGCTTCGAGTAAAATGCTTGAACATCGGAAGTCATCTCTTCTTTTGATGGAAGTAAAACTCGCCCAGATAAAACAGCAGCCACCCTCAATGGATTTCATCTTGAAAAGCTATTCTATAATTCAAAGCAGACGAAAGCAAGCACCTGGCTGGAAATACAATTATACCATGTTCTCTCTAACAAGCCCAAGCCAAGAACCTCATGGCAACAAGGTATCACACAACTTCAAAAGGAACAAACCCTGAATGGTAACCCAATGAATGAGAGCCCTGGAGCCAGACTTGCCGGTATGTGACACTCAAACTCAACAGTATCACCTATCTTTAGGAAAGGAAAATGAAAAATAGTAATTCTTTATTTGAACTTTTTTAGTGCATTTAATCAATAACAAAAATCTTGGTAGCTGCGTGCATGAGTTGGAAGTAAAATCTTATTCTCTAACAATATCTCACAATTAAAGTATCTTAATCTTCTCTCATGTTTCAGTATCCCAAAATTTCCGTACTTTTTCTGTGTCAAATTCTCATTCGTAATTCCTTGAACTTCTTTACTAACCACAAAGGAGGAAGTTTGTTTGGCACATTTTATTACTTATAGAGTTAAAGAGGAATGTTGTTTGGATAGTCCTTGACTCAATCTCTCTTTATATATCCCAGTGATATGATGAGTTGTGCCCCCCTGTTATTATTAATTTTCTTTTCCTTTGTTGAGCTGGTCAATAGGGAGATCGTGCCTTTGCTCGTGTGTTGTGGTGCAAGATTTAGGGAGGAGAGATGTGAGAGAGGGATTGTATCTGGACTATTTTTGGGGTGTGAATCAGGAAGTTTATTAATGTGTACATGTGACTATTCAAACTATGTACATGTGCATGCTGAAAGTGACTTCTATGTTATAAGTA